>MU127822.1:157763-202158 GCA_014904975.1 Marasmius fiardii PR-910
CTTCCGCTATGTTCTATCCGTTTCTGCATGATACCAGGTCATGACATCATAGGTCACATGCCAGGTAGTATATATAGGACGACTTGTCACCTAGTCCCCCTCTTTGTCATTGGGACTAGGTGTGTATTTGTACTCTGTAGGATACTGGGTTGTATTGATCATCTTTGTCATTGGGACTAGTTATCGACTGTCGAGCCTCTGCTCCAGTCTTTGTGTGTTCACTACTGGCGCTTCACCACACATGGTTCACAAATATAACTAACTCTATTTGAAAACCTTATTGCAGAATTGATCAGGTCTAGAAAATGGTAGAGATATAATGCACATAGGTCTACAAAATACATGTCCACAGTATAATTTGAAATGGGGTATCTAGAGATCAGCAGCTGAAGTTTTAAATGTACTGCTTTCCAACATGAGAAGCTTCATATGCACATCATTATCATGCACAAGGACATGACAGCTTTAATACACATTGCATTCAACCTCCTGGATTGGAACAGTCTAGTATGTTCAATGTTTTCTCAATAAATGAATGGTGAGCCTTGAAAAGACAATTTCAGATCTCACTGTATTCAAGGGTGGATGACTTATGGTGCACTCTACATAAAAGTATAAGCTCAATGAATTCATATCTGCCTGCTCCACTGGAGCAGGCTGGATTTGACTAGTTCATCCTAGCACCTCACTATGTGTTACATGTTCAAACACGAGCCCTTCGAAATCCTTCCTCCAGCATACTGGCCATGGAGGGAAGTTGAACATGAGCCACCCATTTTTGAATATGGCGTCGCCCTCACCATTGAGGAGACTGATGATTATGCTCGCCATGAAGTATTCACCGAAGGGAAGAAACCTTCTCGAGACTTTCAAGACGTTCTTTTCGGGATCACGAAGAAGTTCAGTGACGATTTCAGAGTGGACCTTGGAGCGGGGGTTTATGTTAGAGTTCCTATCACCAAAGAAAGGGGAGTGACACTGATGCTCTCGACCACTGACAATTACAGCTGTTTGATTCTGGGAGAAAAGATAGATGCTGTTTGTGAAGGGCTGGAAAAAGCGTTTGGGAAAACTCCGAAGTGGTATTTGAGCGGTCAAAACAAGAGTTTCAAAACGGATTACGACATTCCTGGTACGTCTCTCCTTTGGCTTAGTTTCCATTTCCAATTGACTGACCTGTACATCGCTTGTAGATTGGAAACTCAATCGGTTAGGAAGATGAAATCAGGGAGAACTCTTGCAAGATTAAACTCTTCTACATATCTGGTGTTCCCACATTCATTAGATCTTCATCTTAAGATAGCAGCTTTTTCACATACAGTACGAGATGTAAATAGTCCATCTGGCAATGATACGCGCTCGGATGTTGGAAGCTTATGTCAACCTATTCCTCACTACATTGAAAACCGGTTTCTCTAAGGAGTGTAAGCAAGGATTTTTACGGAAGATGAAGTTGTGGATCTAGGTTCAACTCTCAGGCTTTCAATCTCGGTCCTTGATTCATGCATGTGGTCTTGTCGGTTTGAATACTGACCATTTGCAGGCCTTTGTGTTGTTTTTGGGTGATATTTGATCGATGATCTTTGCCTGGTTTTATAATGACCACCTGAGGACCTTAGCTTGACTGGAAACAGATTGAAGGCTCCTTCTGAGTGCGTTCTCCTGTTGGCTCTTCTCCCCTTGACAGTCGTTCACGACACTAGAGATATTTCGATTGCGCACTCTTGCTGTTAAAACGGCCGTCGGCGGTTGCAACCATCGTTCATGAGCCACTGTTCATCAACATCAGTGTACATAACTTACGGGAACCCCTAGCCGAAGTCAATTCGACTCTGCCGGCGGTCATCTCCTTCTTCCAGTTGCTCCAGGCAAAGGTGTAGGAGGCCCTCTTTTAACGGTAATCGGTATCCCACACGGTGCGCCATCGCCGTACTTTTGAGTCTATTGCAACTATATAACTGCTTAACAGCTCTGAGCATATGATCCCACTATCCACAGGCTTCTCACTATTGCTGCGCTTTTCGAACTATGAAACCTCAGGCGCCTATCGTCCGGCTACCACAGGATTGTAATCATCTCTGATGTTGTCCATATGGATGACCAAAATCGAGAAACGGGAGAACGCGAGACTATTCAACGGTGAGCGCGTTATTGGCCTGAATTATCGTAATGGCTTCACTCTTCGTGTAAGAAAGGATTGCCACTGACACACATGGTGCTTTCGATGAGTCCGATATAAAAGGGACCAGGAAGTCACTTCTAATCCTCAGGATTTTTGTTGTCCTAACTACTCAAGTCACCACTTGGTACAAGAGCTCGCCTATCGACAAAGAGGCATGATCGCGTTCAAGAAATACTTCTCTTCTGTCCTACTCGCTGTTCTGTACGCATCGTACGGAAATGCCGTCCCCTGGCCCGCAGGTGCTAAACACGCTACGCATTTCGTGAGGAGTGTCCCCAGCGGTGTCGGAGTCAATGTTTTCCACCCGAAATCTGGATACAAGGTTTGTGAAGATGCCGTTTTTTTTTTTTTGATTCCATGCGGTCTCTAACATTGACCGATTATCATTGTTTTACAGACTTTTGGAGCTGGTGTTGATCTTCCACCCTCGTTTGCCCAGAGCGGAATCGAGGACAAGACTGTCCAGACTGTCTCGTCGCAGTTGAATATTGATTCCACCAAGGTATCCTTCAAATCCGGATATACTGAGAATGGTCAATCATTTGGTTACGCAAGGCAATCACACGTAGGTCTTTAGCCTCTCGTGGAGTACCTCAGCGGCTAATGGGGTGATAACAGGACGGGATTCCATTTGTTAACGCCGTGGCCAACGTCGCTTTCAAAGACAACAAACTGGTCGCGTTTGGCCAATCCTTTGTCGACGCGAGTGATGGTGTGTTATCTTTTCTTCTTTTGCTTGACGGAGTGGGGAAGTTGACATTTTCGAATCCCAGA
This sequence comes from Marasmius fiardii PR-910, assembly GCA_014904975.1. Lineage (NCBI taxonomy): Eukaryota > Fungi > Basidiomycota > Agaricomycetes > Agaricales > Marasmiaceae > Marasmius > Marasmius fiardii. The sequence goes on from MU127822.1 coordinate 160,720, forward strand.
CAAGATCGCCGACTCGAAGCCTTCTATCGATGTTAACACTGTGGTTTCGAGGGTTGAGGGGCAACTCCAGGGCAAAATTGTTGACGAGATAAAGCCATCCCTTGAATACCTCGCTCTTGAGGATGGAAGCGTTGCTTTAGTTCATGTTTTCCAAGTTCGAAACTTGGAAGCCGTCACTTGGTATGAGGCGTACGTCGACGCGCACTCGGGTGAACTAGTTTCGGTTACGGACTTTAGATCCGATTCTGCTGTGAGTGTATCCGGCCCTCGAAGCAATCAGAACTAACATCGGCAGCAGTATCGAGTTCTCCCCAATACCAAGGAGGTACTTACCCAGGGCCTTGAGCTTCTTACTGACCCGCAGAATTCTGCCTCCTCTCCAAGTGGATGGCACAGCGATGGTACTACCACTACAACGGATACCTCGTGAGTACTTCCCCAAGTTTATTTTTATTTTTCCACGTTCACCCACACACAAATTTTTGCGTAGCGGTAACAATGTCGTTGCCTACATAGGAGATTCAACAAATACTACCTCCCAGTCTAGCGATGGGCTGGTCTTTGACTACACCTATGACACCAGCAAAGAACCAGGTGATGATCCAAACCCGGATGCTGCCCGGACCAACGCTTTCTATCTCATCAACGCATATCATGACACCTTGTACCAGTATGGATTCACGGAGAGCGCGTTCAATTTCCAAAACAACAATTTCGACAAGGGAGGACTTGGAAATGATCGAGTGAACATCACCGTTCAGAGTCCTTTCGGCTTGAACAATGCCAACTTCTTCACCCCTCCCGAGTGGGTTTCATACCTGAACTGATCATTTTTCAAATACCTGAACATTACTTTTTTTTCTCTCCAAATAGCGGTCAATCGGGTGTATGCAATATGTTCATTTGGACCTTTACGACTGTACGTGTTATTCAATCCGTGTTTTTTGTAGCCTCTACTTTCAGCCTCATTCATTCAAAAGCCGAGACGCGACGGGGTTCTTGAGAATGACATCCCGATTCACGAAATGACCCATGGTTTGACCAACAGAATGACAGGTGGTGGTACTGCTCGTTGTCTGCAGACCGTCGAATCTGCTGGTATGGGTGAAGGGTGGTCTGATACTCTTGCCGAGTACGTTCTTCAATTTGTCTGCATCTCGGACGTCTTTTAAAAGTGATAAAATAGCTGGTACGCTCATTCTGGTTCTGCTGAGATTACCGACATGGCCATGGGTCCCTATGTCACCAATAACCCTGCTGGTATCCGTACACACCCCTATTCAACCTCCACAGAGGTCAACCCGCTTCGTTATTCGGATGTCGCTACTCTGAATGAAGTTCATGGTATGTATATTGGATACGTTCTATTAGTTGGATGACTGGCTTATTTCTGGATTAAATCAGCTATTGGAGAGGTAAGAGCTTTTGGTGTTTTACGAGTTACCCGCCCCGCTATACCGATTGTTAACACCGTTTTGCCGAATTTATAGGTCTGGTACGGTTCCTTTTCCCCATTATTACAGAACGAAGAAAATGCTCAAAAATGTATGTAATTCATTTTTCTAGGGCAAACATGCTTCACAATGTATATGCCGCACTCGTTACCGAACATGGATGGTCGGCTACGGCTCGCACGAGCGCGAGCGGGAGTGAAGGAAACATCGTTTTCTTGCAGCTTCTAGTCGATGCTTTGGCTCTTCAACCCTGCAATCCTGATATGCCTGCTGCCCGTGATGCCTGGATCCAAGCGGACGCCAACAGGTACAATGGGGCGAATAAATGTTTGTTGTGGAAGACATTTGCGAGTCGAGGCTTGGGCGTTGGGGCCGCTAACCATGTCGATTCGACTGCTGTGCCCGATGGCTGTTAGGTTTTTCCCCCCGAATAACTTTTCCCACGTTTGGATGTATGTATCTTGGTGTACCTGCTTATATCTGTCAATTGACTCAATTCTTTCTATTTGAAACCATCGTCACTACTTATTGAAACGTGCTACAGTGTTTGTAACGAAGACTGGGAATCATGATGCAGGTTCACCTTGATAAATTGCGGCTGATTGAGTTTTCTTTCCCGATTTACCGACCCTTCGACCGCGATTCCATCAACTCGGTCGAAATTGACTCGGACTTGTACCCCGAACGGTTGAGTCATCCGAATTGAAAGAAAAAGTGTATTTATATTATCTGGCAGCAAGGCTGTCCTTCATTTTTACACAGTACTGGCTAATGACTCTACTCAAAGCTGCTTTGGCCGCGGCGCCTTTGCGCTCAAACTGATCCTGACAGGTCCCCCATTGAGAGTCGAGACTCGAGGTTCACGATGCTAAACCGCCAATCAATCATTTTCCTTGCGTGCTGAGATGTTCAAGTCGCTGAAATTTCAAAATCGGTGAAACAGGAAAACCTGTTCAAGTTGGTATAAAACTCAAACCCTTCAGCAAATCCGACACTGGACCGGTCTTTTCCCTTCTTTCTTTTATTTCTACAACTATGACTACCAATCCCTTTCCGTACAATATAACCCTTCCCTCCGGAACTGCCTCGATCCGCTATCGACCTTTTCGTGATGGAGACCCAAACGCGGGGTGGAACGTATCTTATCCCTCTGGTACAAAGCTATACTCGGGTCTTGGAGGGACACAGGGGATTGGAGCTGGTCAGAGTCAGACGACGTTTCCGGGAGCAACGATCGAATTTGAATGGATTGGAATGGCGATTTATCTATACGGGACTGCATCATCGTCGGATGCGTATCAAATTTCTATCGATAGTCAGGATATTGGTATCGGGCAGGAGTCTGAGAGCGGTCTGTTGGGGAGTAAGACGGGGTTGGTGTATGGTCAACATAGCGTGACGCTGTTAGCTCGTGGAGGGGGAGAGGTGGTGTTTCGGAACGCTGTTGTTACTATTGGTATGCGCCGTTCAAGGTGCGTTATGAAGTTCAGTGATCAATTTCTTATTCCACATGAACTTTTGCAGCGAAGAGTTGAAGACTAGGAGTGTCATAGCTGCTTCGGACAATTCAAATTTCTTTCAGTACAGTCCCGGGTGGGTTCTGGGAGCGTCTCAGAGATCCGGTAAGTGGCCCTTCACCCCAAATGATTTTTTTTACGTTCAAATAAAACCTAAACGTTTAGTGTTTTCCTACGGGCACATTCAGTGTTATGGCCCAACGGAACCTCCACCCCGCTACCATTCGAAATGTTGACGACTACTGAAGGATCAACATTATCCTTTACCATCACGAACGCGAGTGCGTTCTTTTTGTGGGGAACAGTGAACGCAGACCACACCGGGCAAAAGGAAGGAAAGCTCATCTCTCAAACTGGAGAGACGAGAACTACAGTACTGTCAGACGTATCTTCGATATTGGATTTTCGGCAGATTATGTATTGGGAGAGTGGGCTGGACTACTCCCAGAATTATACTGTTGAAGTGAGGAATGTTGGAAATGGAAGTTTTGGATTTCATCAGCTTGATATCGTTGATGAGTATGTTTCTCCCCCCAACTTGTTGAATGCTATTGCCCGAGTACTAGGACTCACTGTTTGATTTTATTTATTTTTTCCAGCGGGAGCTTTTCTCTTGATTCATCAAAAACAAAGGCAAAAGCTCTGCCTCCAGGGGCTATAACAGGCATCGCCGTATGTTTTCACCAGCCCAGAATTCCCCTTCTTTTATTGACTTTCCTCGATTTTCCAAGATCGGTACAGCTGCAGTCATCATAATATTGATTGCAAGCGTCTCGTGGTGGTACTTCCAAAGATCAAGTCGGAAGCGACTAGCAATGGCATCAGCATCACTCGTACCAGAGCCCTTTGAACAAGATCTAAATCTAGACACCAAGATAGGGTACACCAGCAAGACATCGAAAAATCGTACACACTACCGAAATATGTCGAGGCCTCCTTCCTCGCCCAACGGCACAAGTTCGAGACACTTGAGACCGATCCGGGGGAACTTGCAACGACTTGTCCAGGGTCAAAACCGTGAGTGTCTTTGCTCGCCTCCATCGCTCAATTTTATAACAACCCTGCGGCAGGAATACCACGACAAGAAGACTCCGAGTTTTCATCGGTACCACCTCCCGAATATGACATTCGATGGGCGACAGAGCCCACGAGGCCTTTACCCTTGATATCCCATAAACGAAAAAGATGAAACGAGATGTGAATGAAGCGGAAATGCATAATGATAATGAACGACCATAGTGTTAGGCGGAGCGAAAAGTCCAGAAAGAAAGAAAGAAAGAAAACACCCCCCCCCCATGTATGTTGTACCTCATCCATAGATGTAGTTTAAATTATTATTATTATTTTCCTACCATCCTTCCTCACGGTCTAACTCTCCTAACCTCCCACCTAACGTCTCTCCCTTCTTTAAGAAGCACAACAACCTTAGCCTCATCCCAACAATCCACTCTCCTCAACTTTGGACACTTCCACGCCAACACACTCGCACTCTCGTCGTTCTTTCTCATCCTCGATCTATCCGCTGGAGAAGCAGACGCAGCAGAAGCGGAAGAAACCTCATAAAAGAACTTGATCCCATGAAACGTGGTCAGGTCTGATAAACTAGACAACATCATCGCCCAATCTACAACCTGAGAGTGGGCTATCACACCCTGTGATCCTGTACTGGATCCCCCAGAAGCCGTCGAGGACGAGGAGGAAACCGAGACCCGTTTTCCGATATCTAACCAAGCCAACTTTGGAACGGAATCCACTAAACGCTTTATATCTTCCATCTCGGACCACCCGACCAGCTCTATACGTTTCACAGACTCGGAGCCAAAGCGTTTCAGTCGGTCGAGGAAGAGAATGTTGGGGTTGTCTGATGGTCCGCAAGGGGAGGAGGAGGATGAGCCGGAGCCAACTGAACCGCGAGATAGGGATACGCCTTTGATGATCTCCAATGGTCGTATGCCTTCGGATGGACACTCCAAGATTGCTCCTACGATCTCTTTACACGCCTTCACTTCTTTAAGCTTTGGTAGCGAGTTCGAGGGAAGCACCGGTCGATTCATTCGAGGTGTGATATCGAGGTGTAAGACTTCAAGATTGAGATGGGCCAGGATGAAAAGGGATGTTGGGTCAAGACCCGTTAGAGAGGTGCATCGAAGATTTGTGAGGGATAAAGAGCGGAGTTGAGGCCAGCGTCCGACTAGGAGGAAGTCTTGGGCTGGTAGGAGGTGTGATGGGGTGGATATATGAGGTTGAACATGGGAGCGAGCGGGGGTATAGGTAATTTCGAGGTTCTGGGATGAGCGAGAGGAGACGGTCAGTTCGAGGGGTTACCCCATGGGTGGACAGGAGGGACGTACCTCGAGATTTGGACAGCTGTTGAGTAGACCCTTTGCTCTCGTCAATTCAGGATGCTTCGTAGAACCGTACACGTGTCGCGTTGAGCGTAATGCTACAGTCTTGAGAGCTGGCAGCTATTAGACGGGGATAATGAGATGGTCTGAGCGAGATGAGAGAAAAAAAATCTAGACGTACCACTTTTCCTCGCCGCTCTGTATCAACAGTCTCCTCATCCGACTCGTCCGACTCTTCAAGTGTAGCCAACGGCGAAAACACGAGATTATCGTTAATCTCGACCTCTCGCAAACTAGAGTTGTTCAACAACGTCGGCCAAACCCTATCAATCGAAATGGGCGAATGATTCGAGTTCCAAACAAACTGTGCAAGATGCGTCATCCGATTCAACGCTCCAATCAAAAACCTTTCCTGCTTCGCATGAATCCCTCGAACACCAATCTCGTCGTCAGTCGACTCCAAATCCGTGTCGCTGACGGTGATCCCACTGGGTATAATCTCGCGTTCTGAAGACCGTTCATCCATGACTTCCAACCTCCGAATGTTCTTGGCCAAGGAACGATTGACGATAAGATGGTTCCATAGCGACATTGAGCTGACTTTGGCACGGATGACACGATACTCGATGTGTCTGGGAGAGACGATGGTGTGCATGCGATGGCAAGATAAGGCTAGATTTCGAAGATCTTCTCGCGATTCGACATGGAAGACGATAGCGTCGAGAATTTCTGTTGGCTGACGTGTGATAAGAGTACGACTAGAGGGAGCCGAAGACCCAATAAAGGGCTCGACAATTCCAAGGAGGTGAATGGAAAGTTTGTGTTCTTCTGGCGTGAACTTGTATTGGCAACTACCGACGCGGGAGGATAAGGAGCCAATGAGCTTTAGAAGGATGTTGAAAGCTTGGAATGGATCCTTTCGGTCGTATGAGGCAACATTGGTGTTGACAGAAAGCTGAGCCTTACGCTGAGCGCGTTTGGGAGCAGCTAACGTATTAGACGTGCCGGACGCTGTCAACAAGGAGGGGGCAATGTGAGAGACTCCTTTTGAAGGAGCCTTGCCTTTGACAGACACTGGGCCCCGCCTTTTGCTAGAAGGAGTGACGATGGAGCTGCTGCTCGACATCGTTGGAGGTGAGGAAGAAGCTGTCACTGCTGTGCTCAGTGTACTCGGGGTGGACCTGCTGACATTTGGCAGTGAGAATGTTTCAATGAATTGTTAGGGTCACCGTGACGGCATTTGATGAAAATCCTCTACACAGCGAATTAAATCGTGCTGACCTCCTCTTCGCATTATGCTTCAAGCTTCAAGCTTCAGGACCGGGACATCCAATTCAGCAGTAATTATCTGTCAATTTGATGGAGTCCCGAGTTTGATGAATCACTCACCAGGATTTCTGTATTCCAAAGCAGACTCCTCAGAGGTAGATTCGCCTTCAATATATAGTGAAGGGGATCGGGAAGATACTGTAGTAGTCGTGAAGGTTAAAAAAACAATCCGGATTCGTGGTGATAAGCCGAATTAGGCCGAATTGCATCACTCGGTTCAAGTTACCCACGCTTTTTGCAGTATTAATTCGGATGCAATATTCCTCAGATCAGGGCAAAATGAGTGAATATTTCGCACAAAAGTCGACTCTTCTGAATATTTCCTACAGTTCCGAAGGTTTTGGATCATTGGAGGCAAATAGCTTGAACCGCGACCACCACCGTCACTGCCGTTCAGTTTCCCTAGTCTTGTTAATTTTTATCTTCTGCAAATCTGTCGCCAAACACGAGGATTCGTAATCCGAGGATATTGTCAGAGATAACTCTCCTTGCCAGTTGAGTGTATCAGTTTACGGTATGTCGCCTCTTCATCGAGTCCTCACGTTCCTAGAGAGTGGCCAGGCTGAACGGAATCCTCATTATTAGGTTCTCCGTCAGGCTCATCGGAACGATTTCTTCTGTTATAATTGGAGTACGTGGAGGAAGGTTTAGCGTTAACTTGTTCGATAACTCAAGGTTCAAACTGAGTTACGTTTGTCATGAATGTGTTTGCGTGTGCCAGAGCATCAATCTGTTGCATTCAGGAACATTCATTGACTAGACATCAATCCCACAATACTTCGATGAACGTTTGCAATCCAGTTTTGTGCGAAGGGCGTCAACGGCAGGCGGTCGATACTCCTGATAGTCCGAACCCAGGGTCTCTCACTGTGTTATGCACACCCGGTCTGGCTACTGAGCGTTGAGCCGTGATACATCGCTCTACGTAGGAAATTCAGCTATAGGATTGGCTCGTTGAATAGGGAAATTGGTGCACCGCTCGTCGTTCATCGAGAACTCATGATCCTCGGTCCGAGGCTACACCGTCCCATTCAACTTTAGACCACTAGTACTAACTGTAGGACGAGCAGTGCTGTTCAGTACGAAACCCCAAGTCTGAGTCTTCGCATCTTCATAATTACTACACATTTTCTTTCCTTGAGCATGTTCCGGATGCATATGCATCGACAAAGAAATCCGTGGATTATGAACACACCAGACTCTACTGTTCACCCCAGCCTTCATTCCGGAAAGTAATATGGCAACCGAACAGGGAGCTTGGAGAAAAAGAAGTCGCCTCGCGAAGCCCATCGCACTTTGCACGTTGTTGAGGACATTCGCGATGTCAATGGCTAGTCTCCAACGCAAGTTGCCATGGGTGTGTTCATTTCATTCACATCTGGATACGGGTTCGCAAGGGCAGTAATTCGGAGCCCATTTATGCCTGTGCAATGTTGATCTATCATCACTTTTGTATGCACCGGAATGCTCTTTCCCGGTTTATCGACTCCGCGGATGATCTTCCCTGTTCACTAAGCACAGCCTAAGAGCTAGAACTCTTCATGAACCAGAGTTGAGATATGATCCGGCGAAGATCATTTAAAATGAGGAAGCGTAGACCCTAGTGTGTGGCACGCCTTGAGTTCATCAATACCTTGTGGCGTGGCCGCATGATAGCAGCGGCGCAGCCCTGGTTAACGTACTCGTCGCATGTTCAGTTTCAGGAAACGGTGGGTGCCTTGCAAAACTTTTACACGCATTCGTCACTGTAAGTATATGGTCAATCTCTCGCAAAGCTCCTTCTCAGAGCTCTTATTACATACAGCCTACATCCCATCAAGCATACTCTTCAACTCTATGTTTCCAGGAGCACACAACTTTAGGATAGAAGGGGGAGCAGTCAATAATATCGGCGGGGACTAGGTGAATAACATTCAGAATTTTCATCCACTTTCTAGTCCTGCACGTGAGTAGTTATCATCTTGCATACAATATCACTATCAGAATAGGGCTCACATTTTTCGTGAAAGCACGTACTGTGTGGGATGCAATTGCAGGTGTTGGTGCTTCCCACAATTCAGGCTCACAGTTTGACCGAGGCCGTTGTCTACCTGGAGCTCGCGAAGGAGTACGCCGGGCAATTCATGAGTGGAGGAAATCAGACAGTCCACCTGTGTGTTGGCTGTCTGGCAGTGCAGGTGTTGGGAAGTCAGCCATTGCATTAACTGTTGCTAAAGAGTGTGAGAAAGATGGCCTTGTAGCCTCCTCCTTCTTCAGATCAGGCCCAAACCGGAATAATCCCCGTTTCCTCATTTTGTCCATTGCACATGGGATTGGGACCTCAAGGCCAGACCTTAAGGATCTGATTGATCAGAGAGTTGCTGCTGATCCCAAGATTCTAGAGGCTGCCTTGGAAGATCAATATAAGGAACTTATTTTGAGTCCATGTGCTATTGGAAAGGAGAAGGAAAGGAAGTCATGGTTGATGTACATGCAGGAAAAGAGAAGGAAAATCACTCTACTCTTCTCAAAGTTTAAGCAGGCAGCCCAATCTGACCAGAATAAAAAAGGCCTCCTTATCATTGATGGCCTTGATGAATGTGGTGACCCTAAAACCCAACAGCATGTTCTTTCTGTCATATCCTCCACCTATCAATACTCTCTGGACCTCTCACTGCAATTTCTGATATGTAGCCGCCCTGAAGCTTGGCTCCAGGAGACCTTCAAGTCTCCTCCACTCTGCAATCTCACCAAAACCATTAAACTGAATGATGCATTCAAGGCTAATCATGACATTGAACTTTACCTTGTTCATGAGTTCAAAGCCATTTTTGATAATCCCAGATATGAACAAGTTGATTTCCCAAAGCCTTGGCCTGCTCCTAATCTTCTTGTTGAGAAAGCAGATGGACAGTTCATTTATGCAACAACTGTAATGCTGTTTATCAAGAATGAGGAATCAATTCCAACAGAACAACTCAATCTCCTTCTTATGTGCATAAAGAATGCTTCCTCTGATGATTCTCCCTAGCATGATCTAGACACGCTTTACCATATAGTTCTGTGCACAGTCTGCGACTGCAATAGGCTTCTTGACATACTCAGAGCAATGTTGATACTTCCTCCAGATGCTCCAGCTTCTCCAGCATTTGTTGAACAGGTCTTGGGGCTTCCATCTGGACATGTAGCTGAAGTATTACATGCTATACACCCAGTATTTGTTGTCTGGGGACAGAATGATTATATTTACCCCCAACATTCATCAGTCGCTGAATTTTTCTTGGACCAAACACGGTCAAAAGATTTTTGTCATTAATAAACTCATGCAACATAGCCTTCTAGTATCTCAGTGGCAGAAAATGCTTGCTAAACAACCCAAAAAAGTGGTACACCTATCACACGGGAGTCCTTCGAGTCTGGATGTTGGATTCCACAATTTTTGCGAAAGAGGGATAGATGGAGAAACTAGGAGAATATCATGAGGTGAATAATTTCTACCATTTGCTGTTTTTCTTACTGCTCACAGAAATAGCAGACCTCTCCACATATCTATACCAACCCTACTGGAGGGGTTGGGACATTCAATACTTAATAGGGGCAGCAGTCAGTGAGTTAGTGTAGGGACTTGCTCATGAATAGGTCAACTTGATGTTGTAGGTAATGCACTCAGTCCTCTTAAATGTTCAGACTACCTAGCATAAGTATCTTTCTTTTATCCATTCACTGAGATTTGAGGTTCTCTAAGACCAGTCAGGAATGCTTCTCATGGTTAGATAAACTTTAGGGTCATAAATTCTGACTCGCGGACTCGTGTGTCTACACTCGTCAATGTTGAGCTGCTCTCATTTATACTAGTTATATCACGTTCAATTCCTCTTTTCTTTGTCCCTTTCAAGGTCGGCTCATTATCTTTCATAGCCTAATCGACACCTTACAAGTGAGTCTTACATAGTAAGTCACAGGATAGGATGAGATAGTCTCCTTGGAATGTAGAGCCAGTACGAAAGCATAAGTAGTAGAATGGACGTGTCGACGACGTCGCAGGATGATACTTGATCCGTTTTCCAAATTGTCTCCACCTCCCCTTACATTCGCCCATAACATACACATCAAAGTCCTCCAAAACTGTCTTCGAGGGCACGGTAGATAAGTGATTGACCATGACTCTTAATCCATGGAATGGAGCACACTTTAGGCTTTTAATACTTGTTGAATGACACTTCGGGACGGGGCTATGAGCCGCGAAAGAGGACAAGACGAAGTGTCAACGTTGAGATCAGAGAACGTTGATGCCGCTTGGTCTGCAGGTTGTAGATGTATTCCATCTTGAATATACATATGCAGTCGTAAAAAAAGGAGGAAATCCGAGTAAGTCGGCGAATAACTGAACTAGTGGTGAGGTTTAACAGATCTATGCCTGGTATGTCCTTTTTTCCTGACCTGTTTTTGAATAAGTGATTTCTCACAGAATAAATAATCACACCTTCTCTGTCTCGAGGAGCGAACGATTTCGGCAGTCCAAACACTAAAGAAAAGACCCGTGGCATAGATCTAACGTTATCTTCCAAACTTACTCTGCCTCGTGTGATCGGCCAAAGGACGGCTCTCACGAGTCATTTCAAGTGAAGCTTGTACTTAACCTTTTTGCTTCCCCCCCCCCGCCAGTGCCCCCCCACCTCACCCACATGAACCCGACCTACGAAGAAACTAGAACAGCGACCAGAGCTACTATCAGGGTATTGAAGACGCTTGGACTGCATTGCTGCCTTTTTGGAAGCGTTGCATGCTCTCATTATGGTATGAGCCGATCCCCAAATGTAAGGACTTCATCGCTGCTTTGCGAAATCAAGGATTTGTTCCATCTGACGCCCCTCCAGGATGTCGATATGGTCGTATTGGGATGTGTCTGGACCCAAGAAGAGCTGAAGCGGCGGGTTGTAGCAGCCGATCCCAACTTTTATACAGTGGCCTCAAGGGGTCGCTATGCCGGTCACCGAGTCCTATGGTACCGATTCCCATCTTCACGCTCGGGTGCAGGTGCCACTTCCACCAGGGGATCCAGAACGACATCTAGCCAACGTTCAAATCCCCTATCCTCAGCTTTGATATATCCCAGGTCTTCGTCAGTCAACGGTAGAAGATGCAAAGTAGATCTTCTCCTCCCGGGAATCATGAACATTCCTCCGATCCCAACGTCCCGTATACATTACAAAGACGGTCGTGGTTCAAAACCGTTAATGCCCTTCCTCCCACTTTTACTTTTGAGACTACAAGGTTGGGAGGATCACGGTGAATCTCCGAAACACTGGATGCGCGCGAAACAGTCTATAGATGTTGCGGATATTGTGGAACTTTTGAACTTGGCTGAGATCAAATATCCTGATGTGAATTTGCAAAACGACGAAGTTTGGCTTCCGGTGTCGTTTGTGGATGAGGCGAAGAGGAGAGTGGGGTTGTTTATTGCGAAGTATACGTCAACGCGGGAACGGTGGGAGCTGCTTGGGTTTTGAAAGGACTTGTAAAAAAATTACTATGTACATAACGGTCGTGCAAAAGAAAAAAAAAAAAGTTTTGGAGAGTTGGTCATACTGATTTCCCCTTTTTCGAATGGAGTGAACGCTGAGCGCTGAGCTTTCCAGATGGTCTGAACCCAAGCCGAAATATACTCCAGTGACGTTGTACATTCCGAACTCGAGCGGTGGTACAGTTGTAATTAGGTTTTTAAGCTTTAAACTGTGATCATTTCGCAACCTCGGTCCTTGACGCTAAGAGGAGCGGTTTCCGAGTGGGTCTATCAGGAGAAGCCATGGCCAAAAACTTTCCGTTTAGGTCGCAGAAAAGACACTTATGGTGGCGGAAAGAACGGCTTGTGCACCCTGGCATGGGAGTCCGTGGACCATTACCACGTGGACGGTGGTGCCTGCTCTGCTCTTGCCGGGCGATCCCGTTTCTCTTCTCCTCCACCTCAAGTTCGTGGAGTCGTGCGACATCGTCAACTCCCTCCTGAAGCGACCAAACTAGCGAAACAAAGAAGCCAAACTTTCACGCAGGTGAATGATCGTGTGTTTAATGGCTGCGTATTTCAAATTCCCCTCGGACCTCCAGGACAATCTGCATGCAACATAGGTCTTCATAGTTCCTATCTCTCACATGAATATCAGCAGGAGAACAAACAGTTTTCTTGGGGTCCCTCCGCCTCTACACAGCTGGTGAATCCCAGGATCAATCAAGCAGTGTTCAATCACCTCAAACATGGAAATCAGTACAACTACAATCACAATTTCTATACTCGGGACTGTAAGTAGCCATTGTATTTTTCTTCAAAACTATTACTTACAGTTCTTCAACAGTGCTATGGAACAAGATTGCAGGTGTTGGAGCCTCCCATAACTCAAACTTGCAAGTGACCAGAGGCTCCTGCCTACCTGGAACTTGTCAAGCAGTAAGTCAGTGTATACAAGATTGGAAATCCTCAGAATCCCAGAGGTTTCCAGTATGTTGCCTTTCTGGTGCTGCTGGAGTTGGAAAGTCAGCTATTGCACTGACTATTGCCAAGGAATGGGAGACAGATGGACTTGCTGCCTCTTTTTTCTTTTTCCAGTCAGATTCAAGGCTTAACAATCCTGATTCCCTTATTCTCTCCATTGCACATAGCCTTGTAGTAACAAGGCCATATCTGCAGGACTCTGTCTACCAAAGAGTCAACAGTGATCCACACATCCTAGAGGCTGGATTTGAGGAGCAATATCAAGAGCTTGTGCTGAACAATCTCAATTGTTCTCCCCCACAATTTGCTGTACAGCCTCTTGATATAGTTATCATTGATGGCCTGGATGAATGGAGTGATGCTGCTACCCAAAACCATATTCTTTCAATTATATTCTCCACCTATCAAACACATTCTCCCTTGTGATTTCTATTATGCAGCTGGCCTGAATCCTGGATCCAAGACTCCTTTAATTGTCAGGAGTTTAGCCCTCTCACTAGACATATCAAACTAGACCATTCATTCAACCTCAAGGATGATATCAGATATTACTTTTATATGGAATTCCAGAACATTTGTGGAGATCCCAAATACAAACAAGTTCACTTCCTATCACAAAACCAGTCCCAGGTGATGTAGACCACTGTGCCAAAAGGCTGGCAATGATTGCCTCAGCAATCATTGTGGGACTTGCTATATAAAGTCATTGCATACTCTATCACTGCCCAACTCAGTGATGTGGGCCATGGTCACTTTTTGTGACACTTCCCAAACCCATGGCCTTCTTCTAAAGTGGTTCAGTTGTTGGTTGAGAAAGCAGATGGCCAGTTCATCTATGCAACAACTATTATCAAATTTATTAAAACCAGTTTTTTGCTTCCAACCAATCAGCTTCAGATTCTTATCAGGACCATACACCATAACAGGTCTCAATCAGCTTCAAAACATCCTCCTTTTCATGACCTTGATGAACTCTACCTCATTGTGCTATGTGCCAATCCTGACCATGATGAACTCCTCCCAGTCCTTGCAGCTATCATGATACTTCCAGAGCATGCCTATCCACAGTTCATTGAGCTACTACTTAGTCTTCCAACTGGCACAGTTGGCCAGACCTTGAGTCCAATGCATTCAGTACTTGATATTGGTACTAGGAAAAAAAGAATTTATCGACACCATGGATCTTTTCATGACTTCCTTTTTGATGGTACACACTCTAGAGAGTTTTTCATAGATCAGTCAAAATGGAGAGATATTCTAGCCTGTTATTGGACTACAGCTCTTACCAACCAGTATAAAAACAACCCTGAGTTGCTGTACAGATTTTGTGGCTTTAATGACTCTGAATCACTGCAAAGCCTAGTAAAAAAATGGACCAATTTTTGCTTTCCAAAGGTCACAGGTGGTCTCAACCAGGAGTTCATCCAGAAACTAGATGGTTTCTATATCCTTGCTCTGTCCATCTTCTCCAAACATTTGGGCCATGAAGTGTTTCTTCATACACTTGCTATGATGATACTCTATCCTGATTATGATAAGTATGATCCATGTTATCTCCACTTTATTCAACTTCTCTTTCAGATTGAGGAGAACTATATTCTAGGGGTGACAGCAATGTGTTTACTATTCAACAAATTGGATTCTACATGCCCTAAAATTGTGCCACACACAAAAGAACTCATTCGCTTCCTTCTTGACCAGTCACAATCAGGAGACTTTTTCATTGACAAAGACTATTATTGCAATTCTCTTGCACAATAAGCTCTTTACATTCATCAGACAGAAGAATGTCTTGAGAAAACAGGTTGTAAATCTGGTGTCAAGATCTTTTTTGAACATTGGCCTAAAATCTACTCTACCATCAATAAACCATCTGAGGAATTGTTGTCCAACCTTGTTGATGTAGAGCTGGGAGATGTGCTCTATATAGACCCAAATCCTGATTTTGATCTGTTTGCATGGGATCGGTTTATTGGCATTCTTAAACATATTGGATCATGGTAAAGGCAAAAGCTTGAAGTAAATCCTACTTTACTAACAAGCACAAACATCGTAGTAATATTGAAATTCTCCTATTTTCAGACCAACAGTTTAGACCATCAAAATCTCTTTGAACGCTTTGCCAGTGTTCAATGGAGATTTGATGTCCAAAGCACAAAGGAGGATATTGATTCAGGGCTCCATGATGCTATCATCACTTGTTTCACTAGCTCATTCATGGACAGAAGACCCACTTTCACCTCTTTTCAGTTTGTGTGGTCTCTATATGAGATGCCGAACAAGGACTTCCCATAATGATTTCAATCTGATTAAAAATAAAGTTAGATCAGTCACTTTTTGCAAATGTTCAAGTCCACACATTCTCAACTCTGCAGATGCTACAACTCCGATTCCAGACACAACAGATTTATATCACATCAATATTCAAGCAAGTTGTGCTCAATTGGTAAAAGATGTTGTAGCTGGAATGCAGAAGATGGAAGAGGAGTGGCAGAAGGATGAGATGGTGTCATGCTTATTCATTAAGTCAAGCCTCATTCCACAATCCATTCCTCAGCCTGAACTTCTTCCCCTTTGCCAAAAGGTTCTGAACTTTGCTGAAAATTCAGGAACAGACTGGCATGAAGATGATGAATATGAATATAAGAAGGCATATGATCGATTGTCATTGTGGCTTGAGGTGCGTTTTCCCCATTGATTTTTGTTTGAGCTGAAATTAACAGACTATATTCGTACTCTGCAGTCCTTTTCTGTGGATCATTCTCATGAAGTTGAAGCTATTGAAAATGATTTCAAGTCTTTGTTTTTTAGCTGATTAATTCATCAATTTGCCTTTACACCCTTCCCAAGCTTGCTAGTACTTGTATATCTTGCCAATGAATGTTTCTTTCCTTGTTTCTGATTCTTATGTAGCTTGTACTTTAAATGCTTTTACATATTATTCGTGAAAACCTAAATTGACAAATGATTATCTTCAACTTGCAATTCAGGTGTATTACAATTTTTGCAAGGTCTACAAATGAGTGGTGCTACCACTACACCAGCAGATTCTCAGTGCTGTACCCTCTCAAAAGAACGGGCAAGATGGCTGGACCAGGGCTAGACTGGTCCAACTAGCTTTGTGCATGTCCCCCGGGCCTATGGGTATGACTCAGAGCTCAGAAACCGTTTATCAACCTCAACTTCTGTGCACAGAAAACATTGAAGACAAAGTAATTCATGGGTTATAGTACTTTAAATCAGAAATTTCTCAGTGGCTGAACAAGGTGTTATTTCCAGGAATAGGAACTGCCTCATGAGTCTGAGAGTAGCAAGGTGGCAATAAGTGAGCTGGAAAGTTTCAAAATTTGTATGGTGCTGGGAGCAACTCTTTCAGGAGCATATAGTAATAAGGAAACCCGGTGTGATTAACATGAGAACTCAAATTTGGGAAATCAATGTACTGCTTGGTTTACCTTTACCTGAAGGTGGCTCCAAGACTCAAGAGTCTAACAGTTTTTTTGGAAAAGAGCATAGAATAGCGAATTGTGTTAGACAAATGCGCGAGGGACGCTGGTAGAGTTTGTTGGAAATTTTTCAGTGATTGGATGGCTGAAGCAGTAACATTGCATCAGTACTGTCCAGCGGAGAGTGTGCGACAAAACGTGTAATGGCGGGCTTATCCCATCGCCAAAAAATTGTGTTAGTATGTAACGCAAAAAATTACTTTTCGACGGGGTGCTTAGGCTATGGTATAATGGTTCAAACGTTCACTCACGGCTCGTCGCTCACAAATATCCAACTCCAGTTCGTAATGGTCAGGAGGCTATCCTCCAAACTTAAACGTTGCAAGGTCCAAACGTCGCCACCGCAGCAGCAGACGCCTCATAAAAACCTGAAAACAAGAGAACCGCAAAACATCCTTCACTTGCTTACCCACCGCCACTCCTCCTCCTCGCCGCCCGGCGCCTACCACACGTCGTTTCCAACAAGGTGAAAAAAAAAAAAAACACATTAAGATATAATCTATCATTCCCATAAACTTCCAACTACAAGTTCGATAAAATGAACTTTAAAAAAAAAAAAAAATAACAGAATACAAAGTCCCAAGTACTACGTAAAAAAAAAAAAAAAAAAAAGAAAAAACCACACAAACTCAAACTACCATCAACGTCCTGGTATAAAACTCCTCCAAACCCTTCAACACCCTAACCTCCTCATCAGCCCACATAATCTCAACTTCCTGCTTAACCCTATACCGAAGCTCTTGCCTCACATTCTTAACCGTCACCCTAAACGCAGCACTGATAGGTCTGTGATCCGATACGTCCACTTCCCACCGCTTATAATGAAACTGTTCCACCCTTCCCTTACTCGCTCTCCACAAAACACGGTCACACCATGCAGGTGCCCTCCTCTTCTCAGACGTATCATACTCGTTCGAGCGTCTATCGTATTTATACGTCGGTGGGAAGGTCAGAGGTCCCTCACTGAACGTTCGGAACCGACAACCACGGTTATACTTGATCTCTTTAAGAAGCTGGTCATGAGCATGCATGGTTTCGTGTTCTCCAGCTTTGACAGCTGCAACGATAGCATCGCGGCGCTGGTCGATTCGATAGTTCATATCTCCGTTGACCTTGCGATGACGAATACTTAGTTGGGCGAAACCAGGCCAGGGAGGTAAGAAACACGTACAAAGACAGTTTCATGATCTAGGACCATCGACCCATCACCACCTCCAACGAACGCTTGAGGCTCCAAGGTCGTGGGGAACAGTGTCTCCTCCAACATCCCCGCAACGTCGGCGTTCCTACTTCGAAGAGCATGTTGACCGGCAGCCAGGTGACAGTTGACAAAGCACAAAGACGAATCTTCGATGACGAACCGCGATATGATTCCTCCCTAGAGATCGTGAGCCACAACCAACGGATCTAGGTAACAAAAGGCATACCTTATTACCGTACCTCCCACCCATACCTCTCTTCACAGTCGTAATAGCAAGATCCTTCAACGCACCCCTCTCCGAATGCTTCACAAAGATGCACGAAAACAGCCCAACCAGACTCTCCGTATGCACAACAGAGTACGGACAATCAGGTGGCATAGCCAACCTAACCGCCAACACCAACGCATCATACCACCTCTTATAAGCTCCCGTAACCTTGTCCGAAAGCCCCAACAGAACAGTCTCATCCACACTAGCACCCGAAGACGACGACGACGACGAAACAACTCCAACCGTCAACCCTTTACTCTTCTTCATCCCATGTCCTCCACCAAGAATAACATTCTTCGCAGCCATCTTCCTACTCTCCAAATCGATAACTTCCTGCAACCCAAACACGATAATATCCGGTCCCCCTTTCCCATCCAAAGAAGTCAACACGTCATGCAAAAAATTGACATTATCCCTAGACCCCGTCAACGAATCCGGTCTCGCAGAATCACAGTTCCACGAAACGATCAACAACTTGAGCTCTCGATAAGTCGAAAACTCCCTCTCATGCTTCATCAACTCCTTCTCCATCCAATCATTCGTCAAAAGTCCATCCCACAATCCAACCCTCTCATCCCTCCCAACACTAACAACCCCAAGCCTCCTCTTCCCATCAACAAAACCCCAAACGTCAACAGTCATCTGTCGAACAGGTAACCCAGGATGCGCACTCCAACAATTCGTCAACAACCAAGGTCTCGGCACAACATCATAAGCCGAAATCATCCCATTCCTAGACCCAACCCATAACCGATCATTCACACCTTCAACACTCAACACATCACTCGCAGAAACTTTCATCACTTCCACACATCTAGGCAACTCTCTCTCCATACCAGATTCACCACCCAAATCCCAAATCGAGATAAACCCTTCTTCATGCCCCACATATAAAATCCCAGGATTCGTAGGAACCACAGACGCACTCGTAACCGGACCAACATGTTCAATCGGAAGAATCGTCTTCCCTTGTCCCGTTCTACTAGGCGCAGCACCAGGTGAAGTAGAACAAAACCCAGACCCACTCGTTCCAGGTACAGGGAAAAGATCATAAACACGTATGATCGGTACCCTCTGAGGCGTCCCAGCACAATGAACTTCCGATCTCCCAGCAGTCCAAAGAAAACCACACCCAATAATCTTGGCAAAATCAAGCTTATCCGTTATCCTCATCACTCTCGGCGTAGTCTTCAACAAATCCGTCGTTGGCTCATCATGCGAACCAAAAATCAACACCTTCCCACTGTCATCAACGCTAACCATCGCTCCTCCATATCGAAAGAGGTGTAAAACCGCATGCATGTGTGCGGAAAACTTGCACCCAGTGAGTTCCCCGGTGACAACGTTGACTTCGATCAAATGCCCCTCTTTTGTACCAACCCAGACAAGACTTCCTCCAGCAAAAGATCGAACTTCAAGCGCCGTAACAGTGACCGAAACCTTGGAATCCCTCCCAAGAATCCTCAGATCCAAATCTAAAACCGGAACATCCACACTTCTAACTATATCCCACACCCTAAGATGGTGCGAATGTCCAACGACAACACGTCCATTCGCCATGACCAGATATCCCGTATGAGCTGGTACTTGTATCCTGTTCTCCGTACCAGCCGTGTGCCCGTGAGCAAGTGAAGCAAAAGTCTGAAGAAGGTGAGGAGGACGTCGAGAACTCCTGGAAGAATCCGGTAGCATGTCCACACCTGTACCCTTCACATCACCCTCATCTTCAGACTCGTCATCTTCGTCCGAGGAAGGTGTCTGTGCGCGTCTAGCCGGCGGTAATTTGTCCCCAGGAGCAATGGTTCGGGTGGGTGGAGGCGGTAGTTTGCCAAATGTTTTGCGTTCGTTGGGCGTAGTAATTGTAGGGGTTGTGGCGATAGGAGACGTTGTATAAATGTTTTCAATTCCAGACGAAACGTTGGGAGCTGAAAGGATTCGGTGGTGGTGGTGATGATGATAAAGTGATGGAGTGGGAGGCTGTGACGGAGGTTGTGACGGAGGTGGCTGGTGCAACGAGGTAACTGAATTGGAGGCTGACGGATGACGCGGAGGTGGTACACTGACGGTGAGAGGCACCCCAATTTCCACGGTACCTCGTCTAGCTGGTAGAGGTGGTGGTGAAGGCGGTTTGTGGGTTATTATTTCGGGTAGCGAATCTGGAGTCGGTCTATGTCTCGGAGGAGGACGTGGAGGAGGAGGACGATGAGAAAGGTTTAAGGATGTGGTTGAAGCTGACATGCCATCGCTCACGCGAGGTTTTCTGGCTGGCAAGGCTGGTGGTAGGGTTGTGGTTGAGGCAGACGATAAATCAGCTTCATCAACGGTGATATCGGTCTCCTCCTCCGAAGAATCATCCAAAAGATTGATAGAGCTTGAAGAAGAAGAGTTGGAGTACGATGAAGATGATTTAGAATGGGAATAGGGGGGAGGGTCGAAAATGTTCTCTTCCGAGCTGGCGTCGATCGGAATGAGGGAATCGGAGCTGACCGTTTTACTCGGTTTTCGGGGGGGAATTGTGGGTTTTGGAAGATGATGGTCATCAGTATCGCGTATACCGTTCGGCTTTGGCGGTGAGGGTTTATTCCTAGTAAACAGGGGGGGGAAACGTTGGAGAAACGAATCGCAGGTATTATTTTGACGACTTACATGAACTTGTGCCGTAAGGATGAAACACTACTCGAGGTAGGAATCCCTTCAATATTGTTAAGCTCCTCCGTCGACCCAAACACTGTGCTAGCTCCATAGGATCCTACCCGACTGGAGACGATAGGAGTTGGAACTGGACGAAGAAGAGGCGGAGGTAGAGGAGGTGAAGAGTTGACATCCGTTTGTGCGGAAGGGGTGGGTGACGGCGAAGATGTTCTTGAGCGATTATGCGAGGATGAGGGTGGAGGTGGAGGTGGCCGCTTTGTTCCCTTCAAGTCTGAATTCGAAGATACATTCCTTAACGGTTGATGAGGAGATTGCGTAGGAGCAAGTGCAGTATTTCCGCTAGACTGGGATCTGGGTCTAGGTGAAAGTGGTGGTTCGAGTGACTTGTTCTGTCTGGGTGAGTCGACAGCGAGTTGTTCAAATTTCAAGCGTAAGCTCTTCACCGCCAACAAAGACTCCGATTCAATGTCTGACATCGTCGCTAATCATTACAATAGGAATTGTGAGGTAAAATTTGCGGATCAGTCGAAGATGTAACTCACCTGTCAGCCTAGATTTTGGTAGTGATCTATCCGCAGAGTCCGCTAAAGAGTGAAAAGGCGTTAGGAATGCTCATCAATGCCTATGGGTAGCCGCAGGACTCGCCTAGCAGAGGCGATGGGGAGCTCGAATTCCTATGTCACCCTCAGACCCGGATGGGCTCGAGGACGGCCAGCTAGCTGGTCTTGAGCAGCCAACTTGACCAACGATGATGAAGACAAATAATTCAAAGCAAAATTCCGCTCGTCGTCGTGTTGTGCGTTATCGAGGGAGGAGTCGTCGTCGTGGTGTGCGGTGAGAGGTTTTTCCGGGAATTATGGCCTGACAATGACGTGCACGGACCACCTCGTGACCGTAGCCTTCCCGCCCGTTGCACTGCCACTCCGACTCTTGAACCTACTAGTACTACTAAAGGTTTGTTCCGAGAGCTTCTACGGTCGTTTATGTACGCAGATGTACCCCGAGTTTATCCACACCGAGGCTTACCCCTCATCCGAATTTAGGGGAAGAATTGAGGTAAATCCACGCGAAAGCCAAGAGATCATCCTCCTGACCGGCGACAGCAGTAGAAATGATCTCGAAACGAGAAGAATACAACTGGTATCAGTGCGAAGCTACAGAAAATACAGGAAGAGAAATATGGAGACAGAGTTCGTAATAGTAGGACATCATGTAGCGTTGACATACGGAAAAGAAACAAGATATACATCGTAAATAAAGATAGGAATAAGAATTATTAAATCAAAAAGGAAACGAGTGTACATGCAGTTAAACCTCAGAGTACGAAGAGCCAGAGTCAGAATCGTCAAAACGTCTGCTCTTGGTCATCAGCTCAACGAGGATACGAGCAGCCTGTTCGTCGTCCATAGGCGGCTCCATAGGCGAGTCCAAATCAGTGTCACTAGTACTAGGACTCTCTTCTCGCTGAAATTCAATAAGCAAATACATCCAAAAGAACGACCCAGTTAACATACCTTCACACTGGTAGGACTGTCAGTCTCACTCCCTTCAGAAGAAGGACTCTCTTCTCGCTGAAAAAAATGAACAAAAGAAAATCAGCCTCACAAATCCCAAAAAGAAGACGACGTACCATCACACTAGTAGGACTATCAAACTCACTCCCCTCGGAAGTCCCAACCTCAACATCAACCGAAATCCCCGCCACACTCTTTCTCGCCCTCGCCCTCGCCCTAGCAATCCCCCGACACAATCCCCGATGCTTCAACCACAACCCAGGATAATAATCATTCCTCCTATCCAACTTGATATCCCTCCTACATCCAAGACAAAAAACACTTTTAGCAGTCAAACGCGTCTTATCACTCCAAGGATCATTCTCCAATTTCGCTTTACGGATCTCTTCTCTATCGAACGTGTCTTTACGTTTCCTGGAAGACTTGCCCGCGGAGATGGGTCGAAGGGAAAGCGAAGGACGACGGGGATAGGGGTCCCGGTCCCGATCGCGGTTGAAGTGGTGAACGCCCTCCGGCCTCCCGAAACGGACGCGAACTTTTGAGCGATCCGGAAATTGGAGGGAAGACCTCGACCAAGACGGACCGAGCGTGACTGGGGGTATCTCAGTTGAGACGGGTCTTCGTCTAAGGGTGAAAGCGGCAAAGAAGGGTCAGTGTCGGGCTCAATTACGAGAAGGTAGGACGCGTACTGAGGGTATCCATCACACAAACTGAGAAGGTCCTTGCAGCCGGGAAGTCGTTCAGTCAAAGACATAGTATCAAAAGTGTAGCCGTTCAAAAATGGAGATAGACAGATAGAGAAGTAATGAGAGGGGACATCCAGTGGGCGACGCAACTAAAAAAAAACGAATGAACTCGAGATGCTTCTGTTTATACGGAAAGCACCAACGCAGAAATGAATAAGATCGGAAACAAACTTTTGAACTCACGGTATTCAAATTGTCTAAGACTTGTGAACTTTCGCGTCGAATGCCCCCGAATCGTAACGCCACCCAAGAAACCATGCAAAGAAGTCCCCTGTGTTCGGTTTTATTCAGAATAGGGTGCTACTCATCTTTCAGAGAGAAAAAAAAACGGGCAAAATTAAAATAAGCGCGCCACAAGACCGGTTTCAGTAATGTATGTACGTACTCGCTGGAGGTCATTTGAGTCGTCCCGTTGCGAAAAAAAAAAAAAAACCGTCCCAATAACTTCCTGGAGCTGGCCCCACTAACGAAAAACTCCAAGAATGAAACCTGAGGCACCAAATGCCTGGAAACAAGAAATGAACGGAACTAAATCATTAATTCCATGGAAGCAGGCGTTCATGCTGATCAGGATGTTTCGTATTAGTTGGTAACGAAATGCGGCGCTTCCATTCCCTGCGACTCGTGTGGTGAGGATTAATTTGTTAACATTCAAGCAAAAAACTATGAAACCTCCCCCCCACAGTCGAAGCTCGCGCTCACCCACGAGTGAGGCCGAGACTTCAAATGGTTGTTCTCGCCATCCACGCAAAAAGAGTTAGGGGAGAGTTGAGGTCCGAGGGGAATTTGAAATACGCGGCCATTATACACACGATCGTTCACCTGCGTGAAAGTTTGGCTTCTTTGTTTCGCTAGTTTGGTCGCTTCAGGAGGGAGTTGACGATGTCGCACGACTCCACGAACTTGAGGTGGAGGAGAAGAGAAACGGGATCGCCCGGCACGAGCAGAGCAGGTACCACCGTCCACGTGGTAATGGTCCATAGACCGTTACCCCGTGCATGGTCCACGGATTCCCATGCCAGGGTCCACAAGCCGTTCTTTCCGCCACCATAAGTGTCTTTTCTGCGACCTAAACGGAAACTTCATGGCCATGGCTTCTCCTGATAGACCCACTCGGAAACCGCTCCTCTTAGCGTCAAGGACCGAGGTTGCGAAATGATCACAGTTTAAAGCTTAAAAACCTAATTACAACTGTACCACCGCTCGAGTTCGGAATGTACAACGTCACTGGAGTATATTTCGGCTTGGGTTCAGACCATCTGGAAAGCTCAGCGCTCAGCGTTCACTCCATTCGAAAAAGGGGAAATCAGTATGACCAACTCTCCAAAACTTTTTTTTTTTTCTTTTGCACGACCGTTATGTACATAGTAATTTTTTTACAAGTCCTTTCAAAACCCAAGCAGCTCCCACCGTTCCCGCATTGACGCATACTTTCGCAATAAACAACCCCACTCTCCTCTTCGCCTCATCCACAAATGACACCGGAAGCCAAACTTCGTCGTTTTTGCAAAATTCACATCAGGATAATTTGATCTTCAGCCAAGTTCAAAAGTTCCACAATATCCGCAACATCTATAGACTGTTTCGCGCGCATCCAGTGTTTCGGAGATTCACCGTGATCCTCCCAACCTTGTAGTCTCAAAAGTAAAAGTGGGAGGAAGGGCATTGACGGGTTTTGAACCACGACCGTCTTTGTAATATATACGGGACGTTGGGATCGGAGGAATGTTCATGATTCCCGGGAGGAGAAGATCTATCTTTGCATCTTCTACCGCTGACTGACGAAGACCTGGGATATATCAAAGCTGCGGATAGGGTATTTGAACGTCGGCTAGATGTCGTTCTGGATCCCCTGGTGGAAGTGGCACCTGCACCCGAGCGTGAAGATGGGAATCGGTACCATAGAACTCTGTGACCGGCATAGCGACTCCGATCCCTCGAGGCCACCGTATAAAAGTTGGGATCGGCTGCTACAACCCGCCGCTTCAGCTCTTCTTGGGTCCAGACGCATCCCAATACGACCATATCGACATCCTGGAAGGGCGTCAGATGGAACAAATCCTTGATTTTCGCAAAGCAGCGATGAAGTCCTTACATTTGGGGATCGGCTCATACCATAATGAGAGCATGCAACGCTTCCAAAAAGGCAGCAATACAGTCCAAGCGTCTTCAATACCCTGATAGTAGCTCTGGTCGCTGTTCTAGTTTCTTCGTAGGTCGGGTTCATGTGGGTGAGGTGGGGGGGCACTGGCGGGGGGGGGGAAGCAAAAAGGTTAAGTACAAGCTTCACTTGAAATGACTCGTGAGAGCCGTCCTTTGGCCGATCACACGAGGCAGAGTAAGTTTGGAAGATAACGTTAGATCTATGCCACGGGTCTTTTCTTTAGTGTTTGGACTGCCGAAATCGTTCGCTCCTCGAGACAGAGAAGCACCCGGCAAAAACGAAAAAATACTCTCGAAGGATTTAAATACTGATATTAGATAAATCGGGATGCCTTTCAGTAGGTATTTCATTCAGCCCGATATTCAACCAATCCTTGAGGCCAATATCAAGACCAATTTCTGATAAATCAGTACAAATTTCAACTGTTTTGAAACTAAAATGGATTTATTGAGTATCAACTGATTTGAAATACGTACTGATTTGTAACGAATCGTTATATCTTTCGGGTGAAACAATTTATGTCATATACGATAGCCTGAAATGGAAACTGAAATACAAAATATCGGACAGACTGATAAGTGAACGGAAATATGATTTTTTTGGTAACGTATCAAACGCTCCGAAATTACAACGGAAAGATTATATATCCACCTGACCGATAGGCCACGTAGGCGTCTCCAGCCTACCGCAATCGCGTCCCTATAACGTCAAGCCAGTGACGCAGAACCAGCGCCAAACTTGAGGAACCCGGAGATTAGTAAAGGTGCCGCAGTTGCCTACCAACCTGGAGGCGGGAAACGTCAGAGTCAGAGTCATCTCAATGCGCAAGAAATTAACCCGTACCGGTTGCTAGATTACTTCCTGTGCCTCTGCATACCGTTCAAACGCCTCAAGCTTCTTCTCCGTCAACCTAAGTCTCACAAAATCATGGGGGGTCAATGTGCTCAAGAACTCCTTGTCGTAGCAGCATCGGGGCATTTCACGGGCCGTTGTACGCTTGCTGACAAGGACCCTGTCCGGATTGCGCAGGCGATAAGCGGCACCTCGCTTCCGTTTCCTGCCCTTCATCTCCTTGGCTATAATAGTCTCGTCGAGAAGCTGCATCTCATCTCCTATAACGCGACGCCGATAATGGGGAATGTACGTGTGAAGACGACGTTGGGGATCCTCCAGGTCGGTGTAGTCGGATGACATTGCTTCGGCATCGAGTTCATCAAACACACTCTGGATTCTGCACAAATCGTTTAGTTCGCGAGTGGTATTTTCGGGATGGGAAACCAATTCTGGCAGGTGCTTCAATCGTTTAAGGTACTTCTACAAAGTATGTTAGTTGTACGCTCAGAAAAATAATGAGAAACACCCACTGCATGTTTTCTTGAAGTAATGAGCTTAGCCATTGTAGTTTCTTCAGCGTAAGCCTCAGCACGCTCGACTGCCTCAGCTCGTGATTTATATCTGCCAGAGGGGAGCACAGTCGGACGCTTATGGTTCCAAGATGCACGAGCGTCAATGAGAAATGTCTCAAACCAGGCGATGATGTTAGCTCTGTTGAGGTCTGTATTGATTTTGAGCTCGTCCTTCTTGGCGGGTGCGAGGTCTGCCATGTTGTTGAAGACACTGTTGTTCCAGGCACATTTTCTGAAATCTGGTCCAAAGTAGAGGAGGTATTTCGTGTTGATCCCTGGTGTTTTCCCTGGGCCATCATTTTGCCCCTTCTCAAAGGCATGCGCGACCTCGTCTCCGACAGGAGCATAGCTTTCAAAATGAGTTATGTGTTGTTGTCCTGTACATTCGAGAAAGATTGTTCGAAGCGCGAACTGAGAAATGCGATGTATCAGACGCAGAGCATGTAAGATGTATTTTGTAACGCACCGACCACAGCCTGGAGTCCTCGTCATTCATGTTCGCTTTGGCTTGTGCCTTCATATCCCTTGTATGCCGATTGCTTCCGGGCTTGGAACCCAAAGGACGCTTACGCTTGTTGGGTGTGGGTTGAGGTGTGATCGGGGTATTATTCGAGGAGCGGGAGGCAAGGAGTTGAGCTACGGCCAGGAGGACAGGATCATTGGAAGAAAAGTGAGTGGATAGTAAACGAAAGACTGCCTGGGCGACAGGATCATCAGATGTTGGGAAAGCACCCACAGGGGCTGGCCATGGTGCGTCGGATTCGTCGGATGTACCAGGAGAGCTGTTGTCCGTGGAGGCCGTTGATGTGGATGGAGCAGGAGGGGATCGGCTTGAGGAAGGAGTAGGTCTTGCATCTTCATCGTCGGCTTCGTGACCGTCCACGGACATTGCACCTGTTGACCCAGCTCGCCGAGTTCGAGGCCCTCGGTTCCTAGAGTTCACACGATGGAGCTCGTTTTCGGTTTGCTCCTGATGGGCAGTGAGGAAAGTGAGTAATACCGCTCAACACATAGACAGAAAACGTACCTTCTCTCTTACAGCCGCTGCGAGGTTTTCATTGAGA
Source organism: Marasmius fiardii PR-910 (assembly GCA_014904975.1). Lineage (NCBI taxonomy): Eukaryota > Fungi > Basidiomycota > Agaricomycetes > Agaricales > Marasmiaceae > Marasmius > Marasmius fiardii. Next base: position 188,355 of record MU127822.1, read on the forward strand.
GAAGTAATTTCGTCTTGCTAACAAGGGCGAATGAGAAAGGCAAAGACAATGTCAAGACGGGTAATCTACTTACCAATGCCCGCATTTGCCCTTCAGCAAGTTCTTTGTTTTCTATCGCAAGCTTCACCGATTCCTGAGCCGCCTTCAAAACTTCCTGCTCCTGGAGCAACTGGTTGCGCGCTTCTTCTGCTGCTTCGTGAGCCTTCAAAGCCGACTGTCTGGCTGCTTCCACCTCCTGTTGCTCCGCCGAAGCCCGTGCATTGGCGTCAAATTCTCTCTGTCGCATTTGCTCCACCTGACCTGCTATGGCAGAGACCTATAGAACAGTGTCAACAATAGTTCGCAACGACGTAAGTAGGACAACTCACTTGGCCCTCAAACTCAGATTTATGGCATACATAGACTTCGAGCTGCCCCTTCAAGGATGTAATCTCGGACTTCAAGGATTCATTCTGACTTGGGTCGCCGGCAGCTTTCTGGAGTTGTGAGTTCAAGAAATCGATATTGACGCAGGCGAGGTCGTGATTTGATGTCATCTTATGGAGACGCTGCTCCAGTTCCCGTACCCGTTGATCAGAAGACGTTTTCTGAAGAGGTGAAGGTCAGAACAATGCGTCGTGACAAGATATGTGGCCAATGGAAGCTCACCAGCACGGTCACTTGCTCCGTCAGACTTCTGACTTCAGCACCTTTGTGTTTGAGTTGTTCTTGATAGTCGAATACTGTGGTAAGAAAAGCCTGCGTCTCCTACATTTCCAATATGAGGCACGTAAAGAAGTAGATCAATGACAAGACCTACATCCTCATTGAGAGTGGCGCGCTGAGAACACAGTGAGCGATTGTGTCATGACTCAGGCTGGAGGAGGACAAACCCTTCCGCCAACAAATTCTGATGCTGCTTGGATGGCCTGAGCGTTGGTGGCTAGGACATGCTGAAGCTGCTGCTGACATGCTTTGACTTCACATTTGAGTGCTTCGAGCTCACATTTGAGGTTGTCAGAGATTTTCCGCCCCTGATCTCGGTCACCAAGGGCGTCTTGCAGGCGTTGCTTGCTGACAGAGAGCTTATCCCCAAGCCACTTGACGTTTTCTCATTCCTGCAGATAGTTGCGCGTCAGTGGGGCAAGCTTCAATAAAACGAATATATTAAGGAGACACTCACACTGTCCAACTCTTTTTGCTCGGGTGCTCGAGCTGCATGGCGCTTCTCTGGCGTCCATGTTGGTTCGGAGACTGCAAAGGTGAAAACCGCCTTCTTGTGTTGGGGAGTGGGATGGATGTTGCCTTCAGGGTCAGAGGGGTCTTGTACATGACTAGGGAGTTTGATAACGTCTCTTTGGAGTGTGGGTTCATCGATCTCCATCGCCGGAGCTGCGTTATCGACAGGAGCCGCCTCGCCAGAGATAACGACGGGTGGCAGGGCGTCCGAGTCTATACCACGCTTGCACAGCCTTGCAGCATTGTTTCCATTCGAGGGTCGGTCGACCTCCATGAGCTGGGATGATTGACTGACAGAAGCCACCTCACCGGAGACGGCAATGGACAATGGGATGTTTGTGTGTAAGACCACGGGCGCAGAAGGAGGAGGAGGATAGGGGAATGACTGATTTTCCATTGGAGATCGGAAGGAAAGGGATTAGAAGGAGAGGTACAATCGTAAGGACTAGAGGCGCCAGGCCTGGAGAGTGAAAAGATGTAGGGTGAATAAGGCCGGTATTTCTCTTATACTTTGCCACGCACCTGAACTGTGCTTCCCTGACACATCTCCCTAGAAGACAAAAGAACAATGAACTCCATGCTATGCATCTCCTGACGCACCACCTTGACACGCCGCTGAACAATAAGAATGATGGTTCCAACGGAATCCGACCTGAGGTCAGCCCAAAAGGAAGCCTGATTGCGATATATGGGGGCCATCCAGATCTACGCCACTCCAGAAAACAAAAAACCCTCGTGAAGCAGAGCATTATTGTTAAAAAAGAGCGATGATTCTGGAAGCAGGGTCACGGTACTGTGAACATGCTACAGCAGCCGCCGAAGTGACTGACTGACCGAGTCACTTCCGGGTTTTTCGAACTTTGTTTTTCTTGATGGGTTGGCCAACAATTTGAGGGAGGTTTCATTATGCATAGCGTTGTAACGTAGGTATGATAGTTGTATACATAGGATATAAAGCTTTTTTTTCTACAGATAGATCAGACGCTCAGGGGCTCGCCTCGTCTTCGATTGGAACAAGGCCAAGTGAGTGGCGAATCTAGACCAAGCTATATCAGTGACAGCTAAATGCTTGACTAACAAAAGACTCACTTCTTCGCAATGGTACGTGCTTGCTTGGTGTCGCCTTTGCGCATGTTAACGACGTTCCTAGCGTTACGCTTCCCCAGTCGCATTACAATAATGGCACCGTGTATTGCGAGACTGGTGTTGACTGGGAGTCGTACATGATGCTGAAAGAACAGCCGAAAGCGCGTCCCCTTGTAGACTACGTCGCAATCATGGACGTAGGATTGAGGGATGGGCCAGTTTGGCATAGAGTTTTCCACCATCGGTATGCGATCGACATCTTGATAGCAAGCGACCTTGGAGGATTGTGTAGCAATCTTGATGTGTCGAGTTGTATTACAGGCTGCGACAAGGGCACCTCTGACCATGAAAGTGGCTGAGGCCTGCGAAGAGATGAGATTTAAGGTCTTCATGGGTGTAGGGCCTGAAAAATGTACCTTATGCAGCTGGTAAGTCGTTCGTGGCATAGTAACTAAAGGAGTGGACGGTGATGAAAGAATGGCAGCCGGCTGCAAACTTGAGGGAAAATTCGTGAATTTGTCGTAGAGTGAGAGGTAGCTTGCGACGCAGAGGTGGCCAATTTAACGGACATGGCGGACAGGGAAATAACAATAAGGGTTCTTGGCAGAAGGCTTCCTTCCTTTTGGTGATATGAACGAGTCACCGCGAGAGCGCCTCTTGAGTTTGGACTTCCTTTTCCTTTTGGCGATATGACAGGGTCACGGCCAGGAACTGACGCATGTGACGCTTTCAGGGTAATTCGGCAACCTCCGACTGATAGACGTCTGTTCAAGGACACATGACCAGAAGAAGCCTCAATGACTAACTATAGCAGGCTGTTGCAAGAGGGAAAACTAGAGAGGGTATCGACGTGAATTGTATTTGCAGTATATGATGAAGGTGAAGTTTTACAGGGTAGAGAACGTGAGGATAAAGAGAACGTGGTGTTCTACTCATGTTGCAGCACTGGCTTCTGCACGCGTTTGCGCTCTCGTAGCTTTCGTAGCTTCCCGCTTTCGCCGCTTCGCCTCCGTATCCTTCATGCTTTTGAGTTGATCCTTCAAGACAACCACAGCTCCCCAATGATTCTCGTGGTCCTTGAACACAGGAACTTGATCTTTGATCTGCAAAAACGTCAGAAAATTGATCGCTGCAAAGATAACTTGTGTACGTACCGCTCGGATAGCCTTGTCGCGGGCTTCTGATCCTTGAGCGTTCAAGCTCTTCTTGACATCCAAATGTGCACAGACAGTGGCTCTGGCGAAGTTCTAATGGCACCGTAAGCTTTCGAAAGACTAGAGGATACAACTGATTGCTTACCCGATACTCTGCTTGCTGAGCCTCATGCCAGCCACAGGTGGGGACGGAAAGATCCCGAGGCGCAGGGATGAGGACACGGGCCGCTTGGGGTTCGGGTGCATCTTCCTGAACCGGCGTCAGAGGCGAGCCAGGGACGCTATCCGTGGTACTAAGTCGAGGTCAAAGAAGACGACGAGGCAGACGATGCAGAGTCAATGACTATAGGAGGAGGTGGCTGTCTTGCTCTTTCATGTCTAGCATGAGCGTAGGGATGGAACAACGCCCTCCCGGGAAGGGTCCTGTGAACAGGAAGCAGAGGGAAACAACGTCGAGGGATCGGAGTTGCATACAGAGGGATTACCAAGGGAGGGGCAGGACGCCTCTTGGGTGCGAAAGTAGCACAGGGCAAAGAGAACAGAGAGAACATTGGCAGAGGGAAAGACATGATTCGTCGTCATCGTAAGACTTGTGTGATGTTGCGCCTGTGCAAGGATATAGGAGTTGGGGTGCGTGAGTGAGGGAAATAGCAAACTGACTCGCTGGCGAGAGTAGCGTAGATATTTGTAAGACTACCCCGTGAGGAATGGGTCTAGATCTAAACTTCCTTCAACAAAAAGAGAGGCGGTCGACGCTAGAAGTACAAGGTAATGGAAATTGCCTTCTGGAAGAAGCAGAAAAGACAATTGCGACTGTGCCGAAAGGGGATGGATACCACATGACTCCATACAGGGACACAGAGAAAGAACAATAGCGTTCAGCGTTGACGCGACCTTGAAAAACGCAATTGACGCAGATGGCTCCCCATCTAATCCATGAAATCTTCAAACATTTACAGTACTCGTGGCAAATTTGCTTTGAGCGACCTTCTGGAAGGTCAAAACGGCCCCGTCACTGCTCTCGCTGCTCATCCATTGGGTAGCTTTGTCGCGTCCGGAGGTGAGTATCAGGCCTTGGATTCTGAATGTTCTCGACCAACGCTGGAAAACAGGGAAAGGGGGGACAACCATTTGGAGTTTGAAGCGAGGGGAGCGTTTGATGTCTCCCGCTGGAGCGGGGGATCGAGGCGCGACTGTGGCGCTGGCGTGGATTACACGCCCTGACGATGCGGATGACGGCCTTGCGTATGGCACCACACAGGGCTACCTGTGCATTTGGAAGAGAACCAAAGGTCAAAAACGAGTTAGTGATCTCTTTCTTCTGCGATCGTACAGAAGCTCACCTTCATATTTCAGTTTCGAGAGGTAGCTTGTGAACATTTAAAGGGAGGAGACCAGGGGCAAGAAATTTCGAGCATTGCATACGACACGAAATCCAATCAACTTGCGGTTTCCCATCGCTCAGAAGTGGTTCACCGATTCGCGATTGACCCATTGATGAGACCGACCAAGATAGTGACTACGAAAAAACCCGAGCACTGGCCTGGAATGGTCGCATTTGGACAAACTACCGCACTAGGACCAGAACTGTGGTCTTTTGGTCGCGATGACGGAGAGATGTCAGTATTGAAATTACACTGCTCATAGGATTACTCACTCAACGACGTATAGTCATATTCTTGACGAGACCAGCAAAGCAATCAAAACCAAGACCACCGGCAGTGTCATGTGAGTGTCCATTCTACTCCGTTGATTTCGTCTCTACTGACAGAAGTAGCGGTCACGCTGCTATGAACCTCCGCGGCGATGTCTTCGCCATCGACGATCCTCATGAAGGAGTTGCCCTCTACAGAATCTCGAGCCAGGACAGGTTGAAGTCGTTCAAAGTGGACGCAAAGGAACAACGATTGAGGAATGTGGCGTTTTTGGGGGATGGAGGTATCGTCATGATTGGTAGTGACCACGGGAAGATCTACCTCTTCGATAGACGCTCAGATGAACCATTTGATGTCATCGACGTTGGTATCGAAGACTGGGTCCAATGTTTGGCGGTGAGTTGCAGTCGATTTGATGTCGTATTGTGGCTGACTATGAAGATAGGTGACGGAGATCGATGGCGTCGAGGTAGTGATTGCAGGGATGTCAGGAGACACTGTCCGAGAGACAAAGTTGCAAGTCTGGGATAGGGTGAAGACAAAAAGCACAGTTGCCGATGGAATCAGAGGAACCGGATGGTTCAGCTGGCTTCGTCTGGTTTGCCTGCTACTGTCGATCCTCTTCATTCTCCAGAACTTTTTGGTGAGTTATGTTTGACTTTGTCGTTCTCGGATCTGACGCTGTGCGTCAGGACATGCCGAACATGGGTGTAGTCAAATCGTTGAAGTATGACGACGGTCTCGAGCGGGTAAAAGAAGTGAGAGGATTTGTCGAGAACAAGATGGGGCAGATTGTGGAGGATCCTCGTTTGGAATGGATTGGACTCGGAGGGGTGAAAAAACCTCAGGTGATTGAGCAGCGAGATTTGATCCAGCGAGTTCTGTGAATCATGTTAAATAGGCATTGTAATATCAAAGGAGCAAGACTTACCGAGCGAAATTAGTTCTGAAAGCAAAGAAGATGAGAGTATATAAGATACGAGTCTGGAAATATGGCAGAAGCTGATGGTCCTAAAAAATAGATAAGAATAAGAATACTCATGGCAGGCGAACCTAGGCATGAGAGGCATCGAGGGACGAATCCGTCAATGTAACGTCCAGAACGAATTCGAGACGTGGGGGGAGGTGGTTGACTGAGGCAAGCGTGACGCGTCAGACGTTGGCTCCTACTTGAGCTTATGTCAGCTGAGCCAAAGAGACACAAATAGACAGACAGGCCAATGCACTCACGCTGACGCAACCGCTCTACCTACTTAACCACCATATTCAACGCATCCCCTCAACCAATGCTCTAAAAAAGAACACCCGAATTCAATTCTGGTGTATTGATCTTGTCACCCGAATACGTTCTAGTGCGATCACACCTCTGGTGCTCGAATTTGTTCTGGTGCCTAATCTCTATCTCCCTCAAAGTCACCCTCCTTTCTTCATAACGCGTTGGTCCTTCCATTTCTTCCTCCGAAACCCTGCAACTTCCCTTCGAGTCCTCCACATCCGCAAAGAAACAGCTCTATCGAATATGTCGACTCAAACCAGTACAAAACCGAAGCCTATGCTTACCCCCAAGGAGGTTGCCCATAATCGCGAGGTTTTGACGATGCATGCCTTACCCAGACACGGTATGTGTCTGCTATCCCTCACATAGTTTGTTTTTTCTGATATCGTTTAGTTCTCAAATCCTTCGATGGTCGTTGTGGAAATATTATTCGCAATATCATCGTCACGACGCCCAACATGGAATTCTTGTATTCACCACCCCTCGATGAGTGCCGCGTTCGCATGAGAAAAGAGATGCATTTTGGCTGCGATGACCCTCTGTACTATCTGCAGCCTTTTAATCGATCCATCGCCCATCTGGCTCTCATACGCGTTCCCTCAACGGAAGGTCCATTTCGCTTCGCCTGGGTCACCCCCAGCAAGAAGAACTTTCACCCCAGTGATGACGCTTTTTGTGCGGGTTTTGGCATACTGGAGTCGTGCACGTTTGATGAGCTCATGGAGTTGAGCAATTCAGTCACCCAGACTCTTCCGCCAGCGTATGAACAGGACTTTTACATGAGCAGGACCTCCGAGCAACTTCGACGTCTTCTTGACCGCCTGAAACTAGCAGCGCCAATGGATGAAGTGTTTCTGCGACTTCGTTGTGCCCAGCGTCATATTCTTGAGCTCGATGCACGCAGTCGATGGCTATCCAAGTATCGGGATCAATACGACAAGGGCTTGCAGGGTAACGATACTGACGGGATTGAGCTCGCTGATCAGACCATCTTCGGTGCTTTTACGGACAATCTTGACGAATTGGAGAGTCTTGCTAGGTCCAGAATCCCCGTCTACTTCGCGCGCCCCCTCGAACGCGCAGGTTCACCTCAAATTGATCACCTCGCACAGTTCATACACCCATATGGGGACGAGACTATCGTTCTGCATAACAATTTCCGTGTTGATCTATCGGATTTGATACCTGCACATCGCGTCATTTTTACTGGCCTGGCACGAAATCCCGAACGGTACCTCAAAATGGGCAACCACGTCGCCTCCCTATTCGAATACCCTTCATTTCTAGGAACTTCTCAACCTCACTCCTCTACCTCCATTCAGAAGGCGAGCTTACCTGTTGCATTGGGAGCGCCAATTCGACAAGCGTCATTTGCGGCTCATTGGGTGCCCGCCCCTTGTAAGTTCCTCACGTGCTACGATCCAACCTGCGACTGACCGCACTTCAATTATAGACTCAAAAAGTAGACCAGGGAAAGGGAAATCGTCTAAGCAGGAGGATCACAATACTTTCATCATCCCGTCCAACCCATTGATGCCTCCGTTCATCGACAACTGGAAGGTCGCTTTGGAAGGTCTCTCCGGTCATAGTCAGGCCCTCCGTGCCTTGAACAGTGCAAACCGTGGTTACGCTCTTCCTCCCCCCAATCTATTCATCAATACCGGCAACGAGAGTATCACAATCACTCTTTATCGCAACTGGGCCAAGCTGAGGAAAATCTTCATTTACCGCCTCTCACGGAGCGCCGATCGTTACTCCAAAAAGCAATGGAGGGAATTTCTGATGTTGGATGACGAAAAGAAGGTCCGAACGGACACCCAAACTGGACAACAACGGATCGAAATGCAAAATATTCTGAAAGACATCCTGGGAACCAGTCAGTTTCACGTTGATACGTACGGGTCGGCGCCGGTTTCCTACAGAGATATAGAGCTGGATAGATACCAAATGCCACCACAGGAGGTTGTTCGAGAAATGCTCTGGGAATTATACGAGCTCAACTTCCGTCAAGACTTGGTCGCTTTGGACAATCGTTTGGATGAGAGTGGGATGAATCCGAGCACTCGAAGCACCGCACTTGACGCTTGTTGGTCCAGATCAAGAGATCACGCAGATCCATCTGCTGTCAATCAAGGTCTTGCTTCCCGCGACGCCGAGACGTGGATGAAACGGTTGAAGGCACTGTACACACTTATGAGTAGTTGGTCGTGCCCAAAACCTCCCATCTTTCTATCCCCTTTCCCAGAGGTGTCTGGCAGCCACAACGCTGGTACGCGACTTGATCTGATTGAGAAGGAGCTGGCATACTTCTATACGAGTTCTTTTCTGGAAGTGTTTGCCTGCGCTGCATCCATCCCATTTCGTTTGACCTAATACCCTACGGGTATGTCAACGCATGACTTTCTTGGACTTTGGACTTTTTGTACCCTAACACACAAATGACAATGTAATCATACCTTATATCTCAATGTATCTACTAAACAATCACTGTTGGATGCGTCCTCTGATGTGGACACGAAAATGATAACGGCGTTCTGATCTAGATCTGCGTTCGATGTCACGTGTTCAGCAGCTTCCCTCCACATAAGATCCATTGTTCTCACAGCAGACGTGCCTACAACTGGAACTCCGACAGCATAAACACATTGATTGAGGAAGTCTGTACCAGTACACCGTAAACATTTACAACATGTACAACATGTAATTTACAACACGATCCCGTCATCCGAGAGTACATAGTAGTGAAGGTAGTGAAAGTGAAAGTATGGAGTTACGAGTAGGAAAGTCATAAAGGGTATGAAGACATGAGTAACAGTGGTCATGATCAGAGTGAAAAAAGCTGGAGATCGAAATGAATATTAGGCAGAGCGCCTACTTATACTGACTCAGGAGGACACGTTCAAGCTGAGTGTACATGAAATCGACTCTGGCTCTCCACCACCCATCAGGCACTGCCTTGGTTGGACTGGACGCTGCGTCCAAGACTCTCTTCCCCAGGCACCTGCTGAGCCTCAATCGTAGTGTCGCGTTGACCTCGTCTTCGTTTATTTCTGCTATGACCGCAGAACGGTCCATGAAGACGCTGACGTCGTCAAACGTAGGTAGTTCCGGAGGCATGGGAAGGAGTGGATCGTGAAGGTCCCAAATAAAGTCCTGGAAGACTGGGTGGTAGGCGGTGACATAAGGTGATGAAGTATCGGGTCCTTGACTATTGCATAGACCATCATGTACCATAGTTTCCGAGCGCTTCTGCGTTCCGACATATAGTTTCATTGAACACCCCATGGATGGTGATAGGCCGCTGGCAGATGCGGATACAAGTCCCCCCTTCACATAATCCACATACTCTGGAGTACGTTAGTAGGAGGCAACAGGAAGAGATTAGATGGCACGCACGCCGATTTTCTCCGGTGGGCTCACGTGGAGAAGCATTGCTCGGGTACCCCGACTGCAGAGGGACAACGACGAGGTGTACCAAGTCCGTATGGTCCAACTTCATGGGTTCATCGACTATGTCTTGGTCGTGGATTAGGTTGAAATCTTGTCGGCTGAGCTCAGAAGTCTTGAAGTGGTGATCGTAGTCCTTCCAGCAGCTGAATAGTAGGTCGTCATTGGGCTACAACATTGATGAACAAACGCCTTGACGAGTTAAGAGCGGGTACGTACCACGTAGTAATCCACACTACTCAAGTTCGGGAGAGCGAATCCGTGCTGTTTCTGGACATCCTTTACCAACTTCGACCACAAAGCATCAAAGATTGTTTGTTTGGCTGCATTCGGCGAGAGTTCAAGCCTGTAGGGTTTATGGCCGGGATTGGATTCACGATGTAGCATATAAGCCATCGTCACTTTGGCCTTTGCAGCCTTAGTGGCTTTGGGGGTTGGCTGTGGGTTACTCCGCGTCACACGGGGGTTATCCATTCGACTTCGGAAGAGGCTCAAGGACAGAAGTGTACAGAGAGAAAGAAAAGGAAGGCCAGAGAGAAAGGAAGAACAAAGACTACTCACCAGGCACATGTTTTTTTCTTGCTTTTTGCTTTACTTATAATTACCTAATGGTCAGCCGGTAACCAATGGCGTGGAACAGTGATTTTTGCGTCGCGTCCCATTTGGCGCTCGAAGCTTGGAAGTCTGTTTTGACAAACTCATGGATTCCAATCAGACTTGAGCTTTAATACATGCGTAACATGATATCTTGTGCATACAATGAAATACAACTATTATTACTCCCTACACACGGTGCTTCACTATCCAAAAAAGAGCAAAAAAATACAAACAACGTAAATGACCAGTACAGCGAGGGTGTTTCATCTTTCAGCGCTGCCCCCTAACTTCTCTGAGCCTCTGGATTACGCTGTCGTACTCTCGACACAAATCCTGATTCGTCTTTCTCTGAAACCTCAGGTCAGCAGTGATGTCCTCCAACTGGCGTTGGAGCAAAGCAAGGGGTTCGAGGGTAGGTAAAGCAAGGGGATGAACAGTAGTACAGGCAAGGAGGTCGGCGGCAGGCGTTTCCTCAATTATCATGCCATCGCCACCCAGAACTTCATCGTCTGCGTCTGTTAAATCCTGTTTTAGGCAGCCAGATAATGTCGTTTTGTAGAATGACTTACCAAGCTCGTCAATCTCTTCTTCGTTGTCTACGGTGCATACACTTGTACTTGTGTGCTGAGATGACGCGTGGCGCTTCTGTTTCTGACTAGAAGTTGGTCCATTTTCTACAAAAGCGAGCAAATCAGAACGAGGTGGGGTAGTGGCTGATAGTCATTACACTCACCCTCACTGTCGTCTGCAGTTTGTCCTGATTGATCGTGCGCCATTGTCTTCTTCCCTCCTTTCGGTCTCTCGCAATCATACCAATACTTGAGCGATTTGTATTCGTCTTTGGTGATTTCGAGCTCTTTTGGGATAAGTTCATCACGGGCACGAGCCAATTTTGAGCACTTGCGGCGATTAACGACACAATTCTGACATCTGATAACTGCCTCATTTGTGTGGAGTTCACAGTCAACCTCTCTGCTAGCACAGATGTCGCAGCTCTAATTCGATAACTGCGTGAGCTATCACTGTCAAAGAAAGGCCAATACTTACGTCTTCCTTGTGCTCGATTCTCCAGGCTCTCCATGCCTGAGGAAGATTCCCGCTTTTGAAATAGTAAGCTGCCTCGAATTTTGTTTTCATCTGTTCATCATCGATAATTCCCGTCATGTTTTCTAGAGCAAGATGGCAGTACGAGCTCGATTTCGCGTTTTGGGTCGTTCCGACTCGTGTTTTTGGGGAGATGGAGAGTAGCACCAATAAGAGGTCGAGCACCAGAGGAGTGACTGCACCAGAACGTGTTCGAGTGACAAATCAATACACCAGAATCGAATTCGAGTGGCCAGACAGGTTTTTGTTCGAAGCAATGGCTGAGGTATGTTGGGTTGAAAGTTGAGCACTTGAGCCTCCACGTTATGTTGACGCGTCTGTCTATTTGCGTCTCTTTGGATCGGCTGACATAAGCTCAAAGCCAACATCTGACGCTTACTTCCACCTCTCCCCAGAGTCCCCGCGTCTCCAATTCGTTCTGGACGTTGCATTGACGGATCCGTTCCTCAATGCCTGTCATGCTTAGGTTCGCCTCACACGATTTTTCTCATAATGCCTGATTTGTCTGCCTCGCATGTTAATTTCGTCTTATCCAAACCTCAAGATACTGTATCATTGGTGAGCTCAATATATTCATATGCTTTCGTTGGTGCTTTTAGCTACTATTGACATCTTGTCTTTGGTTATCCACGCGTCTCTAGGCTGGAAACTTCAGGCCAGGCCATATCTGCTCAATAGTTTCTAGGGCTGGAAGTTTAGCGTTGGTGAGTAAAATCAAGTGTACTCCGAGACAGTATTGCTGAAGGTTTCTGATGCTATCGACCCGTAGAATGCATCTCGACCGCTACTGATCGTTGATGCCCCACCAACTCAGTGTCCCGAAATAGTTGCAGACACGACCCACACGCTATGTATGTCGCTTTGGGTTCGCCTAGCGCAATGCCCACACTCGAACTCCGGATTGCCTGGCTGAGACACTCCTCATGCGCCCAGTGGATTTCGACACAATTAAGATCGATACAGTCTAGCCCTCATTTTCCGATCCGTTCCGCTTGTGGACTATGGAAGTTAAGCGGGTCTTGTGGTATCGTTTTGAGCAGACTCAGCGGATTCGATGTTGCTGGTGAGTTGCTCTTGTTATCTCCATATGTCACTATCAGCGCTCATCACTCGACCTCTACGTTGATACTTCACCTTGAACCCGTACTGGACACGCCATTGCAAGATTCCCTCACGAATTCTGTACGAGTATGACCTTCGAGCCTTAAGCTGCTGTTGGAGAACTCCTTAGTAGTCGGCCATTACTGAGGTACATCCTATCACTCGCTTCAAGTAAAGACCTGTCTTAATCATTTGACAGAAGCTTAAAGCCCCATTTTGTGGCGAATCTCGTATTAACGCGTCGCTATCGACCGCTATCAACGAAGGCATCGGCATCGGATTTGGATATCGAGGAGGACGATAGTGACCGGTGTTGAACGATGTACGTTTATGATTTCTTTCGTGCTTTGGTTAGAACTGACATTTTTCTCAGATATCCACCCATTTCTAGTCCCCCGGAGGATGCAACTCGGGGACTAGCGTATGTTAGAATATGTGTGCTTCCTCTGTCGTCGCATGTATCATCACTACTTGTGCTTAATAAAAATAAAGACTTGATGCCGCTGAGTACACGCAATCAGAAGCAGACGTTGCGATGCTGAGCTGAAACAATACGCTAACATTAAAAAAATAACATTTATCCGCACGTCGCTGCCTGACGTAGACTCCTTTATTGTTAAATTGATTCACGTGTATCGGAGTTGAAAAAAGCCTTAAGAGGCCACGTCAGCAAACTGAACTCCACTTTATCTTCAAGCCATGATCGCAGTCGAATCCGCTTCCACTGCACTCAGTACGAGTTCGCCTCTACTGAAAATCAGTATGGTCCGTTCAGCTGATTTTTTCACGCAGAATCCGTTTCTGCTGTACTTTCTACCGAGGACATTCGCGGCCTCAAGGTGCGTTAACGTTTTTGACGCCTTGTTGCAATAAAGTGACCTTGTTTATTGCCTTATCGACCTGTTCTACCCGCTCTACCCTTTTTCTTGCTGCGCCTTGCACTGCCCTTTGACTGCGACCTATAAAATTCTTGTGATCAGCTTCATCCCTTTTCGTCAACGCTCATCTTCTCTCTCGTCTTATTCCTGCCGCCACCTCCTTGTCTCCTTTACTCTGTCATTCAACCTTAACAAAGTGAGCTAAGCCCTTTCTTTTCTATCTCTTCTGCCGGTATCGCTGACAGCAAAAGAGCACGTGATCTGGTTTGTCAGCTTGTTGAACGCGAA
>MU127822.1:212405-296436 GCA_014904975.1 Marasmius fiardii PR-910
GAAAGATATAACGATTCGCTACAAATCAGTACGTATTTCAAATCAGTCGATACTCAATAAATCCATTTTAGTTTCAAAACAGTTGAAATTTGTACTGATTTATCAGAAATTGGTCTCAATATCGGCCTCAAGGATTGGTTGAATATCGGGCTGAATGAAATACCTACTGAAAGGCATCCCGATTTATCTAATATCAGTATTTAAATTCTTCGAGAGTATTTTTTCGTTTTTGCCGGGTGAAGGTGTGATTATTTATTCTGTGAGAATCACTTATTCAAAAACAGGTCAGGAAAAAAGGACATACCAGGCATAGATCTGTTAAACCTCACCACTAGTTCAGTTATTCGCCGACTTACTCGGATTTCCTCCTTTTTTTTACGACTGCATATGTATATTCAAGATGGAATACATCTACAACCTGCAGATCAAGCGGCATCAACGTTCTCTGATCTCAACGTTAACACTTCGTCTTGTCCTCTTTCGCGGCTCATAGCCCCGTCCCGAAGTGTCATTCAACAAGTATTAAAAGCCTAAAGTGTGCTCCATTCCATGGATTAAGAGTCACGGTCAATCACTTATCTACCGTGCCCTCGAAGTTTGATGTGTATGTTATGGGCGAATGTAAGGGGAGGTGGAGACAATTTGGAAAACGGATCAAGTATCATCCTGCGACGTCGTCGACACGTCCATTCTACTACTTATGCTTTCGTACTGACTCTACATTCCAAGGAGACTATCTCATCCTATCCTGTGACTTACTATGTAAGACTCACTTGTAAGGTGTCGATTAGGCTATGAAAGATAATGAGCCGACCTTGAAAGGGACAAAGAAAAGAGGGATATAACTAGTATAAATGAGAGCAGCTCAACATCGACGAGTGTAGACACACGAGTCCGCGAGTCAGAATTTATGACCCTAAAGTTTATCTAACCATGAGAAGCATTCCTGACTGGTCTTAGAGAACCTCAAATCTCAGTGAATGATAAAAGAAAGATACTTATGCTAGGTAGTCTGAACATTTAAGAAGACTGAGTGCATTACCTACAACATCAAGTTGACCTATTCATGAGCAAGTCCCTACATTAATTCACTGACTGCTGCCCCTATTAAGTATTGAATGTTCCAACCCCTCCAGTAGGGTTGGTATAGATATGTGGAGAGGTCTGCCATTTCTGTGAGCAGTAAGAAAAACAACAAATGGTAGAAATTATTCACCTCATGATATTCTCCTAGTTTCTCCAGCTATCCCTCTTTCGCAAAAATTGTGGAATCCGACATGGGGCAGACGGTCAAATGTCGTCGGTATATTGCAATGCCAAAGTAAGCTCCCGGCTTTTATGGATGTGAGGTGACAACGTCGTTTAGATATCAACACCTCGAGGCGGGACAGATGGCGGGACACCAGCAATTCGTATATTCAAAGGACAATCCGTAGAGTTTACGATGTAGAATTCGAGGGGAACAGCGACATTGAAAGGTGGTTCAGAGAGATTGACGTTGATAGAGGTCCAAAGCCTGGTTAGTCCTTTGGCAACCGTCCTCCAATGTGAGCAGACTTGGGAGATGACGAGAGGAGGGAGTTCAAGAAGAGGTGAGCTGGGGCAATAATGGTCGGCGTTGAATGAATATTCATGAAGCGACAAGCATAGCGTAGAGAAGAGAGGAACGGCAAGGCCCGGTACCGACGGAGCGGGTCCCACGTGGTTATATTCCGTGGACCGAATTACCCAGTGCATGGTCCACGCTAGTCCGAGTCGCGTCATGGTGCGCAAGTGTTCTTTCCGCCACCACCATGATCATAACCGACGGTGAGATTTCTTTTCTGCGACCTAAGCGGAAACTGCATAGGGATGGCTTCTCCTGAAAAGCTGGTCACTACCCCATCTTTGCAAATCATAACGCAAATCCACTCGGAAACCGCTCCTCTCAGGGTCAAGGACCCATGGGGTTGTGAAATAATCACAGCTTAAAGTCTACAGCTAAAGGCTCAATGCCAGCGCTGAGCGAGTCGGAATGGCCACAGTACAAGTCCAATCGTATCGGTATAACGTCACCAAGATATTTTAGTTTGTGCTCAGAAACCTCTGGACAGCTCGCTCACCTCTCATTCGAAAGGAAGAAATCAGTACGACGAACTCTTCAAAAACCCAGCACAACTATGTACATAGTATCTTAAGGCCTTTCAAAAACCAAGCAACTTCCACTCTCGTCCCGTAAATGGATACTCCGACACGAACCGCTTCACCCTCTTCTTCCCTGCATCCACAAACGATACCGGTAGCCAAACCTGCTCTTTTTGCAACTTGACATCGGGATATTTCGTTACGGCTATATTCAAAAGCTCTGTGATGTCAGCAACATCTGTGGGCTGTTTTGCTCGCATCCAGTGCTTGGGGGACTCTCCATGATCTTGCCATGCTTGTAATTTCAAAAGTAGGAGAGGAAGAAACGGCATCAAGGGTTCCGAGCTACGGCGTTCCTTGTAGTATATACGGTGCTTTGGGACTGGAGGGATATTCATGATTCCCGGGAAGAGGAGGTCCACTTTGCAAGTTCGACCATAACGGCTAGACGTGTATGACGGTCTGGAATAACTCAAGCTCGAGTATGACGTGCTTGTGTAGCGTGGGGGTAGCGCTCACATTTGGGGTACGGCTCATCCCGTACTGAGAACATGCAACACTTCCAACGAGACAACAATCAAACCCGAGCTCCTTCAATACCTTAACGGTGGCCTTGGTGGCCGTTCTGATTTCTTCATAAGTCAGCACGGAACTCATGCCAGGGGAAGGTGCCAGTGGGTGGAAGGTGGGGAAGAAAGATGGCAGCTTCTTTATGCTTCTCGCGAGCTTGAAATGACTCGTGAGAGAACGTCCATCCCACGAGGCAGAGTGATAATCTTAAATCTTTGCCACGGGTTGGCAACAAAGATCTTTCAGTGCTTCGACTGCCAGGAATGATAAATTCTTTGTGAGAAATCACTTGTTCCATAAAAGGCAGAATCTGGTATGGACTCGGGATTCATTAAGCTCGGTTGTCCTTCGCCAACTACGTACTACTAAAACTAGCTACGACGAACTCTACAAAGCTTTTGCACGACTATAACCCAAAGGCCTTTCAAAACCCGAGCAACTCCCACCGTTCCCGCATTGACAGACGTTCCGTAATGAAAAACCTCACCCACAAACGACGCCAAAAACCAAGATTCATCGTTTGTGTAGTTTCACATCAGGACATTTGATCACAACCAAGTTCACAATATTCGCAACATCCATCCATAGACTGTTTCGCGCGCGAATCCAGTGTTTGAGAGTTTTACCGTGATCCTGCCAATCTTGTAGTCTTAAAAGTAAAAGCGGGGGTGGTCAGTCGCTGAGTGTGAAAAGGAATTCATGCGAGTACGAAGGACCGGGAAGGAGGCGAGTCACGAACGCTATCAAAATGTCAAAATCCTCAAAGCCGCCGCTTGATGGTCTCCTTTGACGATTTACATACTCTGAATTCACCGTACGAACTAGGCTGATACCTCCACTGGGAAGATCGTTCAACAGGGAGCAGTTCAAGGTTGGTACTTGAAACCGGCCCTTTCTCAGTCTTCGCCTCTTGTGTTGATGGTTGACCTTCCGGGATCTCAACGTTAACGTCTCATTTGCTATTCTATACCCCTTTCCGAAAACTGTTAGACTCTCGAGCCTTGTAGCACCCTTCACGTAACCAAAGCAGGCCATTGGGTGTGAAATTTGAGTGTCAAGCTAATCAAATCGAATTTTTTGTGTTCACACTTATCACTGCATGTTCATACAGCTACTGTCAGCCAAGGTCAATTTAATCTGCAATTGCTTTCCTTTCACTGTGCATGTAACTGATGTACAAGACTGGTGACTCTAAAGTTTATCTAACTATGAGCAGCACCGCTGACTAGAGGAACCGAAATCTCAGTGAATGATAACGGAAAGATCCTAACGCTAAGCAATCTGAACAGTTAAGAGGACTGAGTGCATTACCTACAACATCAAGTTGACCTATTTACGAGAAAGTCCTACAGTATCTTACTGACCACTAAGTATTGAATATTCCAACCACTCCAGCAGGGTTGGTATAAATATGCGAAAGAAGTTTGCTTTTATCTGTGAGCAGTAAGAAAAATCATAAATGACAGAAATTATTCACCTCACTCATGATATTCTCCTAGTTTTTTCTAGCTGTCCCTCTTTTGCAAAAATTGTGGAATCCAACATCTAGACTTGGAGCATTCTTGTATGATCGATGTACCACTTCTTTGGGTTGTTCAGCAAGCATTTTCCGCCACTGAGATGTTAGAAAGCCACGTTGCATGGATTTATCAATGAAAAACTCTTTTGACCGTGTTTGGTCTGAGAGAAATTCTGTGAATGATGGATGTTGAGGGTAAATGTTATCATTCTGTCCCCAGACACTAAAGACCGGGTGTATGGCATGTAATGTCTCAGTCACCTGTCCAGATGGAAGCTCCAAGAGCTGCTCAATGAATGCTGGAGAGGTTGGAGCATCTGGGTGAAGTAGGAGAATTGCTGCAAGTATTTGAAGAAGGTTGTCATATTTCTGTGAGGCATGGAAAAGCACTGTATAGTAGAAACCATCAACCTTTGCCATGATAGTGGTGTTAATTTTCCCATTTATCTTCCTAAAGCAGAAATTAGGCCATTTATTCTTCAGAGTACTTCTATAAAGCCCATGTATTTCTTTTTTGGACCCTACAGGTTCAGTGAGCACTTTGAGCCATTGGGATGCAAGAGTGTCATGTAGGGTGAGTTTATCAATGAAAAACTCTTTTGACCTGGCCTGATTATAGAGATATTCAATGAATGATGAATGATGGGGGCAAATATCGCTATCCTGTGTCTTAATAAGAAGAACTGAGTGCATGGCATGTAATGCTTCAGCTACCTGCCCAGGTGGAAGCCCCAAGACAAGCTCAATGAATACTGGACAAGTTGGAATATCTGGAGGGAGCAGAAGAACTGCTGCAATTATTTGGAGGACATTGTTGTGTTTCCATGAGGCATGGGAAAGTGATGTATAGTAGAGACCATCAACCTTTGCCATGATAGTGGTGTTAATTTTTCCATTTATCTTCCTAAAGCAGAAATTAGGCCATTTATTCTCCAGAGTACTTCCATAAAACCCATGTATTTCTTTTTTGGACCCTACAGTTTCAGTGAGAACTTTGAGCCACTGGGATACTAGAATGTTATGTTGGGTGGCTTTATCAATGAAAAACTCTTTTGACCTGGCCTGATCATAGAGATATTCAATGAATGATGAATGATGGGGATGAATATTGCTATACTGTCTTTGAATAAGAAGAACTGAGTGCATGGCATGTAATGCTTCAGCTACCTGTCCAGATGGAAGCTCCAAGACCTGCTCAATGAATACCGGAGAGCTTGGAGCATCTGGAGGAAGCAGAAGAACTGCTGCAAGTATTTGAAGGAGGTTGTTATATTTCTGTGAGGCATGGGAAAGTGATGTGTAGTAGAGATTATCCACCTTTGCCATGATATTGGTGTTGATTCCCCCATCTATCCATCCAAAGCAAAATTTAGGCCATTTATTCTCCAGAGTACTTCTATCTGACCCATGTATTAGTTGGTTGGATTCTACAGCTTCAGTAAGCACTTTGAGCCACTGGGATGCTAGAATGTTATGTTGGGTGGCTTTATCAATGAAAAACTCTTTTGACCTGGCCTGATCATAGAGATATTCAATGAATGATGAATGATGGGGGCGGATATTGCTGTCCCGTCTTTGAATAAGAAGAACTGAGTGCATGGCACGTAATGCTTCAGCTACCTGTCCAGATGGAAGCCCCAAGACCTGCTCAATGAATGCTGGAGATGTTGGAGCATCTGGAGGAAGTATCAATATTGCTCCGAGTATGTCAAGAAGCCTATTGTGATTGTGGACTGTGCACAGAACTATATAGTAAAGTGTGTCTAGATCATGGTAGAGGGAATTATCAGAGGTAGCCTTTGCTATGTTCCTAAGAAGGAGATTGAGCTGTTCTGTTGGAAGTGATTCCCCATTCTTGATAAACAGCATTACAGTTGTTGCATAAATGAACTGTCCATCTGCTTTCTCAACAAGAAGTTGAATAATATTAGGAGCAGGCCAAGGCTTTGGGAAATCAACTTGTTCATATCTGGGATTATCACAAATGGCTTTGAACTCATGAACAAGGTAAAGTTCAATGTCATGATTGGCCTTGAATGCATCATTCAGTTTAATGGTTTTAGTGAGATTGCAGAGTGGAGGAGACTTGAAGGTCTCCTGGAGCCAAGCTTCAGGACGACTACATATCAAAAATTGCAGTGGTGGCTTCAGAGAGTGTTGATAGGTGGAGGATATGATGGAAAGGACATGCTGTTGGGTTTTAGAGTCACTACATTCATCCAGGCCATCAATGATAATGAGGTCCTTTTCAGTTTGTTTAGACTGGGCAGCCTGGTTGGACTTTGAGAACAGCAGGGTGATTTTCCTCCTCTTTTCCTGCAGGATGTGCATCAACCTTGACTTCTTCTCATTCTTCTCCTTCTTCCTTCTAATAGCACATGGACTCAAAATAAGTTCCATGTATTGATCTTCCAAAGTAGCCTCAAGGATCTTGGGATCAGCAGCAACTCTCTGATCAATTAGATCCTTAAGGTCTGGCCTTGAGGTCCCAATGCCGTGTGCAATGGACAAAATGAGGAAATGGGGATTATTTCGGTTTGGGTCTGATCTGAAGAAGAAGAAGGAGGCCACAAGGCCATCTTTCTCACACTCCTTAGCAATAGTCAAAGCAATGGCAGACTTCCCAACACCTGCACTGCCAGACAGCCAACACACAGGTGAACTGTCTGATTTCCTCCACTCATGGATTGCTCGGCATACTTCTTCACGAGTTCCAGGTAGACAACGGCCTCGGTCAAACTGTAAGCCTGAATTATGGGAAGCACCAACACCTGCAATTGCATCCCACAAGGTATGTGCTGTAAAGAAAAATGTAAGCCTGAGCTTTCTATTCTAGTACCCATACACAAGATGACAACTACTCACGCGCAGGTCTAAATGGTGATGGATGAAAATTCTGAATGTTATTAATATTATTCACCTGCTGGTCACCACCAACATGGTTGACTGCTCCTCCATCTATCTTGATGTTACGCGCTCCTGGAAACATGGAGGTAGAGTATGCTTAAAGCGGCTTTCTGGGATGTCAAGATAGAATGTAGGCTGTATGTAAGAGGTCTGAGAAAGAGGTTAGCGAGAGATTCAATATAAACTTACAATGAGGATGTGGTTGTGTGTAAGAGGTCTGGGGAAGAGTTTTACAAGGCCCCTCCATTTCCCGAAAATGAACATGTGACGAACACGTTGTCTAGGGCTGTGCTAACATGTGGCCACGCCACACGGTATTGATGATTAATTGATCTTCGTCGGTGGTCGTATCTCAATTCCAATTCTGGTTCATGAAGAGTTCTCGTTCAAGTTAGGCTCTACTTAGTGAACAGGGAAGGTCGCCCCAGTCAATGAGTTGAACCGGGAAAGAGCATTCCGGTGTATAAAGTGATGATAGATCAACGTTGCACAGGCATAAACCGGCTCCGCATTACTGCCCTTGTGAACCCGTATCATGTCAAGACGTGAATGAAAAGAACATACCCACGGCGACCTGTGTTGGAGACTGGTGATTGACATCGCAAATGTTCTCAACAACCGTGCCGAGTGTCATTTGGCTTCCGAGGCGACAACTTTATAACTTCTCGCGACTCTAGTCTTAAGACTTGAGGCTCATCATATCCCCCCCATCAAATCTCTTTTTGAAATACGGAAATCCCAGCATCCGCCTATTGAACACCCGACGACCATGCAAAATCTACTCAACTTGGAGAAGAATGTGCATCGAACTAATGAGTTTTCTCTATCAAATTGCCTATGCTGTAAATATGGCCTCCAAACATGGTCGATCACCATCACTATCCCTGACCATAGAATATCCGAAGCGGATTGTGATAATTCTCAAAATAACCGGATTTTCCAACTCAAGATGACCACGAATACTTTCTCTACGGGCGGTAGGAAGAGGGGCTTGGCCACATGTATATCTTTTGACAATAACGGTACAAAAATCTACACGCTAATTTGGACACGACCATACTGTCTTCCACAATGACGACCTTGATCCTGCTCTCTCCAAGGACTCTTGTCATCTCCATCATCTTATCCCCCATAACAAACTCCTTATTTGTTTCTCCTCCGAACCTAGTGTTGAGATTTGGGCTGTGGAAGCAGCAAGCCTGTGCGAGTACTCTCACCAGTATTCCAGAACTTTCTGTAGTGACTCAAGCTCCAAGCTTTTTTACTTAGCATTCTCACTTACTGTAGAACATTCTAGATACATTGTAGGGCATATAAAGATGTAGGTAGACACTGGGCTTCCTCATCAGTTTGCTCTAATTCAAGCCAATCTTACCATTCAGTGAAATTGCAAACCTACCTCACTCATCATCATCTATCTAATCACTCACACCTGGAAATCCAGCACCTAGTATGCACAAAGGTAAAATTCTGTCAAACGATCAATTGTAAGTTGCCTTGCCAGCACTACCTTCAAAACTTGCTTCACAAGTTCAGTGTTCAATGAAAATGTGGTAGATCTTTGAGAGAAAATGATGAGGATATTCTCCAAGTCTGAGAAGGAGAGTAGAAAACATGTCATTGACAAGTGACTGGTACCATCCAAAAAGAGGATCACTCATCACATAGAAGGATAACTCAAAGTCAATCAGTTGGGAAGCTGTTTCCAGAGCATCAAACAAAAAAGGTTTCAGTGAGGAAATCACATCCCAGCAGGAGAAGTTTTATCTGTTTGAGTGAGAGTGAAGATTGCCGAACTATTACAAGGAAGCCGGAGGGTAAAAACATTATACCAATGATATGGCACATTTCAAGCATTGAGAGATTGGACGATACTCGATAACCAATCACGGCCATCGTGATAGGTGGAGATTGACAGCCACCGAAGTAAGGGTAACTTTACCTCTCGAGCAGTCACCGAGACAAAGGATCCATCAAACATGGTCGAAAAACTCCACAGCATCAAGGAGTCGAGATTCTTACAGCTCCCCAAACTATTGAGGAAGTTGTCCACATCAGTAGGGGACACAAAATCCCCATTTTCCCAAGCTGTTAACTGAGAAAAGGGTACGACCACGGATAAAAATCTGACAAGTTTCGGTGCTTCCCGGATGGCCTGCCAGAACCAGGGCCAGAAGGGCTTATCCGACGATGTCATCTCGTCTCGATAAGAATGAAGATTAGGGAAGATAAGTTGTTGAATAGGGGGTAGATGGTCAATGTCGTCGGTACATTGCAATGCCAAAGTAAGCTCCCGGCCTTTATGGATGTGAGGTGATAACGTCGTCCATATATCAACACCCCGAGGGGGGACAGATGGCGGGTCACCAGCAATTCGTATATTCAAAGGATATTCCATGGAATTTACGAGGTAGAATTCGAGGGGAACAGCGACATTGAAAGGAGGTTCAGAGAGATTGACGTTGATAGAGGTCCAAAGCCTGGTTAGTCCTTTGGCAACCGTCCTTCAATATGAGCAGACTTGGGAGATGACGAGAGGAGGGAGTTCGAAGAGGGGTGAATCGGGGCAATAATGGTCGGCGTTGAACAAATATTCATGAAGTGACAAGCATAGCGTAGAGAAGATCATCTCCTAGACCTCAAAGAGCGCCCTCCGAGTCCAAAAGGCTCCGCACAGCCTAATCTCTGGGTTCGGATTACTGGAGCTAATGACCACATGTTCGCGCCTTTCGCCCAAAACTGGTCTGCGAACGTTCATCGAAGTGTTGTAGGTTTGCTGTCTAGTCGATTAATTCTCCTGGATACAAGTGGATTGCCACACGCAACACATTCATGACAAACGTACCTCAGCTTGAGTTAACGAACAAGTCGACGCTAAACCTTCCTCTAACTAGCACAGAAGAAATCGATCGTTCTGATCTTGACGCAAAACCTAATTAACGAGTATGTCGTTCAGTCTGGCTACTATCTAGTGACGTGAAGACTCAATGGAGAGACGACATACCGGTTCCTACACTCAACTGCAAGAAGAGTGATCTCCGCCAATATTTTCGATGCCTGAATCTTCGTGTTCGGCGACAGGCTTGCAAAAGATAAGGAAACTTGGTCCTATTGAAGTGAGTTTTTCGAGGGAAGAGCCTAGCCTTAGAGAAACCGAACGACGGTGATAGTGATGGTCGCGGTTCAAGGCTAGCGAAGATTACAAGTCTGTTACGATTACGACGGCCCGATTGGACCCGACTCGAAATGGCGACCCAACAGCCTGCTTGGTTCTGGATCCTTGGCTCGTTAACATTGTACCGCGACTACCTTTCAAGATTGCCGCAGTGCTCATCCGAGTCATCTCCGCTTTGGAGAATATGCTAATGTGTAGTATGCCATTCGCCTCCAGGTTTATCAGGCTGTCGAAGACCTTGCAAGCCGTTAGCCACAAACTTTTCTTCAGGGCCAACAGCCAATCCTTCACAATGAACCGTTAACTTGGGCGACACCCATCAGACAGTGCCTTCGCTTATCACGGCCTGAAACTTAGAGTTCGGGGTCGGTCGTCCCTCATCAGACTTGGCACCCCAAGCTAAATCGTCCTCCCATCTCAGCCACGGCCCCCCAGTTATGGCTCGGGTTCCTTCTTCACCGAATACTTCCTTTAAACTTGTGTCGCCGTTCACCAAGTTCTAATCAAGGATCCAATCGGGCTTGAGAAGATAGGATTCACACACTTCAATGCTTCTTTTTTGAATTTGAAGGCGTGTACATGTGCATCTGTTTTTTCGACGCGTCTCCTGCAGAATGAGTCTTACTTCTCCGACTGCCAGGTGCTGCCCGAACCTCAGGCTATGTAGAAGTTCGATGGTGTTTATTCACGGCGACAAAGAGCTTACACAAATCAGGTTCCTTGGCTTCGGCACTTCTTGCACGTACATAGACATTCAAAGTCTTCAGGTACTGTTTCAATTTGGGTAGAGGGTTCAGTTCATGGAAAGCCGTTTCTGATATGTACTAACGCAGACAAAGCGCACGCTGGAACTTTTGAGCCGTGCAGAGAAATTCAGGTTGCGTCGCAAACCAGTCTGTGAAAAAGGTTACTTGGCCTCAGCCACCGGTGCGAAGTTCTCATGTGAGTTGGGATTTTTAGGCTAGTCGATGGACTGTTCGGAAAAGAGGGCAGTATCCTGTGGCGACCATGTGGTCGTGTTTGGCGCTGGTTCCGTATTTGGCAGGTCTCAACGGCGCGGTCACTTTTCCACCCAAACTACCACCTCCGGCCTCTAGCCCTCCTCCACCCGCTAGTACTGCTGATGCCTGGTGCCATCAACTCGCTTGTTTTACATACGGAGGTCCTTGTAGGTCTGTCCCTGCAGTTGTACCCTGGGCTCAAACCCATACGGGAAGCAAGCACGACCGCAAACCGAGAGGGAACGGGAGCTGACAAGTACGCGGTGGCCACTATAATTTTTTCAATTTGAAGCAACGGATGACCGTATGTGTTCTTCCCTGCGCTTTCGTCAACGTTCTGCTTTACGCTACTCTCAGGCTAAAATAGCTGAATTTCCATGTAACCCTTCAAGTGACAAGCCGGTCGTCACGGTACAAAGCTGGGGGGCGGTAGGGGGTGATGTTCTCGTATACAATTCCATTTTCATCTTGTGCGAACGACAGATTGACAACATTCTGATTATTTCCGAACAGCATTGCATCTTATATCCTATCTTATCCCATTCCTCCGCTCACCTCTGTCATTGTTTCATGGATTGATAGGCGCGGAAAGATTCACGGTCATCATAACTTTCGCTGAGGTCAGACAGCAGTTGATGCCTCAAATTTTCTCTGGGCTAAACTTGGAAAAAAAAAAGATACATACCGCGAAACGCAGGGGCGACGGCATTCGCAATCTCATGATCAGGGGAGGAGTGTTGCCCTGTCATAGCCCTGATGACAGCGTTGCAGATTCTCTATCCGCTAAATAATTTATATGATCTTCGTGGCCTGTAACCAGCTGGTGATGGAAGATCTCGTATCACGATTCCCTCAATTGAACATTTTGCCCCTGCCTGCGACATTGATTCCCGATTCCTTGACTTGTATTTAACGACACGTCCATGCTGTGGTCAGTGATGAGCTCCTTCCACTCCCTGGTTCCAGCGTCTGCCAACGCTTTGCCTTTTCGGGCTTTCCCCCCCCTCCACCCCTCTCTTATTCGTTTCTCTACCCGCCGGCCGGGATAACGCAAAAACAAGCTAGTCCTTGAAGAATGTCCGAAGGAGATTTATGGAAGCTATTGGCAGTTGCACTCGCTGGAAACGATACTTGGTATGAAGGTTACGAACGAGTGGGCGTTATTGTACGTAGTATGAACTTGTTTTTCCGACCCCCATGTTCACTTCCTCCGTTCTCAGTTTCTTTCCATCGCGGGCCTGTTGTCAATTACAGCCATCGTTTATCTCACCATCGTAAGCTTTAGATATCGATGGGAAAAATCCTTTCTCAAGTCTTTGATAGGCTAGTCTATTGACAACCCATCTGACCTACAAGACCCATATATTCGAGTATCTAACATGTTTGTTGATCGGCAACTTGATTCAATCCGTTGGTACCGCCATGAACTTGCGCTGGGTTGTGAAAAATGGAGTGACGAACGGATCGTTTTGTACCGCACAAGGTGAGTGAACCTACGAATCCCAATCCTTACGTCGGAGCTTGTTTCGATCGCGTTTTTTTCTTTTTTTTTTCTTTTAGGTGCGATAAAGCAAGGAGGAAACTTAGCCACAGCTCTTTGGTCGTTCTTGTTCTCGGTTCATCTCTTCAACATTCTGTTCCTGCGTTCTGCGGTTACTAAAGTTGGGCTTTGGTGTACTATCATTGGAGGGTGGCTTTTTGTGATTTTTCTGGTGATCATTGGGCCTTTGGCACTTCAAAAACCGGATCAAGGTCCTTATTTTGGGATCTCTGGAACATGGTATGACTTCTTTTTTTTTTGGGTTCCATTACTTTTTTGCGCTCATTTTTACTGTTCCCTCGACAGGTGTTGGATCACGAACGAGTACCCTACTGAACAAATTTTTCTAGAGTACTTCCTCGTACGTATCTCTCATTATCCTGGTGCTCATACCAAGTTACTAACTATCCTGTTTTATAGGAATTCCTCTCGGCTTGCCTCTCCTTCATTCTCTACTGTATCATCCTCCTTCGAGTTCGCGGAAATCTCGTACACAACATGGGAAAATGGAAGCTAAAGTTTACGTCTAAAGAGGAGAGTTGGAGGCTTGGATTCGCGAGAGACTTGATTGATTCGTCGATGTTGAAGTTGGCACAGAGGTTGGTTTGGTTGCCGGTGAGTTCTTTTTTCTTTCCGCCCAAGGTACCGTCGTTTCTCGAAAAGACTTACATGTTTTATCAAAAGGTCGCTTATACGCTTTGTCTTTTACCTATAACAATCGCCCGTCTTACCGAGTTCTCTGGACAGAAAGTCCCCTTTGGAGCGATCATCTTCACGGCTATCGTGTTCAACCTCACAGGTAGGCGGGGCTCCCTTTTGACCACCATAACCTGGATGAGTAACCTCACTTCTTTTCACTTAGGCTTCGTCAACGTCACGCTAATCATCATCACCCGTCGCGTCTTTCCCGACCTCGAGACGTTACCCGAATTCAACACACCACGAAACAAACTGCTAGACGTCGTATACGGTAAAACGGGAGTGACTCCGTTCACAATTGAACGTTCCGACACGGCCGATACTTTTCGTCGACAGCGGCAAGAGAGGTTGAATGCTCTGAGAGCTGGTAGTCCTCACCGAGCTCCCTCCCCCCCTGGTATTCAACAGTTACCTGGTAGTGAGGCTGCTGTTTCTTTACAGAGGACAACGAGTTGGAGCAGTGTGGCGACACAGGGTTCAACGGCGAACTTGATTACGAAGTAAACGAACAGGTGTATTACCAAGCGATTTGTTATTTCAGTATCCAGTCATTTACGGACGTTCAGTGGATCATCTTACTTCATTTTTGTAGTTACGTAGCAGAATGGAGAAAAAGTACGGGTTGGAGGGGAGTTATACGTATGAGTTTTTTGCGGATTGAGAAGTGGATATCTACAACGGCATGGCGTCGCGTGCTCCCGCCCCCCTCCTTCACCAAGGTCCTTGAAGACCAATCCAATCTTTCAGCATCACCGCAACCTCAGTCCCAATCTGCTTTGTAATCTCAGCCTGCCTAGTCGTAGGCAACCCTTCGAAGTGACAAAGCAAATTGCCATCAAGGATCCCCTTTGACAACGGCCTCGAAACATAATCGTTTCTGACGATACTAAAATAATGAAAGTTTATTCGTATCAACCAACCGACAACTTCAATGAAACGAACCAACTCACCGAAGAGCTCTCGGATTCAACCCAGCAACATGTTGAATATCCCTAGTCAGCTGACCTTGCAAGAGTTGCAACCGTTTCGACGCGGCTTCATCAACAGGTGTGAGAGATATCAGCGACCCGTTCGTTCCACCTAGAGACACCGCTTTCAGAAACTAGCTTTTGAAAGAAAACATCAACACGACAAATTTACCACATATCAATCTAGACTCTGGAATGACAGTGTCGGGTGTCGGTCTTCGGGCTATGAGCGCCGTTGATTTGAATTCTGCATGTGCATCGTATTCTGTTCGCAACAATAACTGTCGACCGTCTCGAGAGTTGGGATCTGTGGGTGGGGAGCATCGTCAGTTAAAAACTTGAACTCGGGTCCAGAAACGACGGACGTACCATGCGGATTATAATCATACATCCTAATGATCCCATCTTCGTCACTAGCGACCAACATCATCTCTTCTTCGGTAAAGAAAAAATCGACTCGGTTGATGCAACGATGACGGAGATCCTTCCCAAGTAACACGAGTTTATAGGGCTCTTCCTAAAAAAAGCAAACAGGGTAGCAAGGACGTCAGAACAACGAGAGAAGACCTGTCAATTCGTTCCTAAAAAAACGTACTTGAAACGCAACAAAAGATATACTCTTCACAGCATCGCTGATGAGAAGCAAATTCTTCAACGTCCGTAGGGAAGTGACGTACAACCCTACGTCCATGAACGCAACACCAACGAGTCTCTCATCGAGATCAAACGCCCTTACGAAGATCTAACGATAGACAGTCAAAATCTCTCCCCACACAACCGTAAAACAAACATAACGAAAAACGAACCTTTTGACCCATAGAAGATACCAAATACCCATTCAAACCACACAGAGCCGTAACCGGTCCTTTCGCATCATCACGACACCGCAATCGCAACTTGTACCATCGCTTGGGCGCCAACAAAGGATCCGGAACGACCTCAACGATTTCAAATATGTAGGTCTGTAAAACGGGGGGGAAAGATAAATATGGAAAAAAGGGCAAATTGATAAGAGCTCTTACAGCGCCTTTAACAGCTAAATCCTCCCCCCTATTAATAGACGTCCCAACAGCGATAAACTCTTTACTCCCCGATTCCGTACTAGAAGTCTCGAGAGTGACGCAAGCAAGCGCATTCACAACCTCGTTATTGGCAAATTCAAATCTTAAAACACGTAAAGGAGTTAACAAACAAGAAGCTGCGGGGTTTTGCTTACCCATCCATCGTTATCCAAAGATCTGGCGAAATGAGCTCAAGTGTTGAACATTCGACGGTAGGATCGGAGATGTTAGCAGCTGACAATTTGACAAGGGAGTGATAAGTCATTAATGAGAAAAAAAAGTGTGGCAATGGAGGCAGATAAACTGGCGTACCATCTGGTTCCCACATCCTATTTCCGTCTTCATCGAAAGATGTGAATGGGGCTTCCAACGTCGCCGACGCAACGATTAGGGAAGTTGAAGGGTCAAAGACGACATTCGAGTACGCTCTCCCTCGGGGTATCGATCTCGATGGTAACGGGCCATGAAACTGAAAGTCTGGTACCCATTCGAGAAGGCTTGGGCCCTAAGTATAGATTAATTAATCGATCGATGGATAGGACGATAGGGAGAAGAAAGAAGCGAAAGCGAAAGATACAGCAAGGCACTGAGAAGATAACGGGAGGGAGAGAAAGAGAGTAAGAAAGAAAGGGCAAAAAAAAACACACACACCTCGTCAGAATAAACCATGAAATCCCCTCTCGACTCCCACACCGAGGTCTGCGTAAACGCATGCACTACGGCATGGCCCGACGGAAATAGTCGTATACCTCCCTTATCCGTGCTCAGTATCCAACTTGGATTGTCCCCCGTTAAAAACACCCCCGAGTACATCGTACTCCCATGAACGGAGGGTTTGGTAGTAAATGGAATGAAATGCCTGATGATCTTCTTCTGCTCTGCGATGATCCCCTGAGCACCTTCCTCTGGTCTTGAAATCTCAAACTTCTTCGCAAGGAGTTTGACAAACTTGATGTTGACATAGGAGGCACGAGGAGTACCGATCGAGGGGTCTAGGGTCTGCTCGGCCGGCACGAGTTGATAGACTGCTGAATGGCCGGAACGCAGTAAAACCTATTACGACAGAAAAGTTATATGAGCAAGATAAGCGATTGCCTTTACTCTGACCGTGGGGAAGAAGGGTGTGAAGAGAAAGAAATGAAAAAAAGTAACGTACGAATAGATGCGGCATCGCCCTAGACTCGCCAAGAGGCGCAACGAGAATTTGTTCAATATCCAACTCCTGTTGCTTCCTTGGAGGATCCTGAGGGGGTGAAGGTGTAGGACCTTCATGAGAATCCGTCAATACAGGTTGTAAAGTCGAGAGTAGGGTTGTAGAGAAAGCCAAGGTCAATTTTGGTAGAGTCCATATCTAAAAATGTTTTACTACGGCAAGGAACCGGAGGGGGGAAAAACGGACACACCTCCATCACACACTGCGGCCGAATAAGCACCAGCCATTGCGTTCGGTGGGTAGTAATACCCCCATTCACCTCGCTAGTAGCACTCGGAGGCACCGGTGCAGCCGCATTATGGACATTCGACTCTAATAAACCAGTCGTATCTGTGAAAAAACAGCCCGCGAGGTATCGAGAACTCTGAAATAGCACAGGTTCAGAAACCCACGGAAGTCGTGGAAAAATGACGAAATACAAGAACACACCTTTTCCCCCATGGGCGACATATCCTTTCTCCGTATCTTGCCTTTATCAGGGAGCCCGACGAACATCCCAATGGTGTCGTCCTCTCGGAAGATCAACACAAAATCATCCAAGATACTACATCCTCTGATTTTGGCCCGAGGACTATGACCATCCATATCCTTGATGATCTGTCTTTCGGTGCCATCTAAGTGGCGGATGCGACCTTTTAGCATTTGCAGAGCCGTTAAGGAAAGAGAATAAGCGCACCGGGTTCAAGGACCCGAATCGCGTTGGTCATAACTTGCAATATCGCCGTGTTCTGGAAGAACGCGGAGACGCCAACTGTAGTTCCAGGAATACGAGTGGTGATGGTAACATCACCTTTTGCCGTTCTTGATCCAATCTGCGCAGATAAAGGGGAAACAGGTAAGGAACGGCGGGATGCAAAGAGGGAGGGAGAGGATGAAGGCATACCCTAGACAGGCCTGGGGATGGGTTAACGTCCGTACTGACGATCATATTGTCATACTTTGGACGAGGAAGATTGGCCGTCTTGTCCGAATCCGATTTAGGACGGACAGACAACGACCACATCCCTCGAAGACCGCCGACTGCATGGAGTTTTCGTTTTGTCCGGGTGGGCAAATCACGCTTACGAAGTGGCGCAAAAGAGAATATAAGCAAAAACACGTTTTTCGGAGAAGTGAACTGTTACCTGGAATAATGTGAACCCTCCAAGGACGCCTACGCCCGTAGTCGCAACGAGTTCTGGTACAAGTCGATCCTGGGGTAGGTAATAAAATGTGGGTTAAAGTCGATTAAGATCAGGAGGCCAAATAAGGAACAAGGACCGTACCCCATTTCTAGCGACTGACATTGTTATGTCGGCGATTGGACCATGAGCAGGGATTGCATCACAAAGTGATAAATGAATTACAGATCGAGTCCTCTTGGAGGGACCGTTCGTAACACTTTTTGTCGGCTCCGTGGGTACTGAAGGGCCATAGATATCTGGGGTTGAGGTGGAGGGGGGTGCGGAATGTGGACGTGAGCGATCGAGAGACAGGAGATAGACTAAATATACATACCATCCTCATCGTCATCCATGATTACATCTTGAACGGCGTTCGCATTCATACTCGCCGCTTCCTCTTCTTCAACTTCTTCTTCTACTCTCGAAGCTTTCAACAGAACCGAAGGGCCGACTGTACTTCCCAAAAACACTGTCCCATCTGATATCATTCGTGCCAATGAGGGAATTGTGCTCTGCGCTAGGGCAGATCCCATCGTTAACCTTGTTACCAATTTACCATCGACAACGATTTCAACAGGATACACGGTACCATCCTTGAGGATGACGAGAACAGTTCTGTCATCAACAAAGGCCGCCCTACTACCTTCGAGAAGTATATTCTGTTTTTGATCCTCCGGTGAATTACTAGGAGGGAGGGAGAGATCGGTGATTCTAGACGACCAGCCGTTGACAGGGAGAACAACACGCCTCGAGGCTTGATCGACGTAGATAAGGGAGTTCGGAGTCAGAATGACGACGCCACCGATTGCTGTTGAGCAAGGAAGCAATGCAAAGCAATCATGGGGTAAGCCTTCTACCGACGTGATAATGGGGAATTTTTGAACTTGGATCTCAAGGGTGAAGCTGACCAGTCGAACAGTGTCTTTGAACTCCTTTAGGCGACTACGAGGATTTCATATCAATGAATCTTGAACGTGGCAAATGAAAGGGGGGATAACAACGTACCCCGTCCACGTAGGTTGTGGCTGGAAGAGAACCGCCAGGGTCGGACTATTGAATCCGGGAAGAAAGACGAAATCGATGATATGGTGCATGTTTTTGTCGACGGATATTGGTAAATCGACTATGAAACTGGGAGAATATGGTATATCCCGAATCTGCTCCTGTTCCTGATCTGTGGCGTCCAGCTCTGCCTGAGACTGGTAGAAGGGTAGAATTGCAAAAGAGTCTTTTGGAAGGGAAAGGGCTGCACATCGTGAAAGCGGGTCTGCACGAAGTTGAGCGCGGTGTAGCGACGAGTCCAACGCTAGCTGTTCTAATTTCAGCAGCTGAGCTACGCGAAGATGAAACACGTACGAGTTGAGGTGCTCGCTCATAGGTATGAATCGAAACTGTAATAAGGTCGTTAACAGCCTCCGACCATTCTAATAGGGCAATCTAGAAGCAAGACCGTTCAGTCAAGATTTTCGCAGAGTTGAGTTGAGGCCAGCTACCTTGGCGTCCTTGAATGACACGAGTAAACGATCAAGCTTGTCTTGAATTGAGGCGACGGTCTTTACTCCCTCCATTCCTGTAACGATTCCATGAAGGCGATGTTCCCGGATGTGATAGAATTTCATTGTAGTTGCGGGCTATAGCAAGGAGAATTTAATGGATATTTACGATGAGCTATACGGATATTACCTTGTCCTCCCCTTCATTACCCATTTCCACATCTCCATTCGTCTGTACTTTGTTGCCCAACGTATCCTGTTGCCCATTTACGACCGGTTCTTCGCGAACTTCAAAGATGCGCAGAAGGTTAGAGCGCGCGACAACCACATTGCAAATGACTCTTGCAGCAATTTCATGGCGTGCTGAAGTATTAGGTGGTAGTTCAATACCGCCTGGTATTAACTTGAGGCTGGTTGCAAATTCCACCCCACTGGGAGGTATAATTTCCTGATGAAGAGCGTGCATAGCATTAGAATTGTATTCTTGAGCAGCGTTGGCACGAGAAAAAAATCTCGTCGAGGAACGTGTGATGAGGGCGGGATGAGTGACGAGTCAGTACGTGATCAGGCCGTGACCAAAACGTGACGCAATGTGACGCACTTGTCACGGAATGTCAGGGTCCGATTCGCCCGTATTTTCCCAGGATCCGCAGGCCCAACGGCAAGCCTCCTCGGCCACTGAGTTATTTACGGCAACGATCCTCGGTCCTCGGTGAAAATCAGTTTATCTACCCTGGCCCCCGAGCGGAAAACGGTAGCTGCGCCGCTCATCCAAGCTTCGTGCGTGCTCATTCCGCGGTATTTTTTCTCAATTAACCTTTTTTCAAAAGATTTCATTAAAGAGTTGTTAAACATACGGGCTCAAGGTTTTTTCTTCTTCCGTCTCTGTAACAACATCTGTCAATTCTAACACTTTTTTCTAGGTGAAATTAGGCGGCACGGATGTTAAAGTCGAGTGGGCTACATGATAGGGATTGAAGGGAATGTCAGTCGAATACGTGTCCAAATGTCTTTCACATCAAGCTATTAGCGACAGTCACAGAGTTGAAGCTTGAGCTTGAAGGCCTATTACGGAGTTTACGATGCATCGTGGACCTTGAAACCCTGTATGAACTTCACTTGAGATCTTGTTTACTGACCGATTCATCGACATCATTCATTTGCAGGTTTAATTCGCACTGAAACGGATCACTTTGGTCGAAAATCCACTTCAACAGCACTTACTTTGCCTTCGGAGCCTATCACAGTCTATTGTCGGGAGGCAATCAAGCTAGGACTTCTTTGGCAAAAAATAAAAAATTCCCAGCAAAAAACGTGTTGATGAAAATCATACTAGGCTTGACATCTGATCAAAACGGTCCGTCACTTCTCCCAGCTAAAGTTGCTGATACCAGCGTATCTAGATTCGAGTTCCAGGGTTGCTCCCTGAGCTCATCTTCCCACTCTAATTTACCCTCCGAGGGGGAGGAATGTTCGTTTCTAATCAGTCTCTCTGTCAGCCGATTCGCTCATGAATTGATCGAGAAGGGCTGCCTCATGGCCGCCTGGAAGCTTGGGTCGTGCAACGAACGTGACGTAGATTCCTTGAATACATATACACGACATATCTGAACCTCGAAACTGGCTTCGCCACACCGAGGAGGCTATCCCCCCCGAACACAGATGTTCTCCTCACGCGCGTCGTCTAATTTCGCCAACCCCAGAACTTCGTCGGCGGCGGGTCAAGCAAAGGTGAGTCATTACTTTCCTTGGTCTCAATCGATCCCCGCTGACTGGCGGTCTTAGAGCTTTGCTGGTCAAGGCGCCCATGGCGGCGCATCATCGCGTATGTTCAAGGGTCCCCCTCCTCCTCCTCCCAACCCATATGGCGTCTCCGCTCATTTTGATGTCGCTTACTACAATATCGATCCATCGCATCAGCCCCGGTCGAGAAACAGCTGGTTCAATATGTTCCCCGACCCCAAAAATCACCTTCAGTATCCTTCTGGCCCCAGTAAAACTCCAACTCGAGGGTCATCAGATATCCATCACCAAAAATCGTCCTTTTCCATCTATCCAGGCATGTCCAGAGACATGTTTATCTATGAAGCATCCAACTCCGAATTTTCATCGCCAGCAAATTCTCTTACACCGATACCCTTCTCACCTGCTCTCTCGACAGACAGTTTAGATAGTATGGAGAGTTTAGAATCCCCCATCGATGCACCTCCGTCGCAGGGTCGACCACCTAGTCGTTCTTCCACTCCAGCACCTTCTACATCCACAAATTCCCAATCCGGCCTGAAAGGGATTCTTCGTAATACCTCTCAGCCTCAGAATTCCGCGACAAGCTCGGGCCGATACGGGCAACAACCTCAGTCTTTCGTTCCGTTCATGCCAGAACGCGAAGCAGAGCTAGATCACATCTCGAGAATGAACACGGAACTCAACTCGAGCACTCGTTTTCCCCCTGGAGGTGCCCATCCGAATGCTGCTATTCCAGTGGAGCACCGGGATATCCCTTCTCAGATTTACCGAGATATGCCTCTAAGCAGTAGTCCAGAGTCTTACGAGGATTCCATGTACCCCCACGAGTCAGCACGAGATAGAAGGAGCCGAAGTTCATATGCACCAGTACCACCACCACCACAATTGGTTGAACCCTCCATCTCTCAATCCACAACTAGCACTCTCGATCCTAACCACCCACTCCTCCAGCCACCCTCGAATCACGGTTCCGGACAGAGACAGATGTTGTTCGAGTCTCCTGGGTCTGAGTCCGACGGTTCAGGTTCGACTGCGACTCTAACTATGGAAACAGGTTCCGGACGACGATCTTCGCCTCCAAGCTTATCACGACCGAGAGCGGATTCAGGAGCAACTCGTCCGTCAAGCGGCGTTTCAATGAACCTTATGACACCTGTTGAAAACGTTTCGAGCATGTCGCAGTATCACCAAGGTTCTCCGCCTCGACCTCACGGATATGGCTCTGCCGAGCCTCCCGTCATGCCAATGCCGCCGCCTCATGTACCACCACCTGTCCAAGCCGCAGTTTCAGACGGTGGAGCGGCACCTTTACCCATCCCACTACCACGTTCCCGACCCCAAGCGGTGACTCTTACAACAGTTGAAAGCGGTTCATCCTCTGCCTCTGAACGTACAATTCAAGACCATGACTCCTCTCCACGTCTTGAATACCGTGACGTCCAAAGAAGTAGTAGCATTATTACGTCTACTCGTGGGTCTAGCGCTCCAACTAGTTCTACTCCAATCCGTCCACGTTCCGGAAGCGTTTCAGCCAGTACAGCCATTCCTCCTCAGTTCAATACGATACCTCCCATAACTCGTTCTTCTCCACCTTCTTCTTCGCAGGTTCCCGTCGAACAAAGACAACCGTCGTCTTCACCACCTAGAGTTACGGTCACCACCACCACCAACAACGCCAACTCTGTCATACCTGATCCTTCTCTCGTCCAAGCTGAAACCAACTATACGAGATCCAGAACTCCAGGTCCAAAACGTAGTCACTCGGACGGTGACAATCCGATTTATTCAGGTGCTACACTTCGAAGTGCGACTCCTTTCCGAACCGAATTTGCACCGAACGTGGCTGCTGCTGCTAACACGCCGATGCCACCCCCACCTCCACCAGAACCGCGAAGGAGATACTCTGAGGAACAACCACAGCCGTTCTCAAGAGCTCCAGTCACGGTTTCGACTATGGGTCCACCGCTAGGTGGTATGAGTGGTCCTCTGGGTCATCCGACTTCTCAGGTTCCTATTTCCGTAGCGACTCGGTCTGTGAGGTGGAACAAGAATCTTATCTGTCCATCGCCTGTTTTGCCGTGTAACAGAAGGAAAGGGTGGTTCAATCGACGAGGGTGAGTAAGCCTTAACCGACGGCCTCGTATCCTTACTGATCGCACTTTTTTCGTTAACCAGCGACCAACTATGGACGAACAGCGGATCATACAAAGCCGCACCTGCAGGACAAGAGTACCCACCTGATTTGGATTCTTACCCAGAATATGGAGAGGGTTGGATGAACGAGGAAGGAGTCAAGATCGATATGATGCATCGTCTGGTGCCGAAAGCGCCACTTCGGTCGGCCTTGAAGCAAACGCGTGCTTCGAATCATGCTTGAATGTTTCTGACGGCTGAAGTTTTCGGATGGCGGTGGACATTGCTTTCTGTCTTTTTTTTTATTATTCTCATCGGGCATTTATCAGATTTATTAACGTATTCATTCATTCACCCACTGTCTCCAGGGCCACGGTTTAGCCTAACTTATACCACACGTGTTGCAAGATTCCCCTACAATCGGCTGAGAAGGATACCTATACCTATGTTTTATACTTTGTTACTACTGTATCGTCTATCGGTTTCTGGTTGCTACAATATACCTATTCAATAACGACATTACAAGCTATGATACGTTCTCAATCTTGCTGTACATATACAACTACTTATACAGGTTGCAGGAGATTAGTCGGATATCTCCAATACCACAGGTGATTTCGTCCGTACCCGTTTACGAGGGGTCCTAAGGCTATACTCCCAATCATCCTGAATATCGTCCTCCTCATCAGATTCGACATCCACACGAAGTAGACCACTTCGACTTCGACCATTGTGCAGTCGAGGGGGTGCAGAAATAGACGTCGTCTGGTCAACATCTTCATCCATTTCCTCGTCAATGTCAGAATCCAACTGAACATCGTCATCAATCCCATCCTCATCTTCCTCCTCTTCGTCATCTATATCCTTCGTCGCAATACCCTTCCCTTTCCAATTCTCCAACGTCGTCGACTTTCTCGGTCTCCCTCGCCCCCTCTTTTCGGTGGTCCCGGTGTCACCCAAAGAGGACCTCGGTTTGCTCGGTTTATCCTTATCCTTCCCTTTCGCTTTGGACGACTTCTTCGTCTTCACAAACGAACATTTGACACGATGACCTCCCCCATTCTGAATGTCCGTTTTGGACGCTCGCGTAAGCCGAGGAGCCAACGGACCCAACGTCATATACATGACCGTCGAATACGACGTAGCATGTGGTCGTTCGTCAAGATACTTCCGCAACAGAAGCTCAACGAGCAGATATTCGATCTCCTGTACAAGTTCACATTAAACGGGCCTGCGAAGAAGAGTATCACAGAAAGAGAGAGAAAAAAAGCCCTCACATCCTTCTTCAATTCAACCTTCCCTCCACAAACCGCATCTAAATCCAACGAAGCCTTCTCCTTCATAGCTTTCCTTTTCCCCTTTCCACCACCACTGACATTAAACCCAGCTCCACCAGTACCTCTAGCCAGTCCAGCTAACATAGTTAAAGTCAAATCTCCTCCCGATTTAGTCGCTTCAGCGAGGATCATTAGGATCTGCCACGATTCAAACGTGACATCCTTCATTTCAATTTCGCCTTGAGACCTCGTGCAGTTGTCGCAGTGACCGCATTTTTCGAGAGCACCACGTTCATCTGTAGACCACGAGTTGATGCTGAGGTCTGAGGAGTGCGAAAAGTACCTGATAGGACAAAACGGATTTGAAATTGGGGGGGGGATTAATTAACGATCGGAAACGAACACGTACTTGGCGAACTGGAGCTTCCGACATTGCGTTAGGTCCTGAGCAAAAGAAAGCATTCCACGAACTAGAGGGGTTGGCATAACAGTACACTCGTCAATTCAACGCGTGTCAGACGAAAACAAACAGCCACCCACGTTTTTCGGTTCCGTCCTTTTCAGAAAACGTCATAGAACTGAGCGTTGCTGCGTCCTGAGGACGATAAAATAATACGCAGTCCGAGTCCTTTCCGTCTCTGCCAGCTCGTCCAGATTCCTGGTAGTATCCATCCAGCGATTTCTATCACAACGGGAAGTAAGAATGCGCGATCATGAGCGGGCGGAAACGTTTCGGTTCAAAGAACATGCCGACTTACAGAGATCTAGTCAAGACACCATATTCAATATGCGGATCCGGCGGCTCAGGATGGGGGGGACAACACGTACTGAATGATGTAGAACAAACCGCACGTCCCCTTTGTCGATCCCTAGACCAAATGCTACAAAATTAAAAAAGACCCGAAGCATTAGCTTTCATATTTTATTCATGTTCCATTTCGCATATCGCAGTATACGCATACTGACCAATAGTAGCACAAACGACCTTTACGATCCCTCCCCTCCACTGCCCGTGCAAGCGTTCTTTCTCCCCGTCCGTTCTGTCAGCGTGGTAAACACCTGTTCGAATTTTTCCTCGAGTTTGAAGTTCTTCGGCCACTTTCTCCGCGTCCTAGTCGAATGAAATAAGAACGACATCACCAGTCCCGATAGGAGAAGAAGTTACCTTTCTGCTCAAACAATACACGATTCCGCTGTCATTAGGATGGTGTTCCTGGATCCACGCAACCATGTCCTCCATCACTTTATTACCCTCGTGGTGCTTCAACCGTATAGAGTAATGTAGGTTCTTCCGGTAAAGCGGCGCAGAGAAGTAAACCGTCCCTTCGACCGGTGCACCTGCGTAAAGCGGTAAGGTCAAAAGCCCCTGATAGCACGAAGGAATTGAACTTACTTTTCCCATCTACAACGTCTTTGAGAGCCAAAATCTTGAGAAGATCTTTGAGAACACGTGGAGGACAAGTGGCAGAAAGAGCCAGTATCGGTACGCTTGGACACAATTGTCTCAAAATTCGTAGCTTGGCATAGTCAGGTCTGTATAGAGCATCGTGAGCGCAGCCAATTCAGTAAAAAAAAATGAAGCGAGAGGAGCTTGGCTACGCCCGAACGTTACACTTTACTGTGCTGCTAGAAAAGAAAAGTTGGGGCCGCTGAATTGAAGCTCACCGAAAGTCATGACCAAGCTGCGAAACGCAGTGTGCTTCGTCTATAACGATCCGCGCTAAACGATGCGAGTCATTAGTACCTGATTTATTGACAAGAGCATTCAGAAGTACCTACCTAATTTCGAGCCATCCGCAAGTCTTTGCAGTAAGTTTTGGAATGTCTTGCTCTTGGCTATCTTCTCCGGCTATATATGGCAACCCGTTCAACAACGACGAGAAGAGACGAGTGATGGTAGCAGCTCACAGTCACGTAGCACAACTTGATTTCATTGCTGTTGGGCTGAACTTTCCCGTTGGCGAGAAGTCGTAGACGTTGATTGATGTTGTCACTTTCGCTTTTAGAAGTCGATCCTGTGAGCTTGACAGCTTCAACTACGAAGAAGAATTGAGCAAAACGCTTTGAATAAAGATCAATCGAGACTGACTTCCATATTCCTTGAGGTGCATTATTTGATCAGAAATGAGAGATAGAAGGGGTGATATGACCAATGTCACCCCTGGTGTTATGAGAGCAGGGAGCTGGTAGGTCAGAGATTTCCCTCCACCTTAGAGAAATCCAAGATTAGAAGACGCGATGCGATAGTAACGGTCAGGGTAAGCGATTCTGAGTGATTCTGTGACTTGACTCTGACACTGATTTCAGACGAGAAATGATTACCAGAATGATCAGACCACCCGTGTTATCGCCTCCTACTCTCAAAACGAGGTTTCTGACATGTTGAAATCGTGTCAGAATCAAGCCATAGAATCTCCCAAAGTCGGCTACCCTGACGGTCCTTATTATTCACAAACGCAGACCTGTCGGCATGACACAAACGATGTCTCTTCCTTCCAAATTCGCGTTACATACTCTGTTGAAAACGAGGTGATTTGAGTAATAGCATTCGTAATAGAACTGGTAACTCGCCCTTCTTGACATAATCTAAACGACGATATCCCAAACACGCTCTTCATTTGTGCCAGCATCGAATGCCTCCAAGGAAATTCGTCCTCAAAAAAATTTCTTCCAGTAGCTTTCCCCTTCCCATTCCGGTTCCCATACGACTGAGTAATGATATTGTTTAATTCCTCTTTGAGAGTATTCCGGTTGTCAATACATGATTGTCGAGCAGCCTCGAGTTCTCTGATATCCTTTTCGTAGTTCGTGATCTCTACTTCTAGCTGAGAAATCTGCGACTTCAGTTCTTGTTGCCGAGCGTGCGATGACGTTGGTGGTTCTGCCGCATGATTTTGAGGGTTTGTAGCTCTACGAGTACTCGGACCTGGTCTGGTTTCCTCGTACTCTTGCCTCGAGAGTTCCAGGACTTCTAACATCTAAACCGAGTAAGTTACAGCTCCGACAGAATAACACAGCACTTACCTCGGGACCATCGGACGCCAACGTGTCGCTTTCGTAGGAATTACTAGATAACATATCCAGTGAGATCTATTGAGAAGAGTCCTGAAGAAAAACGCGTCGAGATGGTGGTGGTTGGAGAAGAGGGTCGCGATGGCCCTACCCCCAACGCCCGTGCGGCTCGCACCACGTGAGCTTTGGACACGTGACCGGCGCAGTATATCGCGGCAGGCCGCAGCTGGCCCGACAGATTTTTTCCCCTTCGCCACCATCATCTCCGCCATCTTTTCGCGATGCGACCAGAAGAATAAGCTCACCCTCTTTATCACCCCTTCGCTCTGCAAGGAAAGATCGCTGCGGCTGCGGCTGCGGCTGCCGCCAAACTTCCACGACTCGGAATAGCTAATTGTCATTCAAAAAACGAGTCAAAGACCATCCCATTGTGGCTCCGGCGTGATCGCGTACTGGTTTCTATATAAAGTCATTGACTACCAAGATTACTTTAGAATCACTACCACCATCATCATCAACCATGCCTGCCAGAGAGCGCGGACCCACCAGTGCTCAGGAAGTCAGGAAAGCTGCACGAGCAGCCGTGGCAGCTCTCGCCCAGAATAACATCAGATGTTGCATATTCGGAAGCTGTGCTTGCCAGGTGTACGGGGTGAAGTATCGATTGCCAAAAGTACGTTATTATTTTTACGACTGACATGTCGAGTGGCTCATCTCTTTATCATCCAAGGACGTTGATATCGTGCTCCTCACAAATGATGGTCGCGACATTGAATACATTAAACGCCTCATTGTGGAGACAAATGACAAGTTCTACTTGGTACCATCAAAGGACCCCAGAGCTACCTACCAGAAGCTCTACTTTCTCCTCCCAGGAAAACGCTCCTGCAAGGTCGATATCATTTTACCCGGCAGCGTCACAGACCTGAACATCCCTGTCATACCCTACGAAGAACTGTCATATATCTCCCCATTCGACGATATACCTGTCATGCCATTGCTGTGCTTGCTATCGATGAAGCTCCAGGGATGGACACACCATCAGATTGCCACCGAATCTTACAAACGTGCGAAGGTACCAGAGGACGTGAAGGATATATTGGAACTCCTTCAACTCATCGTCAGAAAATACAATGTCCATTTGTCAGACGACTGCGAGTCTTGGATGCCAACCCGGTTTGTCAATGTGACAGAGGAGCGAGTGAGGGAGTTTGTGGAGGCCCATCCCAGGTCGAGAAATAACTGGCGTTCGATAGGATTCGAGGTCTAATTTTGAGCGGATCTTCTCTGCTTACGCTTTTGCATTTGTATCTATACTCCCTGCTACTATCTTGCTCGTCGTTGTCCTTGTCATTCTTATCCATTTTCCAGACTCCATTTTGTACTAAATTAAATAGGAAATAGTGATACCACTGTGATACCCCTCCAATTGTACCGACTCAATAGACCTTTGACAGACTTTTCTGTGCTGATAGCTTGTTTACTAGAGCGTTTGTAAAGCCTGCTTCGTTCATCTCAGGCTCTACCTCGAAGCCTACGTACCCGCCCTCAG
Source organism: Marasmius fiardii PR-910 (assembly GCA_014904975.1). Classification (NCBI taxonomy): domain Eukaryota; kingdom Fungi; phylum Basidiomycota; class Agaricomycetes; order Agaricales; family Marasmiaceae; genus Marasmius; species Marasmius fiardii. The sequence goes on from MU127822.1 coordinate 241,559, forward strand.
CCATTCTGTTGGACCCGTGATAAGCGAAGGCTGTGTCTGATGCGCGTCGCCTAAGATAACAGTCCGTTTGTGAGGATTTTGAAGAATTAGTAGCTATTGTCTTCGAAGAAAAGCTCGTGGCTAACGGCAAGATCTTTGCAAGCTCGAGCCTAAGCCTGGAGCCAGGTGGAGTCGAATGGGATATACACTAGCATATTGACCAAACCGGGGATGGCTCGGATAGAGTACTGCAGCATCTTGAACGTAGTCGTTTTACAGTGTTAACCGGCCAAGTAAACAGAATTTTCGAAGTTGCTGGGTCGCAATTGACGTTTTGAGTCGGGTCGAACCGGGCCGTCGTGATCTTAACAATCACTGTCACCCGTCGTTCGGTTTCCCGGGGCTCTTTCCCGCAAACTTCGTTTCAATAGGCCCCCGACTTATGAATTGTGTTTTGCAAGCCTGTCGCCAAATACGAATATTCATGCACTGAAAATAATTGGCAGAGATCTTGCCAGTTGAGTACAGCAATCGGCACATCGCCTCTTCGCTGAGTCCTTAGGTCTCTACATAATAGCCGGACTGAACAACATACTCATTATTAGGTTTCGCGTCAGGATCAGAGCGACCGATTTTCTTCTGTGGTGCTAATAAGAGTGCACGGAGGAAGGGTTAGCGTTAACTTGTTTGATACTCAAGCTGAGGTACGTTTGTCGTGAACTTTGTGTTTGCGGGTGCCTAGGCGTCAATCTAAGGAGAATTCATTCACTAGACATTTTTGGTCCTGATTTGGTAGGCCATCCGGGAGGGACCGAAACTTGTCAGATTTCCCTCTCTATGCTTCAGGCCCGGTACCCTTTTCTCAGTTAACAGCCTGGGAAATTGGGAACTTGGTGTCCCCTACTGAGGTGGATGGCTTCCTCAATACTGTGCAAAGCTGCAGCAGTCTCAGCTCCCTCATGTTGCGGGGTTCTCGGGGACGTTTGATGAGTTCTTTGACACGGTGGGCCGTTCGGGAGGTGAAGTTGCCCTTCCTTCGGCGGTTGTTAATCTCCACCTATCATGATGACCGTAGCTAGTTATCGAGTATCATCCGATCTCTCAATGCGCCTTCTCTTAAAGAAAATGTGATCAAGGTCGTTGTGGAGGACCGTTTCTAGAGGTATTGAACAATCATATGCCAGTCGATGTCTACAAAATTATGATTAATTAGTGTGTAGATTTCTTTACCATTATTGTGAAACATATCATTGATTGTGGTGAGTACTCTCTTCCTTGCGGCCGTGAAGGAAGCCTCAAGGTTGGAAAATCCGGTCTTTGAGAATACCACAATTTGCCTCAGATATTCTTATCTATGTTACCCGAGAGCCGACGAAAGCCAATCTCACTCTGTACGGTTGTTGAAAACATTTGCGATGTCAATCGCCAGTCCACCAGTCTCCAACTCAAGTCGCCGTGGGTATGTTCTTTTCATTCACGTCTTGACAGGATACGGGTTCACAAGGGCAGTAATGCGGAGCCCGTTTGGTGCCCGTGTAACGTTGATCCATGAATGTCGTGAGAAACAGCTGTTAGCACAGCGGCACAGCCCAAAGCATCGCATGTTCAGGAAATGGTGGGTGTCTTGTAAAACTCTTCTCTAGACAACGTGTTCGTCGCATGTTCATTTTCGGGAAATGAAGGGGCCCTTGTAAAACTCTTCCCCAGACCTCTTACGCACAACCACATTGTCACCGTAAGTATATGTTGAATCTCTCGCAAGATTTGCTCTCATACCTCTTACATACAGCCTACAACCCATCTTGACATCTCAGAAAGCTCAAGCAAACTCTATACCTCTATCATGTTTCCAGGAGCGCACAACTTTCGGATAGAAGGAGGAGCAGTCAATAATGTTGGCGGGAACCAGGTCAACAACATTCAGAATTTTCATCCATCACTTTCTAGTCCTGCGCGTGAGTAGTCATCATCTTGTGTACAATGTTACTATCAGAATATCGGGCTCACATTTTTCTTTATAGCACGTACCTTGTGGGATGCAATTGCAGGAGTTGGTGCTTCCCATAATTCAGGCTTACAGTTTGACCGAGGCCGTTGTCTACCTGGAACTCGTGAAGAAGTACGCCGAGTAATTCATGAGTGGAGGAAATCAGACAGTCCACCTGTGTGTTGGCTGTCTGGCAGTGCAGGTGTTGGGAAGTCTGCCATTGCATTGAGCGTTGCTAAAGAGTGTGAGAAAGATGGCCTTGTGGCCTCCTTCTTCTTCTTCAGATCAGACCCAAACCGGAATAATCCCCGTTTCCTCATTTTGTCCATTGCACATGGCATTGGGACCTCAAGGCCACACCTTAAGGATCTGATTGATCAGAGAGTTGCTGCTGATCCCAAGATTCTTGAGGCTGCTATGGAAGATCAATACATGGAACTTATCTTGAGTCCATGTGGTATCAGGAGGGAGGAGGAGGAGAAGTCATGGTCGATGTGGATGTGGGAAATGGGAAGGAAAATCATTCTACTGTTCTTGAAGTCTAATCAGGCAGCCCAGTCTGACCAAAATGGAAAAGACCTCATTATCATTGATGGCCTTGATGAATGTGGTGACCCTAGAACCCAACAGCATATTCTATCCATCATATCCTCCACCTATCAACACTCTCTGAAACCACCACCACTGCAATTTTTGATATGCAGCCGCCCTGAAGCTTGGCTCCAGGAGACCTTCAAGTCTCCTCCACTCTGCAATCTCACCAAAACCATTAAACTGAATGATGCATTCAAGGCTAATCATGACATTGAGCTTTACCTTGTTCAGGAGTTCAAAGCCATTTGTGATAATCCCAGATATGAACAAGTTGATTTCCCAAAGCCTTGGCCTGCTCCTAATATTATTCAACTTCTTGTGGAGAAAGCAGATGGACAGTTCATTTATGCAACAACTATAATGCTGTTTATCAAGAATGGGGAATCACTTCCAACAGAACAGCTCAGTCTCCTTCTTAGGAACATAGCAAAGGCTACCTCTGATGATTCTCCCTATCATGATCTTGACACACTTTACCATATAGTTCTGTGCACAGTCCACAACCACAATAGGCTCCTTGACATACTCAGAGCAGTATTGATACTTCCTCCAGATGCTCCAACTTCTCCAGCATTCATTGAGCAGGTCTTGGGGCTTCCATCTGGACAGGTAGCTGAAGCATTACGTGGCATGCACTCAGTTCTTCTTATTCAAGGATGGGACAGCAATATCCGCCCCCATCATTCATCATTCACTGAATTTCTCTATGATCAAGTCCGGTCAAAAGAGTTTTTCATTGATAAATTCACCCTACATGACACTCTTGCATCCCAATGGCTCAAAGTGCTCACTGAAACTGTAGTGTCCAGAAAAGAAATACCTGAGTCAAATGGAAGTACTCTGGAGAATGAATGGCCTAACTTCTGCTTTAGGAAGATAAATGGGAAAATTAACACCACTATCATGGCAAAGGTTGATGGTCTCTACTATACATCACTTTCCCATGCTTCACAAAAACACAACAATGTCCTCCAAATACTTGCAGCAGTCCTTCTGCTCCCTCCAGATATTCCAACTTCTCCAGTATTCATTGAGCTTGTCTTGGGGCTTTCACCTGGGCAGATAGCTGAAGCATTACATGCCATGCACTTAGTTCTTCTTCAGGAACGGGATAGCAATATTCGCCCCCATCATTCATCATTCACTGAATTTCTCTATGATCAAGTCCGGTCAAAACAGTTTTTCATTGATAAATTCACCTTACATGATACACTAGCATCCCAATGGCTCAAATTGCTCACTGAAGCTGTAGGGTCCAAAAAGAACATACTTGGGTCGAATAGAAGTACTCTGGAGAATGAATGGCCTAATTTCTGCTTTAGGAAGATAAATGGGAAAATCAATGCCAATATCATGGCAAAGGTGGACAATTACTACTATACATTGCTTTCCCATGCCTCGCAGAAATGTGCCAACCTGCTTCAAATAGTTGCAGCAGTTCTTCTGCTCTATCTAGGTGCTCCAACCTCTCCAGCATTTATTGAGCAGCTCTTGGAACTTCCATCTGGACAGGTAACTGAGACATTACATGCCATACACCCAGTCTTAAATGTTTGGGGACAGAATGGTAACATATACCCCCAACATTCGTCGTTTACTGAATTTCTCACTGACCAAGCACGGTCAAAAGAGTTTTTCATTGATAAATCCATGCAACATGGCCTTGTAACATCTCAGTGGCAGACAATGCTTGCTGAATAACCCAAAGAAGTGGTACATCAATCACACAAGAGTGTTCTGAGTCTGGATGCTGGATGAAAATTTGTGCAAAGAGTTGAGGGTAGGGGGTATCTCATAAATAGGTCAATCCTGAATGTTGTAGTTAATGCACTCAGTTTTCTTGAATGTCCAGATTATTTAAGCATTAGTATCTTTCCTTTATCATTCACTGAAATTTGAGCCCCCTCTAAGACCAGACACAAGTGCTTCTCATGGTTAGAAAAACTTTAGAGTCATTAGTCTTGCACATCAGTTGCATGCACAGTGAAAGAAAAGCAATTTTAGATTATCAACATTGGCTGACAGTAGTGGAGCGGCGGAGGAATGGGAAAAGATAAGATGCAATGTTGTTCGGAAAACAGTATGTTGCTAAATCTGTCGTTGATCGGACAAGAAATATTAAAACTGAATTGTATATGGAAACATCGCCCCCTAGCCCTAGCTTTGTGCCATAACGACGGTCGTCGGTTTTGTCCACTGAAGGGTCGCATCCACGGACTTCAGTGTTATTTTAGCCTGAGAAGCCATACAGCGTGAAGGGGAAGAAAACAATCATCGGCCGTTATTGAAAAAAAAAAAAACTTATACTGACCCAGTGACCGCCACTTCGGTCGTGCTTCCCCACGCCCGGGGTACAACTGCAGGGACATACCTAGTAAAACAAGTAGGTTGGCATCAACAGGTCAGAGGCTGAAGGTGGTAGTTTGGGTGAAAAAGTGACGTCTCGATTTCTGTTTACCAAATAGGAATACGGACCCAGCGACAAACACGGCCATGTGGCCGACTTCCTTTACTCTTCTTTTTCTGCCATGAGCCTCGGATGACTGCCCTCTTTCATTGTCCTAAAGATCATACCTTGCAGCACCGGCGGATGCAAAGTTTCAATCTTTTCAACCCTGATTTTAATCTGATTTACGGTTTGTGATCAGTGGTGCAACTTGAACTTTGTGCATAATCACAATCACAATCACGCTCACTCCATTGGCACTGATTACTGTGAGTTAATCTCACTGCGTTCATTAGTGTTAATCTTTCCAGCTGCCAGTCAGTACTCTAAATTAGCAAAAACAGCAATTTATGACAATCGCACACCACTAAGCTCGTCCAGGAATGATCGCCTCTTCTGTTATACCCGCAGCTCTGTAATGACGACGACCACCGGTATCTTGGCTACAAACGTGAGGTTGTATAAAGTGGATGGGAAGGTGAGGAAAGTTTTGGCCTTGAAGTTTTTTTTTTTTGCTTCTTCTTTCCTTGAAAGGGTCATGCCACCACAAGGCGCATCCGGACGCCGGGACGGCCTGGCTTGCTTCACTTGGGCAGGGACACGAATGTTCTGCCACCGCACGGAAGGAGGTCTTCTGACCTCTCGTTTTTCGATATAACTGCGTCGATGCGGCACTGTTGATTTTATTGACTATCCCTATGTTTCTCACGACATGCATCCTACTTTTGACCCTAGCATTCAGTGTACATTGCACGATTCAAAAGCCATGGACACGCTACATCTACGCTCCAACTTCTAGAACACCAAGGTGCGTATAGCGCACGCAGTTCTAAACCTTTTTTTTTTTTTTTGATTCTTCAATCAGACCAGAAAGAATTTTTGCAACCCACGGAAAAGTGGATGTAAACGGACTAGACGTCAGGCTCAACGGATCCAAAAGTCAAGTAACTTTCGATTTCGGACGCGAAGTCGGCGGACAAATCAGTTTTCTCATAAACTCACCTTCTTCCACAACCCCCGCCGTCTCATTATCGTTCTCCGAATCCCCTCAATTCATTGGTGAATGGTCAGACGACACCGGTGCAAGCCCGTTCAGTGATTGGGATCAGAGTCTCGACGTTTCAATTCCCCAATCCTCGCTCCGAACATGGTTCAACTACACCACTCCCCCAGAAAAATTCAGAGGCGGATTCCGATATCTCACTATCACGTCTGGATCCAACGAATCCGTGAGAATCTCCAGCGTCATCTGTCTTTTGGGCTTCCACCCGGGCGTTCAAAACCTTCAAGACGCTTATAGAGGGTACTTTTACACCCCAAACGATGATTTACTAGTCCGCATCTGGTACGCTGGAGCGTACACCGTTCAAACTAACATTGCACCACCCGATACGGGGCGGTTTCTACCTCAAATCCGACCCGGTTGGGCGTATAATTCTTCTTTGGGCGTTCCTGGGGTCGTTCTTCTTGACGGGGCAAAGAGGGATAGAGCAGTTTGGCCTGGGGATTTAGGTATATCAGCCCCTTCGTCGTATCTCGCTTTTGGTCCTGTGTATGGATACGAGTGCGTGTTGAACGCGTTGGAAACGTTGTTTTATTATCAGAATGATACGGATGGGATGTTTCCTTTTTCGGGGCCGGATACGAATAGTTTTAGAGGTGGGAGTAGGAGTGATGTGTATCATTCTTGGACGTTGGTTGCTGTTGAGGAGTATGTATTTTATTCTGGTGATATGGAGTGGGTGGGTTTGGTAGGTTTCGCGTTTTTCCCCCCGTAGTAACTTATTTTGGTTATTCTTTTTTTTTTTTGTAGCATTGGGAAAATATCACGCGAGCTGTGGAGTTTACGATAAATGGGATAACGGAATTAGGATTGCAAAACCAGACGAATCTGAATGACTGGGCTAGAGAAGGTGGCGGTGGGTTGAATTCTGCTCTTAACGCGGTCACATATGGAGTACATGTCCTTCTTTTGTTCTTCCCACCTGAAGCGGAGGATCTCATCAAAATTCTCTTCTCTCCCCACAGATGTTGACAAGACTCTCAAACCTCGCTTCGCTCCATGGCGATTTTAAGAATTCTGACAAATGGAAAGCCAGAGCGGAAGAGCTGAAGAAAGCTTACAACGCATTATTATGGGACGACGAGTCTGGTCTGTACAGAGACAACACGACGACGACGTTACACCCCCAAGATGCGAACAGCTTCGCTGTGGTGTTTAATCTTACAATTTCTGATGATCAGAATAAGAGGATATCTAAAGGGTTAATGAGGAATTGGAATGAGATTGGGCCTGTAACGCCGGAGTTGAAGGATACGATCAGTTTGTTTGTTAGTTCTTGGGAGGTTAGTTTGTGTGTTTTCTCCCCAGAGGATTGGATTGAATTTTTTTCCTAATTAGCTCAATGCACACTTCCAAGCTGGAGAACCTGATCGAGCAATCGATCTTGTACGTCGACTCTGGGGATACTCGCTCGACGGACCGGATATGGGTGGTACGACTATTGTCGAGGGTTTGTCGGCGAATGGGTCTTTGTAGTACGTATCAGTCCTGATTCTTCCTTCATCTATCGATCTCAACTGTTAAATCTTTTAGTTATCGCAGTGAAGCAGGATACAACTACGATCCTACTTACACTTCACTTTCACACTCGTGGTCCACGGGTCCCACGCGTTTGCTTATAACTCACCTCTTGGGTTTGAGGATTGTTTCGAGTCAGGGAAGGAATTGGGAGATAGTACCGAATGTTCCTATGGTGTCTGGAGAACAGTTGAAGGAGGTGCGGGGAGGGTTCGAGACGGTATTGGGGATGTTTGAGGCTGAGTGGACTGTCATAGCTGGTGGGTTAGTTCGAGTTAAGGTTAAGGCGCCGGACGGAACGTCTGGGAAGATTCGGCTTGGAAAGAGTGATCATGAAGTGAAGGGGGATGGTGCGTGGAATGTGGTGGTTTTGCGTTTGGAGTGAAACGACTGTAGTGGGTCGTTTGAGCTGGGTTTTTGGATGTTGGGTATGATTTGGAGGTTTAGATGGTACGTCTTTCCTGTGTTGATTTCCCCCTTTTTAGAGTGTATGGTCTATCAAAGCTAATCTATGTCAGAATAGCAGTGATCTGCGACAAGTAGATAAGAAAAAGATAGAAGATTTTTTGAGCTGTCCTGGGATGATAAAAGCGAGTGCAACCGCTCCACTTGTCGATGGCTCTCATAATTTTCTTCCCAAATTGACTATGTCTTTCTCAAATTTAATGCGGAACCTGCGGAGCAAGTGTCGATGGTGGTGTCGGCAAGAGCAGCCCAAACTCTATGCCTTGACAATGTGTCTAAGTAATAGGTTCAAAAGAGATGATAAGAAGCTTGCCATGGGGTTTGAATTGACGGAATACATGATGATTCTTGGAGAAAGTGTATCATGGTTGTTTCAAGAAGACAGCCTATCCCATATTAACTCAAAAGAGGGCACAAACCTTGGCCATTACGTGCTAGATATAGATTTTCAGTCATCCAATGTGGTGTAGTGGTTAACATTGCTGTCTTTCATAAAAGGCGATAAATGTGTACACAGCAGCCCGGGGTTCGATTCCCCGCATTGGAAATCTATCTAGATAGATAATGTTCTTTTTGCGTGGTTTCATTTCCTTCCCTAGTCAGTCCTTCCTACTTTACCTTCTCGGAGCTTTACTTGTTTTCTTCCCTGTGTTTCTATCACTTTTGCTTAGAATCCTTTTTTTGCAGCTTGCGAATGATTCCAGATTTTGTAACGCCGCGCTAAAATTCTTAATTCACAGCTTTCATCTTGCTCCCACCTTCTTCTGCCGCTCGAGCGAGGTTTAGCGAAGTCATCATCTACAATTGAGCAAGAGTCTGCCATCTCCAGCCGGGAGGCTGCGGATTCGGAAAAACACCTCACAACAAGCTCTTCTATCGCACTTCTTCCGCTCTTTCCCAGCCAGCCTCAAGGCAACTCACATGTACATCATGCACGATGAACTCAAACTGCGCTCACAGCGCTAAAGAGCAACTGAAATTCCGTAGCTTTACTGCGGTGAAAAGGAAGCAGGGGCATACGATAATCTTGAATTGTCACAGTGAGTTCCTGTAAACTTAGAGTTCTGTCTTCCGACTGACGTTGAGTCTCCGTTAAATAAGACTACGAAAATGGACTACCCCACTGACGCTCCCGAAGGATGCCTCGAGAACACATTCTCCGTCAACCCCTCACGCTCGAAGACAATTCATGGTCATTCAACGTTACACGAGACCTCTTACAAGCACCTCCGCCGAAGGTCAACCCAAGAACGAACGAAACGACGTTGTTTGGGAAATGCGTTCGTTTTACGGTCGAAAAGATGGTTCTACAAATCCAAGCGTTTCCTTACAACCGAATCTTGCATACGGATGACCCTTCAAAGTTTATTCTATGTTCATTCGGGGATTTGAGGTTTCCGGACACGCCGTTGAGGACTACGGGGGAGTATATCATGAAAATGATGAAGGAGGGCTTGTGGTTGAACGGTGTACAGTATCGCTTTTACGGGCACAGTAACAGTCAATTGGTGAGTTTCTGCAATTTTTCAAAGGTCAAGTTCTGAACTTTTTCTTTCCCCAGCGATCGCGAAGCTGTTTTCTTCGGGAAGCCAACAACGATGAAGAGCTTGACGCAAGAATATACCAGCTCGGCGATTTTGGAAAGATTATGAACGTCGCAAAACGTGCGTTTTACTTGCAAATTCTCGTCACAACTTTTTGTTTCTTATGGGTTTTATACGTAGGCGCTAAGCGAATCGGCCTGCTCTTTTCCGAAGCCCAACTTGACTACCAACTCGACCCTCGCTACGTCGCTGACATCGCTGACATCAAATCCGGCGACGAGCTCTTCTCCGACGGTTGCGGTCTCATGTCGAAACGGCTCGCTGTTCAAGTCAGCAAGAAGAAGAAAATCATTTTTCGTGGTGTCAGATATACACCTTGCGTTTTTCAAATTCGGTATGTCAGAACGCATCACCGCAGGGTCGAAAATGGCACTGACGACGACGAACCAAGGTATCTCGGCTACAAAGGCGTTCTAATGCTTCACCCCGCTCTCGACGCTACCAAACCCAACCACCTCGCGGAATTCCGAAAGAGCATGAAAAAGTTTAGTACCACTACGAACACGACGTTTTCGGTCGTTGATTATTCCAAGCCTTACGCGTTTGGAAGGCTCAATAACGATATTATTGTTTTACTCTCCAGTCTTGGGATCACCAACGAAAAGCTCGTTCAGAAACAACAAGAATATCACTCCTGGATTGCGGAAGCCTCTACCGATCCTCTTAAAGCCTTCACATTCCTCTCTTCGATGGAGGAACATCAGGTAGCCGAACGAGTCTTGCTAGACGGGTTGGATGATCCAGCTGTTCAGAGGGGAATAAAAAGCAGACAGGATAGGGAGGTTGCTAGTTTTAAAGGGGAGAAAAACAATAAGAATCGGTCGAGGATGATTATCCAGAAATCTCGGTTGTTGTTTGGAGTTTGCGATCCGTTTGGAGTGTTGAAAGAGGGGCAGGTGCATATTCGGATTACGACTGCTAGGTCGGGACCTTCTACGCCTATCCATGGGGATGTTTTGGTTGTTAGGAATCCTTGTCTACATCCTGGTAAGCCTTGTTCTCGATACGCGGTTGGGGATGGCCCGCTGACCCATAAATGGTTTGTAGGAGACTGTCTCAAGCTGCGAGCTGCGCATTACAAGGAGTTGTCACATTTGACGGACTGTATCGTGTTCGCGTCTGTTGCAAAGCCAGGAAGACATGCTGCGCCTTCGATGAGTAGTGGTGGTGATTTGGATGGTACGTCATGATACACCTAAATGGCGTCTTCTGACCGACTCTGTAGGCGACAAGTACTTTGTATGCTGGGACCCCGACCTCGTACCTTCCGTTGTGGCCGAGGTAAGACCCCGAATGTTATTTCCTCGCTTCGAAGCCTCCTGTTGACCGATCTTCATCCCCAGTCATACGACTACCCACCGAACAAAGAACGCGCGAGTAGAGGAGTTTCTCGCATGGATATGGCCAACCACTTCGCTTCATATAATAAGTATGTTTCTCCCGCGTCTTCCCCCTTTCATCCCACCTAACATCTATTCAAGCGCCGGACTCGCTCGTGTAGCCGCTCTCCACGCCCGATGGGTAGCTTCCAGCCCTAAAGGTGCTCTCAGTGTGGAATGTCAAGAACTCAACGCTCTACACTCCCAAGCCGTCGACGGAGCCTCAGTCAAAGTCCCAGAAAAGCTGTCCTCTCCACCTCCACGTCCCAAAGACGCAGAACCCTTCATCCTCGAGGCTCTAGCAGAACACGCTAAAGCGTTTGCGGAACAGTGGACGGAATCTAGAGCTCTCGTCTCTGGACCTTCTTCCTACTCCACCAACAGGACGGAGGATATGACTCAAGACGATAGAGAACGTCTCCTTCTCAACCTCCTTCAAAGCGAAAAGTTGACGAATATATCCGAATACGAGCTGTTCACGGTCGCTTGGAGGTTTACGAGGAAGTACCCTGGGATCTCTTTGAAGAGTTATCTGAGCCATTTCGATTTTGGGGCGTTTACGACTGAGCAAAAGCACGCGGTTGTTGGGCTTTTGGAGTTGGATCCGAGGAGGCATCCGTATGTTTGGAATTCGTTGGTCAGGAGCGATATCTTGGGGTATAGGGATTTGTATCAGAGGGATTTGAATAGGCCGTTTTCGTTGCAGAGGTTGTATTCGTCAAAGGTGGATGGGATGGTGACGTTTTTTGAGTATTTGAGGATGGCTACGCAGGAGTATACTAGGAAGGTTTTGATTTTGAAGGTCTCCTTTTTTTTTTTTTGCTTCTTCCGTTTTTGCTATAGAGTATCTGATGGCGATTTTCCAGACTGATGACAGGTTCTCGATTGCGATTTTTATGCGAGGAGAAATCCCATGGGACGAAGATCCGATTGTAGGGAACAATGTCGTCGTTTGCTCGTTCTTACCACAGACGAGCGATACTTTCTCGACTTTACGTCCTTGCACGGTTGATTATCGTCTCCGTTGTGGTGATGGCGTCTTTCAGCTATATGACAAAGTGATGAACAACAGTTTTGTCTTTTTGGTGAAACCGCCAAAGGCATCTGGAGCAGAGGTGGCAGCTAGTATAGCGTTGCAAAAGTTTTCTAGGAAATTGCAGGCACAGTTGGGAAGGTTATACCGTCAGCCGGTTGTTGGGATTGAGATTCATGTCGTGTCGAACCGAGATAGGGTATCGCATCAGTTGTTTGATTTGTGGTTCGAGCAGTGAGTACTTTGAATGGTTGGACTGTGGACTTACCTACTGACTGCTTTCAACAGCGTTCCAACCGAGCGTCATGTCCGACGTTTTGAACGCGAACTCACCACATACACTATCAACGACATGTCTCAAGTCAACTGGGACAATCATCCCCCCTGGACGAAAGAAATCTTCTTTCCCAAAAAAACTGAACGACAAGTCGTAGCACTTGTAACCGACAAAACCCCAGACGACCTCGACAGATGCATGGAACTCAGTCTCACCTATCACGCCGAAGACGAGTTATACTGGATCTTCACTCACATGGTATCCCGACAAGAGCCTCTTCAACGGGAATGGATCACGTACTGGATGGACGCACATCCCCCTCTTGCCTTTGTCCTCCTCAAAGTTCACCCTCCAGACGAAGAAACAAAAACCCTCCCACCTGTCACCCGCCCCTTTCGGCGAAACATCCTACAAAACATCATTCGTTCCGGGAACCACCTCACAGTAGCCTCCCTAGTCGCCCTCGAAAAACTCGCAGGCTCCATAGCCGAAATCCCAGTAGAAGAATACATCGATCTCCTCTGGTTGACCGCTCAATCCGTTCGAGCTCCAGAACTCGTACAAGAAACGCTTCTCGTCCTGAACGATTGCCGAAACACCTCTCATCATCATCATCCACCCGCACTACGCTACGGCCACATCCACGCTTTAGGAATCGCCGTTGACAGAGCAGAAGAGGCAAAAGACGAATGTCCCTGTGACGAATCTGGGAGACCTCGAAAAAAACAGAAATCTCCCCCTGTTCAGGCGAAACTCGAGAGAGGTGGAGATCCTGACAAGCCTCTTCAGGTTAAAGTCATGATACGGGTCGATTCAAGGCCGAGTGTTCGGTTACATTCTCATGTTCGACTACAGGCTGCTTCGAAGCCTGAGAAAGGTTGGGTAGCTCCGATTGTGTTGGATGGTGTTGTGGTTATGGCTCTCAAGGGGGAGATGAAGATTGAGTTGGTTCATCCCCCGCCTCCAGAGATTGACACTTTGCCTTCTACGGTAGCGGAGCCAGGGCAGGAGGAGGAGGTATCTACGCCTAGTCGACTGGTGGATTGGAATTTGTATGATGCTGGGAGTACAGGTATGTTTGAGCCCACCCATTTTGTTCACGTTGGTTGACCGTTTTTTCCAATTAGCTACATCCCGAGCGATGTTGGATGCTCTTACACGACTTATGAAGGACAAGAGTGGATGTTGCGGGTTCTATGATATCATCACGGGTGGCCACCGAAACTCTGAAGCTACAGCTGCCCCCACGGACTTTCCGCCAATCCTTGAAGAGGGGGAACATATCGAGGGATTGAACCCCAGTCAAGAAGCTGCAATTCGGTCCTGTAGGGGCCCATTATCGCTAATCTGGGGACCCCCTGGTGAGTCATCGAGTCCCTCATCTGGCTCCATCTCATTTCACATCACAGGAACGGGTAAAACTACGGTCATCGTTCAAATCCTTCGAGGCTTAGTGAGGACAAAAGATGAGGATGCAAGGATTTTAATGACTGCCTCTACGCACAACGGTATGCCATAGTCCCTCAAGCGCGACATTGCACAAGTTGATCAGCGTTCTCGATGCAGCTGTTGACAACGTTTTGGAACGCTTCGTGGAGGTGAACAAGCGCCTTGGAATCCTAGGCGAAGAGCAGATTCTTCGTGTCGCCACGGACGTCTCTAAAGTGAACAAAGACCTTCAGAACTTTACGATTGATGCCAGAGTTGGAGGCGATATGAATGAAAATAACAAGCTCTATAAGAAGGCTAAGCAGAGGTTGGACGCTGCGGTCGTTGTGTTTACCACCTGTGCCGGTGAGGACGTTTCGTTGGTTTTGAGGGATGAATTACTGATGCGGATGGGTTGGTGTAGGTGCTGGCCTGGGGATCTTGAGAAAGGCAGACTTTGAAATCGCGTTGATTGATGAGGCCTCCCAGATCAACGAGCCCACTGCGTTGATACCGCTCGTCAAAGGTGTCAAACGTGCGATTTTGGTTGGGGACCAGTTGAGTGTTTTTCTCTCTAGCTTTTGATCACAGTCGTGAGTTGACGATGGTACAGTGTACAACTGCGACCGACCGTGAAGCCATTAGGAAAGGCGTTGGAATTTGACGTGTCGTTGCTGGAGAGATTGTATACGATGGACGGAGATATTCCTGGGCTGAACAAGGCGATGTTGGATGTAAGTGAAGATTCAATACTCACTGACCCTCAGTCATTCAGCTCTTGTTCTAGATACAATACCGATTCCCACAAGAACTAGCTCTTTTCCCTTCGAACGAGTTCTATCAAGGTCGTTTACGTTCAGGGATCCAAGACAGCGAAAGCGTGCTTGGGATTCTTAGACGCTCAGAGTTCCCATGGCCAGTTGACGATACGGGCGCTGTCGTGCCAACGGTGTTCTTGGAATGTGCTAGTGAAGAGGATATGGGTGGCCGGTCGAAGAGTAACGTCGGGCAGGTTGATCTGATTGAAAAAGTGATCAAGCTCTTGAGCTCCGAGAAGCCCGAGACTGACGGACCGGGAAGTGACCCGTCTGCGTCAGCCCATCCGACGTTACCTACCCTCGGCGACCTCAAGATCACCGTACTATCACCCTACAACAAGCAAGTCAGGGAGTTGCACCAACGTCTCCCTAGCTCTATCTCGACTTCTACCATCGATTCCTTCCAAGGTCGAGAGAGCGACATCATCATATTTTCATCTGTACGATCGAACGCGGAAGGTGATATTGGCTTTGTAGACGACGGAAGAAGGTTAAATGTCATGTGGACAAGGGCGAAGAAGGGGCTGATACTCGTCGGACATAGGGCGACCATGGAGCATAACGAATTGTGGAAGAGGGCTATACGGGCGTGTCGTGAGGTTAATTTACCTCAAAAAGATGTGGCTGCGGGTTCTGCTTGACCCGAGCCGGTCACTTTTTTATAGCCTTTTTCTGTCATCATGTGCGAGGAATTCCATGCTTGCTTTCACAGCGCACCGTGCCGTTTTGAATGGTGGTTACTAACTCAGGGAACTTGACGACCCCAAAGTTGGATTCAATTCTGACTGCTTGAAGGTTCGTCGGTGCGTGCGGTCCGTTCAGTGGACCGGGAGAGGGTCGCTAAGTGAGGCTTTGCCGTGTGATAGCAGCTGACCGTAGATTTCCAGCTACAATGCCGATAACGTAACCTGAGGTTAATAAGCGTAGAAATTAAATTAGTCAATGTCCGTGTTCCCGCTAAACCCTGAATTAGCAATCCCTCTGTCAGCCCCTTCTCATATGGACCAGTTCGACCGTTGATACTCCCTCCTTGACTTCTCTCGCCCACTATGCCTAAACAAATCACGCTCTATTCTGCAAAGGTTCGTTCTGAGGCTCGCTCGGTTCTCGTTTTTCACCCACTGAAAATTCCTACGCCACCATTTATTAGATCTGTCCTTATGCCCAGCGAGTAAGGATATTCCGGCAATTGATCCATGTTTCTCAATTCGACTCACGAGCAAGGGCGGGAAAAAAAAAATTCACTGATTTCTTTGGAATTTGGATTAATCTAGGTCGAGATTGCACTGTCAGAGGCAAAAGCAGAGTACACTCGATATGAAATCGACTTGCAGAACAAACCGGTATGGTTCACGCCTCAAGTGAACCCGGCGAGCAAGGCATGCATTTCCCCCCCCCCGTTCATTCTCGATTTTGTTTTTCTGATTTTTTTTGGGGGGCGAGGAACGATTAGGTTCCGGCGATAGCCTATGGTGGACCAGACGTACCTCCAGATCAACCTTCACCAGATTCAGTCAAACTAGCAGAATCCCTCGTCTTGGTCGAATTCATCTCAGATCTTTTCCCAGATTCCGGAATATTTCCTTCAGACCCCGTCGAACGTGCCCAAACTCGGTTCTTTATCGACTTTTTCACGACGAGAGTCGCACCTCCCAACGTTGGCGCTCTCTTACGTGGCGAATCGTTTGAACCGCTCATCAAGTCGCTTTTGGGACTTCAAGACCTGCTGTCGAAAGATGGGAAATACGCCATGGGAGACGAGTTCTCTGCTGCCGATATCGCTGTCGCACCTTTCATTTTGAGGTTGGAAACGGCGGTGACCAACGAGTTGGGGTTATATGAGACGGGTGAAGGAGCAAGGTTTTGGGCTTTGTACCAGAGCCATCCAAAGTTTGAGAGGCTTAGGAGATATATTGAAGCTCTGAAGGAGAGGGAAACCGTCAAGAAAACTTATGATCCGGTGAGTCTTTGCAAAACGCGGTTTTCTTTTTCGTTTACTTTGTTCGTCCGCATTAGGAATACGTCAAAAACGTCTACGCGAAGCGATTCGAGCTGGCTAAAGCACAAAGGAAGAACGCTCCCGCAGCCACTGCCACTGTGACGTCTACAGCAGCATCTATGTAATTCAACGTTTCCCCCCCCCCCGTTATGTTCTCTCCAATTCTGCCTTCCTTCTGCCTTTTCCATTCTTCCTGTAGACCGGGAAGCCTAATCACCCTAATCCGTATTTATGATATGTACAAATAGCTACTCGTGCTCTAGCATTGTATTGTAGTAAGTATAGGGATATTCACTCACCTCTTGCAATAGGTTTTTACTATTGCGCGGTGTACCTCCTGCCTAGCGCGGGAAAAAAAGAGTTGCAGCAGCCCAAATTCAAAAAACAGCCCCGACCTAGACCCGAAACCACTCACTTCGCTGTGCGCAAAACCCGCGCGCGCGGCGATACCCCCAAAAAGGGAGCGGTGAAGCAATTGCAACTTCAAGCAAAGCAGTGGAAGCCCCAACGGGTCATATACTCAGCTTTTTCAAACACCAGGGGCGCCGTTCTCAGCCTTTCCGAAATTATTGCGGGTTTATCCCTTGGGTATGTATATATATATATACAACAGTATCTTTCTCTCGAAAGAAACAACAAACTTGACGATAAAAACCGAAACTTGAAACCCACCCCGCAAAAATCCATAACACGCAGCAGAAATCGAAATCTACCAACCTCTCCTCTCTCATCTTTTTCCAAAAATTCTCAATCCCTCAAGCGGTGTATCATAAATTCGCATAATTAGGATAACTAGTCCCCTCACCCACCCACCCCCCAAACACCTTCACCTCTCGCTTTTTCCTTGATCACTTCGCAGCCGAGATAACTATCGGATCTGACGTGAAGAGTCCCCAGGAACGGTAAGTTGAAGAGGTTTGTCCTGGGGAAAGGGGAAGGTAAGAATGGACCTGTTGTTGAGTTCGTATGGAGGAAAGGAGGATAGGAACGGTTCGATACCCCCATGAGAGGGGGAAACAGGACCAGCCAAAGTTAGGCTGTTTCTCCAGAACTCAAAAAAAGATTTGAGCGGGAGGGGGGGGGGGGGGGGGGGTTTGACAAAATCAATTGCTAAGAACCCTTACAAATTCCTCGTTGGCGATAGCGTCCACCATACTTGCAGTGTATTGCGTGATTGGGACAGTATCAGGGAAAAAAAAAAAAAAAAAAAAACGCTTCTTGATGAGCACCGGATAGGGGGGAAAAAAACCGTCAGCTTTTTCTTTTTTCCGAGTAGAAAAATGAGAAAGGCTTCTAAGTAACTGTCGACTTTACGGCTCAGATCCGGGAGCGTCCTCGTTTTTTCACATCTTTTGGTAAAAGTGTAGGTTATCGTCAAAAGAGTCGTCGAATATTTCACTTGGAGGTTCGGGACCATCGTAGAACATGATAGGGATAAGTAATTCGAGCGCATGAGAGGGTAGCAGAAGAAGCATGAACTAGACCTAGACCGGCATTGTACGCGGAAAATATAGCAGCTTTCGGGCCCTTGACGGTGTTGGTCCAAATCGCCAAAGACGTAGGTTACTAGGCCGCCTTAAGGAATAATGAATTGAATTGCGTTGCATTGCGTTCTAAAGGGTGAGGGGGCGGAGAAGCGTTTACCCAAAACTTGAGTAATAAATAGTTTTGAATCTGAATCGTGTCACAATGCCCTACATACGAATACCGGAGGTAGCCTTCAGGTTTGGGTAGGATGCGTACAAAATGAGACAAAGACTAACGTAGTTATCAAGACCACCCTAATAAAAAAAAGAAACAATCATAAGCCAAACCTGTACAACAAGTCAAAGAGGGAGAGAGAAAAAGCACACAGACCTTGAGCGCAAAAAAAAAAAAAGAAGTCCGGTCATTTTAGAAGAACCAGCTCGAAAACCCAACTTGATATTATCGACCGTCAAACCATATCGGTTGGAATGCCACGAGTACCCTTTCCCCCCCTAGCGAATCAGAATCCAAGAAAGATCAATGTTGCACCACACACACCACGATGAACCCTCTGAAAAAAGATGGAAATTTGGAGATGAACGACAACAAACCTGGCCAATATAAACGTCAGAAGAGGAGGACATTGCGCTTTGACTTTGGTTGCAGGCGGATTTCTGTTAGTTCAACTTGAGCTTTGACCGTCGATCCCATGACCATCAATCCGATCAGGGATAAGAGCTAAGCGGAAAAACATGGCGTGGGGTGGACGGTCGTATGACATATTACCAATCCACGCAAAAACAGCGATTCAGAAAGACAGGTTTATGGGGTGTAGAAAGGAGGAGGTTGACCTACCCGATGGCCGAGGCGGAAGAGAACGTAGAACGTGTTGAGGAGAAATGTCCTAGTAGAGCTATAAGTACAAGTACAAGTGTGAAATAGTAAACAGCACCCGTTACACGAAAGGAGTAAAGAAATGAAAAATGAGGTGCTTTGTCCTTTAAATTCCTGGCGGAGCGCGTTTCCCTCGACAGATACCCGAAAGCCCTCCTCGATACCCAGAAGAGTTCAATGCCAGCAATAAGAAAGAAAATCACAGCTGCTGAATCTATAGGAGTTGAAGAAGAGTTCAGAAAGGAATCAATACAGGTGATGTTTTCCAGTGCGAGGAACAAGACGAAAGTTAAAATTTCATACCAAAAGTTGGTTATGTTCACAGCAAGACCTTATAGGCCATAACCTCGTTCAGCCTGGTCCACCAAAAAATTCCCATTCCGCTGTCAAGACCTCAAGGATCTCTCTACGTGTTCGACCTATTATGCTGATCAGATGAGCCCAGGATTACTTCCGTGGGTGGTGAAGAGGATTTATCCGCCACACCGAAGAAATTTGATGATTTGGGGGGTCAGAAGGGGTCAGAGCGCTTATCAGACGCGTATCGTGGCGCGAACATCGAGGAGGCTGAACAGAGAAGGTCTGCTCGTGAGAATATATTGCTTAATTCATCAACTCGTCCGCGTCATGGTGTATACGTAACAGCAAATACGCGGAAATTTTTTGCTCTTCCTCGCTTTTTTATTCTTGTTCTTCCTCCAAAGACTTACCTGCGTAAAGGCACGATGCTATATAGCTGGCCTCAAACTTAGCTTACCAGATATCAGACCGGTGCGAAGTCTACAAGGACAGCAATGCAGACAGCCAAGGACTCCGGACGACTGCTTAGGGAACTTCGAGGAAAGGACCGAGGAGTGAGGCCTGAGGAACGAAAGGTTCTTCAAGTGCGTATCGCCCAGTTTTTTCCTTCAAATTTTTATACTCAATGAACCACCTTTGGCCTCAGACCTCGGGCTCAGCTTTTTGACGTGTAGTGAAAGAAAATGGGTCACACTACAGCGAGGTGAGTGCTCAATCTTCCATAATTTCTACATCTCGAGGACGAAAATAATTTCATGTACCTATATGCCGACGAGAAAGAGGCCATTTTACGAGCGCTCTTCTATGACGATTTGTCTACTAGACAAAAAAAATCTTCTCTCTGATTATCATAAGACACTTTTATGGGGAAAAGAAAATCTCATTTTTTTGCTAACTCGTTATCACTTTACAGAACACCAGAAGATACCCAAATCAGAACTAAATCCTTGCACCTACAAAAGCTACTCATCAAAACGTTTCGTTCAACACAAACCGGATCCTTTCATCTAAATCCGCCATTTCCTTGGGAATTACCTGATACGGAATGCCTAGGTCACGGAAGAGTCGTTCAAAAATCTCAAACGACTCTACCTGGTCGCCTACATGTCGAAATCCGTCATCTTTCAACCACTCTTCAACAGGTTCGAGAAGGTAAAACTCTGATAACGGTGACAAATACATCGGGAGGACCGCTTGAAAGGAAGGAGAGTGGAGGAGGGCATCTCGACGGGCGGCTTTCACTGATTCGAGTGTCGTTGTCGCTCCGGATCCAGTACCAGTACCAGAATCGGTTTCAGCTTCAGCACTGTTGCTGGTCAAGATGGCATAAACGATAGGATCAATAGCGGATCTGTCGGAGAGTAGTTGAATGCCTCCTCCTCGCTTCTCCCCGTCCTCAGCGGTCTTCTCGATGATTTGTCGTTCCTTCTCGGCGTGTGCGTCGAGGATTCTCTGTTGCATCTCCAGTAAACCAATGTCTTTACGTGTCCAACCTCCAGCTCTGATGACGTCCCGAGCGACTTCAGAGAGGTGTATGGATGCTGGGAGAGAGAGATGGCTTGCGATTGCTTTACATAGAGTTGTTTTACCGGTCGACTGAAACGAGGGAGGGGGGAAACATCAACTTGGGGTCACGGGAGTTGAGAAATATAAATAAAATCTCACAGAAGGACCGACGAGGTAGATTCGTCTTTCGCTGGGTTTGAGAGGTGTCATGGTTCTTCCTCGAATGGAGTTTCGTTCTTATTTATTCTGAGAGGAATGAATTCTTTTTTTTTGCATTCCTAAACTTATACTGTCCTGCGCAGTTTGGGTAACGCTGCGGTGAACTATTGGAAGGTACTGCGAATGCTTCTTCTTGTCAAGTAAGGTTTGAAGTAGACGCCCGTGCTCAACCTGTTGATTCGCTATTCCTGCTTGCCGCTGACTTGTTAGATATCTACTATAAATGCCGTGAGCAAAATCTATTCTGAGAAATGAGCATGCCCTGGCGACGTATTGAGAGCAGCAGAAGTGGGTTCACGTCCTCAGCCCACGGGAAAGAACTTGGTAAATTAGTTAATCAAGCGATACAGTTTTGTGTCACGTATCAGAAACGGTTGCGATCATGATTCAGTGGTTGACGAAAACACTGGCGAAAAGGCAGCGAAAGGCCTGCATTCAGGCAGAGCATCCTATCAGAGTGCCAGGAATTTTTACAAGAATCGGCCCGGACGTAGGCGCTAAGGTGTAGCACAGTAAGCGCTCTATCGGGATTCGGCAACTTCCGGTACCGACAACTTCCGATGGCCCCAGCACAGTGCCAGTTCCCCAGATTGCAGCCAAGTTGGCCCTGAGCCCCGCACACCCTAGTAGAATGCGCGGGATGTCCGACTCGAGGGGAATTTGTCATGTCTCCTTCCCTTTTCGTCCTACCTGCTTCCCCCAATCTTGCCAAACGAAAGGCTCCTACTCAAGGTCGCCTGTTGTCTGGTCCAACATTTCCAATATTTTGGGATCGGGATTCAGGCCTAAGAAACTCTCAAGTTTTGTGTCCCGGGTCCCGGAAAAGCGGAAATTTCGTGTACCGGTAACACCCCTCACATAATGCCGGACGATGAAAGCTCCATGACATTCAACCCTTGGCTAAAATTTCAAGAACCCGGAACTTCGTTGGGTCAACCTATTTATGCAACTCAATCAGGATGGATCAGGACTCAAGATGAACCGACGGATCTTCCCTCCCTGGGCCGGTATAAGGCCCCTAAGCTTGTTCCGACTCCTCGTTGAGTTAATTACCTTGACTTCCATTGGACCTTTCTTCGTTCCTAGGTGTCCTCCTTTGTACCCGGGCATCCGTTGCGTGGAGTCGCAACCCATAACTCAATCTCAATCTCGAGGCCAATCCTCCGAGATAGGCTCCATCCAACCTACATACATACAGGTCCTTCAATCGAGGTCGTTCTCCATAAAACCTCTTTGACTTGGATCTCGGCCATGTACTGACCCAGATCCTTCACGGTTTTTTTCATCCTTCCCTGTTCCCGCGACGAACGGGCCGTGCGGAGCTAGTAAGATCTCTTGGAAAAACTATCGCAAGGCTCACCGAATCTTCATAGAGTTCAGAAACTTGCAATTGGTTTCGGGACCGAGGAAGCGCAAAAAAACGATACCGTACCTTCGCGTGAAAAAAAATAAAAAAATAAAAAATGATAACGACCTTACTTGCTACTAGCTACAGCGTTGAAAGGATTATGGAAGTATGTACGCAGTACTCTCTGTGCAACTGCCGCTGTCCTTATCCCCGGGGGGTCGAAAACGTTTTTGAATTTAAAAAATTCAAAAAAGACCAAAGCTGAAGGCAAATCACAACAGTACCTGAAAACCTGGGATCTCCATTGGTTCCCAACACATTTGGGGCTCTAGGTCCTCGCGTAGCCACCTTTTTCAACCCCTTCAGAAGTTAAAGTTAAACCACATATGTTATCCGCCCCTCAACCTTCCTTCTCGTCCTCCCTTCCTTTTCTCCTAAATATGGTATGTCAAATCAGTTTTTCCAAGTTATTCTCACTGGGTTTCAAATACAACCCAAGCGAATCCCAAGCGAAGGTCAGTGGCGCCCTTCAAAAGAGCTTTTTTCAACAGCAATCACCCATTTTTCCATTGAAAAAAAAATTAAAAAAAGGAAATAAATTCAATAGGGATTCGGTGGCGGCTGATTTCGGCTTCACGGTGGTTTCTGACAAATTGGAAGAAGCAAAGCCCGAAGGACCCCTGACACCGCTGGTTTTGGTTCACCGAAAAAAGCCGAAGCCGCGACAACGGAGTTATAGGCCCTAATCATTGAGCAAAAAAAACGGTTGCTTTTTGTACCAAGTATGGCTTTTTTCAATTGATTAATTGACTGTGTTTTATTATGCTAGGATCGTTTGATGGGTCTAGAACTTGTATTATTCAACGCCTCTTGGTGAAGCTTTGAGCTACGAGTGAAAAAAAACCCACCCCAACCCCCGACATTAACTTCCACCAAAAAATTCCACTTACAAACAATCATGATCCCGAAGAGTGGGAGGAACCATCGTCTCATCATCATCATCAATCGTCCAACGTCCAATGACTACCGCTATCAGCAACTCTTAACAACCTTTTACAAAAAAACTTTATTGGGACCAAACACCTTCTTGCCGCCGGGCTATTGAAAAAAAACATAAAATAAAAAAAAATCTCTTTTCCATCAGATCCTTCTTTTCTGATCCTTACCGTCTCCTTCAAGATCCAACCTTCATTGTGGTTTCTACACCGCCAATCTCCGGACTCGGCATACGCGGTAAAAAATAAAAATAAAAATAAAAATAAACCATCCCCTCGTCTGTCAACGTCAGGGATGTACATGTATCTCTACAGAGGTACTCACCGACGACCACGGTATAATGTAGCAGGTAACGTATGCTGTGATGTATGTAGACGACAAAGTGTACCATGATTGATTGATCTTCGCCTACAGATACACAATGTTAGGAACTTTCCTTGGCCGGTAAATAGCAGCCGGTAGCCTGTATGTAGACGAAACGCTAGGTAGGGACGTATTAGATTTCAGGAAAACAACCTTCTCTAGTCGACCCTGCAATACATCAAGCGACTCGGAGAGCAGTTGACGCGTCATGAAGACATGGAGCCGCTCGTGGCGTACAAACGTTTGGCCCTAATGAATACATGGCTATGCATATAATATAATGGAAAGTAGTTAGCATATCGTGCAGTTAGCATATCACATTGATAGAAATACAACGTTTTTTGGTACATTGAAAAAACTGGTAAAGGCCACGGTGAACCGAACTGTAAAGGGTACATCGTACTTTTGGTCGTTATCGCTGTGAGGGGGAAGGAGGGGGGGAGGGAAACGACAGAATCTGGTGGGGTGACAAAGCTTTGATATTAGACGGGATTGAAAGCGCCCGTCGGAAGCGCTGAACGCTGAGATCAATGAAGTGAATTGGAATGGAGATGATGAAGTGGAAACGAGGATAACCATATGCAAGTCGTCAAGAATAACAAAAGTCCGACTCGTATTGAAGAGAGGTTAGCATAGCAGAAGAAACTGGAGTAAATAACGTGGAAATAAAAAAAAACAAACATCAGTGAACACAAACACAAATGTCCTGCAGATGGTGGTATGAAACGGTGGGCAAGAAGATTGAAACGATATCATGAAAGGACAAGAGGGAGAGAGAAAGAAAACCGCCACGACGCTGCTTTACACCTCCATTGCCGCTCCCTCCTCATCGCTCCCAGCCATATCAACATCTTCCTCGTTCGCTTTTTTCGACTTTGTCCTCGTCTTGGACCCAGCAGCACTACCGTTACCTGACGCTGCCTTCCTCCCTCTTGTCGCCCTCTTCGTAGCACCAATACCACCCTTCTTCAAACTAGCAGGAGGTTGGACATCAGGATCGTTGGGATCATCGTCATCAACTGGCTCTTCATCCTCAGTCAATGGTGTACTCTCCCTCGATTTGTTCGTAGTCACGGATTTCTGTCCACATGTGTTAGGTTCAGCCTCGTCTTCAGGCATGCTGTCTAGCATACGGAACGATCCTCCATAACCTGCTCCGTGGTAAGCACCTGGTAGTATACGAACATTGATTTGTAAATGACGAGTCGTTCAACATGACATGGAACATACCACTGCTACCATTCGAACCTGAACCCAAGACACCGTTCGTCTGGAAATCGAACGCGGGGGCTGGTATAGTAGGCGAGATAGGCTCTCCATTGCGTTCTTTGTAACCTCTAAGCTCCATCTCAAGTTGACGATTGCGGTTGTCTTGCTCTTGAACAACTTGTTGCAGATACCTTCATGAAAAGCCAGGTTAAACGACCGAGATGAAAGCACATAAGAGGCAAAAAAAGGAGAGCCACGCACCTGATATATTCGACACTCTTCCTTAATATCATTCCCTTGTTCGCTTTCACCACTCCAGCGGCATTACCATTTCCGTTATTGCCATTGCCATTGCCCGTCGTAGTGTTGGCACCCCCGATACCACCGCTTGGAAGAATAGGACTCTCCAGGCCACCTAAGCCGCTATCCAACACGTCCTCCTTCTTCATAGTGATCAGCGGAGCCGACCAAAGGTCAGAATCCGCGGTCGGAGACGTCGGCGACAACAAATCCGTACCAGAAGGGGAATCACCTCCATTGGAGCCAGGCGCAGGAAGAATATTTTGAGGGCCTGTAGAACGCACCAACAGTCAAATCTGGATGGTATCCAACATAAAGAGGGAGAAAAGAAAACGTACCGCCGGAAGCAGGAGGTAAGCTGCCTCCTTCAAGTAAACTCTCCGGTATCAACGTCGCGAGCTCACTAATCTTCTCATTGATATTATCCCTCCTCCTCCTCTCAACAGCATTATGGCTTTCCCTTCTCCTCCTCCTCTTCTCACTAGCAGCCATCGCTTGTTTTTCCTGAGTCGTCATCGTCGTAGCCGACGTCGCTGACCCGCCGCCACTCGCTGAACCAGCAGTAGTAGAAGCAGCGGCCGAATTCGTCCGGTGATGCCCATGTCCATGCCCATGACCTCCACTCCCAGCACCACCCCCAGCACCACCCAAATGAGAATGAATCGTCCCGGAAACGGGTAACGAAGTACTAGGCGTATGGCCCCCATTATGTTGACCGCCATGTCCTCCGTAGCCACCAAATTCAGAACCAAAATACCCTCCAAAACCAACCGAAGTAGACAAATGAGGAGTATGCATCGAATGTGATAAGGAGTTTGAGTGGTGATGGTGATGGAGAGAGTCGGGTGTGGGAAGGGTAAATTCGCTAGTGGACGTACCAGTGGGGGAAGAAGACGCGAAACCCCATGGGTTGGTAACTGATGTTGCGGAGGAGGATAGAGGTGAAGCGAGACTCCCATTGGTGTGCTACAGGTCGGTGGAAAAGGAATGTCAGACCATCAGTGAAGGAAAACGTAAAACGGAGAGAAACTGAATTGCGAGAAAAACGTGGCGTGAAATGAGGGAAACGGGTGCAAGTGCGGCCCATCCAAACGTAACAACTACGGATAGCCGAAGAAATCGAATAAAGCAAAACAAGACTCACCCTCACACCTGGAATCACAATCGCCTGAGCTGCCGGTCTGATATGTGGTGGAGGACTAGTGCTCGAAATACTGTTATTCCTCCTACTCCTAGTCGTTCTCTGAGGTCCAACGCCACCGGAAGCACTGCCAGTAGGTGGCCTGGATCTCGACCTCGATGGCTCCTTCCCACCCAATGGAGGACTAGGCGTATGGGCAGAATGATGATAATCATGTTGTGAAGGTTGTTCGAACCTCATCGACGAGTTCAAAGGTGGAACTGTGGAATTGAAGTGACTAGTCGCAGTAGTAGCCGACGTAGTCGTAGTCGAGGGCGAAACTGCAACAGGGTTCCCAACGCCCATGTCAAAGATGTTATGAGTAGTTCGATACGACCCCGATACATCATCAGAAGGGGAATGTGTCGATCGTTCGTGAGATTGGTTGTGCTGGTGATGTCCATGATGGTCGTGATGATGAAGACCGTGTAAATGACTTTCGTGGTGACTTCCTGAATGTCCGTGTATATGACTTTCATGGTGACTATGAGAAAGTCCATCGTGCCCTCCATGATGAGATTGATGACCTGGATGTGGACTGGCGGCTCCCATAAGACTTGCTAGTTCGTCCGTGAAATCCATCACATTGTTTCTTCCAAAATCGAATGGAGGTGGAGTTGCTCCACTTCCTATAAACGAGCTCGTTAGAAAAACTCGATTCGGCGATATGATTCGACAATCGGTCCATGAAATACCTTCATGGTGTTCTCCAGTCGCTGTAAGCCCTCCACCAGTCCCTTCGTTATCCAGATGAAATCCTTCTTGTCGAATATGCGGTTGGGGCTTGAACGACGTAGAAAAGAAGGTGCTCATAGTTGTTCGTCAATTGCTTTGATTCGATCTTCCTATACAATTAATCTGGGTCCCCAATGATGCAGGGATGGGGTTACACGCGGTCTGCGTTCCCAAACAAGTCTTTCTGCCGGTCGTCGTTGGAAGCTGGGTGATTGTCCTTGCAAGAAGCTCGATCTCGTGATAGGGAGTTTGAGAAGGTGGGAGAGAGAAGAGGGTGGAGGTGGAGGAAGAGGAGGACAAGTCGTAAGAAAAAACGGACCGGTTTAGAAGATGGGTGTGGGGGGGAAATTAGTTCCCAAATCCCGTTAACGTTATTTGTGTCTGAAAGACTGACCAAACAACTGATCGATCAAAACTGTGATGGTGGAACCGTGGGGAAAGGCGCTCCGCATGGGCGTATGGGGAAAAAAGGAAATTTATGTCATCCACATTGCACCGGCTGCCGGTTCCGTAAGCAGCCTTTGCCCGCCCATTTGAAATCCCTCTTACCTCTGGACTCTGACTAGATAGGGAGATGAATTTCAGAGTTCTCCAGTGCGTTTTGAAATCTAGCAAGCACTGGTGGAAAACAAAAAAGTCAGATTAATGTTGGAATTTCCAGACAGAACATTCATAGAAGCCTTCGGCTTCAATCACATTCCCTCCTCTTCTTCTCCAAGGAACTATCACTTCGTTGGCATTGGGACAATTTCTGCAAAAGTACATGTAAAAATGAACATACACACAACGTTCGGCTATTCCGTGCCAATTTCCTCCTGGGAAAGAGAGGTTCTTGCTGACTCGTGTTGCCGTGTTGTTGAAGTATCGTACCGTTGACGGTATTTCCCAAAACACCGCAAATACCACCAAGGCACCTTGCCGGAAGGTGTCGCAGCTCACAGGGAGCAAAGATAGTGCGTGGATAATTACAGTTTCGAAGGTCGCCTGTACCATTCTCTGACCGGAGACCCGAACGCCATGCACGCCTGAACATTTCGGATATTGAACTGCGCCAGGGTGCTGACGACGTTATCAGATCTCGTTCTCTTCCCATCGCAGCCCACTCAAACCGATTCGTACTTCCTCCCAGAGGAGACCCGATCCCGACAAACTCGGGCGTCGTCTGGTTCTGTCATCCGTCCAAACACACCCGCAAAGCGGCTTTAGTACCAGCCATCGAATCGGGAGCAGAATGCGGGGTAAAATTGCATGTGGGGAACGGGTCCTTGGCAGAGCGGTCTCTGGGGTCCCGCTACTTTGACATAGGACGTTGGCGGAAATTTCGAAAGGAAGATTGTGATTAGATAAGCGGTTAAAAGGTCGCCAGTTCTCAGCCCGACGCGTCGTCATGGTCGTTGAGGGGAGCAATTGAGGTAACAAGCATACCACAGGTTCGGTAGGTCGAAGGAGGGGACGGAAGTACGCGGATAATCCGCAGTCAAGGGCTGATGGCTGTTTTCCCGGTCACGGGAGGTCGTCACCTAGACGAGAAGGGATATACAAGAAGATTCGCGTGTAATTTCGTGAGAGTCCAGTCCATAATCACATCTAGAACAGGATTGTCTAGACCCAAATGAATGGTTAGTCTAAGAAGACATGGTAAGTGGTGAAGCGACGCACCGAAGTTCATTGACAGAAAAACAGCTCAATGATACCCCATCTCGAACAACTCCTGTGTCCACCGGCGAAAAGTATGTTCCGACTGGCATGTCCCATCTCAAGGGCCATCAATCTCGTATTCGTATGATCCGAATCGGAATGTGCGTGAAAAACGGAGAGATTCACCGGGTTGAAGGTGATGTAAGACTGTGTAGGGATGAACGACAAGCACGAAACGAAAACCTCGAATGGTAAAAGAAAGAGCCCTGGAATAATGTTTGGTCAGCTAGAGGAGATCCCGGGTTTTGGGCGCAAAAATAGTACGCACTATATGAATGTGAGAGAGCTCTGCTTAGGGGAGGGAATAAAGTGCGTCTGGAAACGCTTGAAATGGGAGCGACGAGCAGGGGTAGAAGAAAAACGTGTACTAGCGCGAGACCCGCGCCCTCCTTAAATGCTCGCAAGCCCCTCCGAATAGCAGTCACCAGACACACGGTGACTGTATACGCGATCACCTGGGTTCGTCGAAGAGCTAACGTCTGACGTGACTAATGCAATGGACCCGAGGGACAGAGAACCGATGGGTTTCTTCGTGATACACCCTTGTACGTCTAGTCACCAGACGAGTCACCCGAGTACCGTAAAGGTGGCAAGAGGTAAGGATGACGCGGTTCTTTCTACTGCTGAGGCGAATGAATTCGTGCTATTGAGCTGAGATGGTCGGTCATATGAGGATAGTTGAATAAAGCAAGGTGAATAGCATGTCAATTCGGAAGAATGGAAACTGACTGGTGACCATCAGACTGCGCGTACAAAACTTACGGTCACCTGATGGGTGTGAGTACCCTGAGCGATAGCGACAGGCTTGGAGGTGCATATATGCGCTCAAAGTCGCTCATGGAACCACGATCTTCTCGCCAAATTTCGAATTCTTGGATTCCAAGGCTTCAGGGACGTCAGTTAGCTTTGAAGTTTTCGAATGATTCAGCGATAACACAACTTTGGATTGCCCCTAAATGATCGCTTCCACCGCTCCTGCAATGATTAGGCCTCGAGCTGGGGAAGATATCCACCGAGAAGTAGGAGTGTTGAGCGAGTAAGTCGTCGAGATGGGTGATAACGGGCGGACTCGGGCCACTAGACTATATCCTGGGTCCCTCCTTATATAGCCCCTTCGACTTGGATTCAGATGACACCAACGAGCCCTCCACCTGACATCGAGTTGGTGATCACGCTACGCGAATGCCGATCACCTGGGATATTGTTAATGGGTACGGTGTGATGAGCAACAACATGGGACCGGGAGAAACTCTTAAATTAACGGTGAAATCGTGAAGTCGAGGGAAAAATGATAGAGGTTTGTGGTGGTAAGAGACAAGAGAGGATAAGGGACTGACCTCGACTGACCCACCTCGGAAAAACATCGTGGACATGTGAAAACGGATGCTGTCCCAAATTGGGAGTAGCTTCCCGCGCCCTACACTATCTCGGACTCACCCTCACCATTGCTCTCAAGGTCTTTGAAGCAGTGGCTTTGAAACCTCGGATATGAGGAGTCAGAAGCCTTGTTTTCTGGCTACGCTACCAAACACTAACACCTGTGAACCAAACCCGTCCGGAAGTCTTTGCTTTTTGGTTTATCTCGGCAAGATCTCATCATCTCAATAAGATTTATCAAGGTCAGTCACTGGCATTGAGCAGTGTAATATACCTTACTCACGCAATTCTGTCTGCAAGTCGGAGCGAGTCCGTGAGCTTCTTCGTTATTCTTCAATCTCTTACCTACGGAATCGTACTACGACTCGGGCTTCATCTCCGTTACGAGGACCGTGCCAATCGAATCGATCCTCACTTTGCAATAAAGAGAAAAGTGTGCCTTCCATGTTTTGCGCCAGTCTGAGGTGATCTATACATTATGGACGGTGGGGAAATGCTCAGAGTGGTCATTCTGATTTCCATAATTGTGAGTGTGGGCCTCCGAGCTTTGTTCTAACTAGGCCGCTGTCATCTGTTGGACTTCCGAGTGGTGAGGTTCTGGCTCCGAGTGAGTTCAGCTTTTAGGACACATTTCTCTCAAAGTTTGGAGGTGACCGAATCACGAAGCAAGATAACAGGCTACAATCATTCTAGGATTTCGATGGGACAAGGCCCAAAGGAATACATTTCTCATCTCTTTCGTTCTGTGCGAATTTCCCTTGGCTCATCGTTCGCTTTGTTTATAGTAGCATTCAACCGCTGATCGACAATGCGTGAGTTTTTAAAGAGTTTCCTCGAAGTCTGACTCGGGACTAAATATCAGAACATTTGCTCACAGTTACTATTTGTCACAAGCCTAGTCTACTACTCGACGGCTCGTATTATTGACACCTACATCAGGACGACCAATGTAAGGACCTGAGAAGCTCAACATACAAACTTAGCGTCCCCTGCAACTCCCGAGCTCAAACTTTTGAGTTCTAGCATTACCACTCCGCCACAGAGACCCCCAAAGATGGGCCACCTCCACAGACGGGCTTAACTTGGCACTACGATCACGACTTCTAAACCATGGGCCTTGGATTGAACTCAGCCAGGTGGGGAAGAAAATACCGAAAAAAACATAAAAGTGAGTATCAATGCATCCTTCTTCTCCATTACCACCCGCGCCTCTTCACCTAACAGTATTCAAAACGCTTCGCAAAAAAAATAAAATAATGAAACTCATCATCGGGTCGTTCGTCTTCCTCGTAATTTCCTTCTCCCTGTCCCTCGCCGCGAAGCTCCCCCAAAGCCGCGTTTGTGGTAGCAGTTACCTCCGTTCAACGACTCCTCTCCGTCTCACACCGTACCGCTTACTAACTTCCAGACAACACCTAAACCAAAAACGACATTGATAGCGCTGAGGAAATACCTCAATGTTTGAGTGCCGCTAATAAGATCCTCGAGTACGTACTACGTCTTTTGTGTGTTCATTCTAGACCATCGTAGCTGAACAGTCTTTTTTTCTAGGATCTGTCCCAAACGGTTTCGTGAAACCGAGGTGCGTCCGGGCCCCATAGACTTAGACGGTACTGACACGACGCGGATTCAGGACCAAAACCTCCGCGACCGTTGCGGACCTGACTTTCTCTTCTCCTTCCCGTTGCGCGCTAATGGGACTTGTGATGGCGATGGAAAAACTGGAGATAGAATTGTTTTGAGTGGGGTTAAAAAGAATGGGACGGAGGGTGTCGAATCTTTCTGCGGTACGTAGGCCTTGCTCTTCTTTCATGCCGAAGAGGCTTGTCTGATTCTCCATTGTTTCAGCCTGCGTCACCAACGGACCAGACGAACTTGGAGACGCGTATCATCAGTGCGACTATGTCGCTCCGAACGGAGGGTAAGTACCGAAAGGTCTATCGTCGTCGGACGGCTCCTTTGGCCCTGGCACTCAGGCTTAAGTCTCCGAAAGCGATTTGGACGTTTGAAAGTGGACTATTGGTTTAGTACTATGCACATGGAAAAGAATAAAAATCGTGAACTCGTAGCTTCTAGTTTGTACTTTAATCGATATACAGGTGGGAAACAACCAAAGTATTCTGTGGCAATTTCGACTTCTAACTTCTCGACACTCTTTCTTTTCTAACCAGGCAAATCCGACGCCTACCTCACTTATCAATGAGAGTTACCACGTCGCACGGAAATATCTCAGGCGCATGTTCGCTGAGGAACTGGGGCGCTTCCTCCGCCATACGCTTAGCGAGCTCCTCATTCGCAAGAACCTTTTTAAAAATAAAAATCAGCACGACTACCACTTGAGAGCAGCATTTTCTTTTTCTTCACCTCGAAAAGCTTCCCAATTGATTCTCCCTCGATCACTCCGAGACCGTCCCACTGTTTCGATGTTCCCAAAGGCCCTTCATGACCGTGCAGCTTCAAATTTTGTGATCGTCAGGGGCTGTGTATTCGTAGCAGTAAAAAAAAGCTCATTTACCTGCTCGTATTTTGAAATCGAAGAGTCCCCAACAAGAGACTTGAATAGCGGGGCATGGACGTTCAACCAATGATGATTAAACTCCGATTGACCAAGACCATCTTTCTTGCGGAGAGGTACAACAAGCCTTCCAACGTCCTTTCGAATGTTGCTCCCAACTTCGGATTTGGACTTGGATGACTTGTCGAAGATGACAGCGATGTCAAAACCTCCGGTGTCCATCGCTTCGAGGTTGAAGAGCGTTTTTCCGTCAGCGATGACTTTTTCTGTCCAGTCAGGATGTTGGACGACCTTTGTTTTTTTTTTGAACGACGCAAATAAGCAATCAAAGAATTGGAAGTTGGTGGAAATCGAGATTTATCACTCACCTCTACGATCTTCTCTAGAGATTCTGCTTCCAATACTGCAATACCATCGAAATTAGGGACTTTCACTTTCCCGCTTTGAACGAGTTTCTCCTTCCATTCTTGATTGACATGTAGCTGTTATCTCGCGATTAGTAACTTCTCTTTAAACAAGTTCTCGGGTAGACGAACCTCTTCATATCTCAAGATATTCTTCTTCACAATATCAAGACTCGAGAAAATCTGAGCATGATTGTGACTCCAGTAATGACTCCATTCTTCGAACGTTTTACCGTCATTCTTCTGTAAGAAGAAAAGCACACGTACGCGTTTCTCGAGGAATGGGCTGGCGGGCATAATTGTAGATGTAGATATGAGAAAGAGTCGGTTCCTCAACGAAGCCCTGTATTTATCTCGTTTCCTTCCTCTCCATCGTATCTACGTCTCCACATGAATTTGAAATCGATGGGGCCCACTGACCCTTTGCCATATGGGAGCGAAACGCTCTTGGGTTGTGGTAGTTACGAACTTATTCAGTATTTTTACCCGATGTCGGACGGTTTCTGAGGTCCCAAGGAGAAAAGGGAACAGCGGGAAGGGGTTGAAGTGGGACAACCCGGAGGAGTGCGTAGCAACAAAAAAAGCTTGGGGGCAGAGGAAAGAGGTATAGGGTCACGGTAGGCTAGCGCTGTTGCGACCCTGACGACCATTGCATGAGCGAAAAACTGGGATTTAATGCCCAGTTGGCGTGATCGGTTGCCGATGGGCAAGAGTCGAGTCGTACCAAGCGTCTGTCAGACTCTCAGAAGGTTCAGAATACCAATAGCGAAAGTTGAGGGAGGAGAGAAGGAGGAAGAGGAGGAGAAATTTGATGATGCAGGGTCAACGTCAACAATGCCGGTCAGCCTCTGGACCGGCAAATACCGGGCCCTGAAAGTCATCGATTTGCACGAGTACAGATAGTTAACTGAATCGCTGAATGCTCTGTCAACGCGCCTCGTCTGTTTTTCAAAGCCTCGACACAGCAAAAAGCAGATTTCATTATCTCACGTCAAAGCTCTCCTTTCATAATTCACGGCCAAAAGCCACCCTGGACGATACGATAGCCCGTAACTAGACACTCCGTAATAGTCCAGACACACCATCTGGAAGCGCATCCACCGCTTCCGATAACCTGGAACATCGTATTTGACTGGTCAGCCTCTATCATAACAAAGTAAGGTCCTCTAAATGTCCTGGCCAATCTGAATTTGAGAGCATTTCAGATTCGCCAAACCAAGTCGCCGAGACTTATCTTGTTCAAAACGGAGGAAACAAGAAGACTTGGAGAAGACAGTAGCGTCGCGAAGAATCGATAAGGAGAAATCGAGAGCGTGAACGATGAGCGATAAGACGGCTCCAGAACCCCGGTTCAAAACCATTCCTTTCCGCAGCTTTCCGCCAGGGACTACATATGCCGAGTCTAGTCTTCACGCTGCAAAGGTGAGAAATGCGCAATTTGTTGCGTCTCGTTCCTCGAATCCAGGCAACTGTTGATTGAACGTTGGATCTCCACTACCCCGTAGCATTTTCTACTGCTCTCAATTTATTACACACTCGACATGACCCACTGTGGGTGAGACTGCCTCTCCAGCCCTCATTCCTTCGGTCGCCACATTTCCTTTTTTCAGAACACCATAGATTTTGCAATTGTATCAGCCATGGTATTCGATGCGCTTGGGTTCTAAGGGAGGGGTTGTCGTGGTTGCGGCCACGTAACAAGTAGAGGTCCGCGGGAAGCCCTCCCTGAATTATTCGCCATGCAACGCAGTTTTGTCGTAGGTTGTCGTCCACGGTTGTCGTGGTTGCGGCCACGTAAGAAGTTAAAGTCCGCGGGAAGCCTGCCTGACCTTTACTCATTCCCGGTGCAACGCACAGTGTTGTCGTCACGTATTTCCTCCAGCACCACCGAATTGTTCGCACTGCCAATCGAGCCTTGTCCATGAGGAAGATCTGGGACTGTCCAGCCATCGACCTCGCCATACACTTTGAGCATCAGTAAACCAAGGAACGCGTGGTGATGCTATACTGGTTCGCCGGCACACTAGTAACTGTGTCATTTGCCAATGGGCAAGAATGAAATCGTAACATGAGCTGAGTCGCATGTCCAGGGATTAAGAGTAGCGATAGAGAATATTGAAAGGGAAGGCATAAGGGTCAAGCGAAAAACTTATGAGGTGCATGAGCTGACCCTCGATACTGATATCATTCTCGATGATGGAGGTCAACGCCAAAGAGCTCCCGGCCGATGCCGATGAGCTCGACTGGGCGAAGCGCTTTCCCACGATCTACACTCAATCCCAATCCCACCCATGGCACTTCTCTTCAAAAAACCTCTGCATCGAACGACTGACAACACAGCTCTTCGCTATTCCTACAATGAAGTCGAACATTTTAATAAAGCGCTTCCAGTACCGCGCGTCTTCAGTGTAAACAGTTTCCAGGTGCATCCACATTAAATTTGCTTGGCCGTAATCTTCAATGCGAAAACAAGTTCAGCGGCTCAAGCTGAGGGAATCTTGACCAGGTATCGTCTTATTGTTCTCACATTTACGGCTAAAAGTATCTTACTCTGGACGATAGATGTTCCAGTATTATCGTAGCACGCAAACCCAGATTTCCCGGTTCTCCGCTCATCAATTGGCCTCGGTCTTCAAGCTATCTCCTTTTTCTATACCATTTGAAATTTCTGCCTTATGGAATGAAAAACAGGGGGAGGGCTGAGTGGTGGAAGATAATTGAGAAGGAGCTGAGTACGAGTAATGAGCGGTGATCAGGCTTTAAAACTCGGTTGTTTCGTGCGGTACGCTCAATGCATATATCCCTTTAAACGTACATATGTAGTCGGTCATTGACCTCAACAACCTTACAGGAACGATAATTACGGGATTGAACATCAGATTAGATTCACCGCACATGGTCAAGCGGCTTTAGTATCAAGAATTTCTCGACCGCTGTGGCGTAGATGTTCATTTCTCCCCTGTTACGTGCTGACGGCTTTTATGACGGAAAAGGCAGAGCTGGGTATAAGATCGTTTTGATTGCTTCAATGAGAGATGAGGAGAAAGGCAGTTGAGAAGTCGCGTAAAAACGCCCCCTCTGAAATCCTGACACCTTCAGAAGACTCCAATCGGGGAGCTATTGTGGTACGCACAGTTCACGCTGTCCCATGCCTTTATCTCCTTATTCATGATCAGTACATTCACGTTCATGAAATTAGATATTCGACCAGATGCTACCGCGTATCATTCCTTGGATTAAATCCTCAAGCTCAAACGCTTCATGGATCCGTGATTCGTGAAGTAGAGTCAGGAAATAGCCCCGTTGTCTACCCCCGACACGATCCTTGTCAGTAAACCTCTGTTCAAACTTGCCTTGACAGCGCGCATGGAAACAACTGCCAAAGCCACTAGATGACAGGAGATTCTGGTCGTTGTTGATTCATAGCTGCGTTAAAGCGGCGATGCTGAGCCTTGTTCGCGTCCTATCCTAGGGGTGCTTCTTGGTTGTCGGTAACCCTTCTGCCCCGCCATGGCCGTAGTTTCGGTAGGTCTTTATTGCTTTGACAACATGCCCAGACTTTCAAAGCGCAGGTTCAAAGCCAGTACACCGTCAAAACGTGCTTTATATCTGAGTCGAAGAGAACAATAATCAGAAAGTTCGTTGTCGTCATTCATACCTCGCCTCTCACGACACGTCACTTACGAATGGCCTCGAGAGCCAGACCCGAGTACCCAAGTACACGCGGGAGGCAGAACAAAGAGGACGATGAATCTTCGCAAAATGAAAGGGACAAAGGGAAAGCACAAAATTGGGACAATAGAGCTTTGTTTGGCTCCCACGGCGTTTATTTGTACGCCGGTTCTGGTGCCTTATTTGATACCGTCACCTTCCCCATTTGGAACCGACGTTATTTGGCTTCGGCCGTTTCGGTACCCGGCGTACAAATAAAGGCCTCAAATGGTCTTGACGGATTTGGGGAGGTCATTGTTCTCGATAGCGATGGCCTAGAAGAGAACAATAACGCGTACGGCCTTGTCCTTGCAGATCTTATTCTTCTCCCTTGGTTATTATAATGGGAGAGGTAAACACTTGCGCCTTGATCTCCCTTCTCTCTCTTCACCTCCATCATCATATCCACTACGACACGATACGAACATGAACGCCACATCTTGTGAGTACGACAGCTACTACAGCTTTGATTACTAAGACCAACTCGAACTTTTAATAGTTTTGAAGAGACAACAACGCATACCTACACGGCGACAGTCCTCAACTTCCACTTCAGCATCAACATCATCACTACTGAGCTCTTGCTCATTTCTTACACCCAAGAAGAAAGCTGTACCTCAGTTACAGATAATAGTCGAAGATTCAGAAGATCTTTCTGATTCTCCCAGACCATCGTTCTCGTCTGGCAGAAGTACACCCGACAGGAGGAAACCAAATTTGTATGTACCTTACGCACCTTGCATTAATTGTCCATCTAATCATTCTCTAGATCCGACATCCATCTTCCCAAATGCTACTCTGAAGAAGACATCTTCTCCAACGATGCCATGCTCTCCGCACCGAGACCAGCACCTCGCCCACCCACACCTGGCTCTTCCTCTATCCATCTCTCACCCCGATCGGCATCGCCTGCATCTTTATCCCGCTCACGTTCACCATCACCGTTACCTCAGTCAATCACGACAAGATCAGCAACGCCTTCCCCTTCATCCTCGCCCGACGCTCTCCATCTCTCATTCCAATTTCCTCATCCACCTACTTCCCCTTTCTCTTCTCCGAGCTCGGTGTCGTCTGGTTTACCCATCACGCCTGAGGAATCTCCGGCGGCTTCTCCACGATTTGGCCCATACATTCGCGCCGACGGACTGCCATGCTCGCTGACAAGGCTAAAGACTATCAAGCCTTTGACGATCGTGAAGAGGCATGACCGGGAACTGTCGTTCGACCAGTTCTTTTCTTCTCCCATCAGTCCATCCGTTTACTCTACATCCGGATCCTTCACCGAGGAGGAACTAGCTTCAGAACCCATCTCATTCGCATCCCCAGTCTCACCTTTGGTCGAGAAAGCTTCTTGTGATCCATTCGTGGTTATTCCATCCCTTCACGGACCGGAATTCGAAGTATCAGATACGGAAGATGAAGAAGAGTTTTACGCATCCTCTGTTAGCTCATTGGTGACCCTTCGCTCTACGATGCCGATGATTCACAAACATGAAGGTTTTCCACGGTCAAGACCTGAGTCTTTGGCTCCTCCCCCTCCCCCTCCACACCTCAAGTGTCGAGTGTCCAAGCTGTTACCTGATGCGCCCTTCACCCCCAGTATTCCCAGTCCAATCACCCCCGACGATTCGAGAGCAGGAGGGAAAACATGTTTCCCAAGTGCACAGTTGGATCCCGCTTGGTCGAGAAGGAGTTTTTTGATTCCTACTCGTCCACCACCACCACCACCTTCACCCCCTCGCCTATCGCCATCGCCACCCCCTGCTTCCGACTCTTCACCCGCGAGGAAACTTCGCCGACCTCCATCACTCACCCTTACGAAGCCTCTTCCACGGTCAAGCGTCGTACCTTCCGACGAAGTGAATACATATTCTGCTTCAGTTTCGGTGCTTAGCTTCGAGGGTGTTTCACCGTTTGCGGATAGTGATTACCTCGCTACTGCTATCACCCCACGTACTGGATTCTCTTCTGCTTCAGACTCTTCGGAGAGTTCGTGTGTCAGCGCATCATCAACAGGACGTTCAGAAGCTAGCTCCTTGCCTACGTCTCCTAGTTCTGATGTTGATGTTTTTGGGCTCGATGTCGGTGGGCGTATGGATGAGTTGGAAGTTTCCCTCGATGGGTTCCATCTCGATCTCGATTTTGCACTTGACGTTGATATGGAGAGTGAACTGAGGTTGCCGGTTTCGTTACCTGGATCTCCTATCCCTTTTACTCCTGTTGAGGCTACCTCCTCCGCTTCTTTCGATACGCAGGAAGACCTTGAGCTCCAGCAGCCAGTGTTGAAATCACGCTGGTCTTCATCTACTCTATCTTCCGTTCAGATGCAGTCGCCAGTCAGTTCCAAAGTTGAGAAGTTCAAGATGTATCTCCGTAACCACACCGGACATCTCCACAACATCAACACTTCCATCGGTGCGACGATGACGACGACAAGTCCGACGTTGACTTCGCCCAGGACGAAGAAATCGAGACGTGCTGGAGTTGTTGATGTTCCACTCGCGGGTGTTATCGTTCCTGCTACCACTACCGACCGGAAACGAAGTTCAACCACTCGATCTTCGTTTTCGTATTCCCTCCCTCGTTCACCGAAATCGAAATCACTTTCTCGAGCTTCGACGATATCTTCCTTCACTTTTTCCGAGTACGATGCTCCTCTTCCTTCGCCCACTCGGTCTACTTCCCCCTCGAAACCGACCAAGTTGTCTCCTGCAGCAATGAAGAGACTTGGTTTGAGTAATGAAGTGGAAGCTGCACCACCGGCAGCGTTGAGGAGGCTTGGTGTTGGGGTTGAGTGTGAGAGTTTGGGTAGGAAGAGAGCGGCGAGGGTTAGAAGGGGGAGTTTGTTTTTGGAGGATGTTGAGAGTGGGAGTGATGAGGAGGGGGTTGTTGAGGGTCTTGGAATGGGCTCGATGGGGAGGAGGAAGCCGATCCCTGTTGAGATGTTTTTGAGGGCTTAAGAGCCCTCGCCTCATCCTATTTC
This sequence comes from Marasmius fiardii PR-910, assembly GCA_014904975.1. Classification (NCBI taxonomy): domain Eukaryota; kingdom Fungi; phylum Basidiomycota; class Agaricomycetes; order Agaricales; family Marasmiaceae; genus Marasmius; species Marasmius fiardii. The sequence continues at coordinate 281,354 of MU127822.1, forward strand.
TCTCGTTTTTTTTTCCGTTTTTCGCATGTCGCTTGACGACGACCACGTTCTTTTTTCTTTTCAGTTTTTTTTATTGTTTCGGGTTTTTCGCTATTAAACGTTGTAGCCTTATCACCAGATGCACGCTCTCTTATGTTTTCTTTTCACCTCTCTCTCCCATCTGTCTCTATCATTACATTGGTGTAGCCCATTTCATTTCATTGATTTGTTATTTATTGTACACTTTTATGTTAAATAATCCCTTGTCTCTTGAAGATAGATTTTTTACATGTAGCATACCATCCCTCGTAGCATACCATTTTTCGAAGTTAAAAACTTGTACTACCTAGTCTTATTTATCCCGATTGAAATTATTCCAAAGATTCTGTGTACGAGCGAGACTTGAGGGAGTTCATAGCTTTCTAAGTTGTTGGGTAGTCGACTTCCAGTTGTAGCGCTGGAAGCACAGATATCCCCCTCCATCTCCATGACATGTCAAAAATGCCCTCAGAATACACGGTCTCAAACGTCCGACGAACTCCCGCCGGGAAATCCACGGACGGTTCGGATATTATTCACGTGATTACTGACACGTCGCGCCTTCCGATTCCCCTCCTCCCAGTTACTCCCAGGCGACTCTTCCCTTCTCCCTATCACCTCTTTCCACTTCTTCTTATTTTTATTTTCTCTCGGTTTCGGATTTCTCATTCCTCGTACTCCGCTCTCTCCTCGCTCCTGGTAAAACGGTAGAATCCAAAACTTTCCAAGATGTCCGTCGCAGACGACGACAGCATACTCGAAAAGCTAGACTCGATAGTTCCAGCTCCCATAGCTCAATTCGATGCCTTCCCAAAGTTCTCAACGACGTACAAATCCCGGTCAGAGTCTCGTGGGTTCTTGACGGTGCTCGTTACGCTGTTGGCGTTCATGCTTATGCTTAACGATATCGGGGAGTATATTTGGGGATGGCCGGATTATGAGTTTAGTGTTGATAGAGATGTGGGGAGCACTATGATGATCAATTTGGATATATTGGTCGGGATGCCTTGTGGATGTAAGTTGCTTCGGTGGACTGGCTTATGGACAGGGATCTTAATTTCTGTCTTACAGTCATTAGTGTGGATTTGAGGGACGCATTGGGAGATAGGCTGATGTTGAGTTCGACTTGGAGACAGAGAGGGAACAATGGCTATATGAGCTTACACCGTGATGGTGTAAAATTCGATGTCGGGAAGGCTACTGCGATGCAGTAAGTCAATTCACCTTTGGTCACTTAACGATTACTCACGCCGCCTTTATTTTATTTTTTTGCAGAGAACACACGAAAATGCTCTCTGCAGGCGAAGCCATCAAGCAATCTCGCAAGACGCGTGGATTCTTTGATATTTTCCGAATAAACAAATCCAAGGCTCCTGAAATACGACCAGCCCTTCAATACGAAGCCGATGGAAGCGCGTGTCGGGTTTATGGCCATTTGTTAGTGAAAAAGGTTACCGCCAATCTTCATATCACGACGTTGGGACATGGTTATGCGAGCCACGAGCATGTTGATCACACGAGTCAGTTTTTTCTACATGTTTCGAAGCTCAGCTGATTGTATCTCCAAGAGATGAACCTTTCTCATGTCATTAACGAGTTTTCGTTTGGACCTTACTTTCCCGATATTACTCAGCCTCTGGATTACTCGTTCGAGGTAGCGAATGAACGTATGTGTTCTTCCGTCTTCGCTTCTGCTTCTTACTCAAGCACGTTTTTGAAGCATTCGTTGCATATCAATACTTCCTCCACGTTGTACCTACAACCTACATTGGTCCACGACGCGATGCTCTGAAGACTAACCAATACAGTGTGACCCATTACACTCGAGTATTGGAACACGGCAAGGGCACACCCGGAATCTTCTTCAAATTCGACGTAGACCCCATGGCATTGACGATTCATCAACGAACCACAACATTCCTACAGCTGATAATCCGCTGTATCGGTGTCATCGGAGGTGTCTTCGTCTGTATGGGTTATGCCATCCGTATTACGACTCGCGCAGTCGAAGTCGTGACAGGCCCAGACGACTCGGATACCATAGCCGTAACCGCCTCTGGAGCATCTACCAAACCCGGTCTCCGATCCAAATGGGGTGGAGGTCACTTGCGAAGCAGGAGTAAAATCATCCGTCAAGGTTCCGGATGGACAGTGGACACTTCCCCTGGATCCCCCGCGATGTCTACCTACAGCGGTTACAGCTCCTACGCTGGATCTCCAATGCCGAATCAAACAGGTTTCGTTGGTACACCCTATCCTTCTCAAACGGCATTTAGTCCTATGGGACCTCAGAGTCCTTATATAAACTCTGCGGCGTTTAATACTCAATTGCCACCTTCGAATCCTGCTAGTCCGGCTCCGGGAAGCGCGTTTATGTCTCCTCCGCCTATGAGTGGGAGAGGAGGGTCTCCGTCGTTGGCACCTCCACCGTCTAGTGGGTTGCACAGTCATTTTGGACCTCCACCGTCGGCACCAGGGACGCCGTCGGTGCATGGACATTTCCCTCCTACGCCTAATCCTGCGAATGGGGAGAGTGGCTTCCCTAGTGGGCCTTCGCCTCCTCCGGGACCACCGAGGAGGGTGCCTTCGGGCGGTGCAAAGAAGGAGGATTAGGATTTGTTAAACGCGGACTGAGATATGGAAAAAAGAGGCTTTTATTCCACGCTTCTTAGCATACACAATTTTTATTTTCTTCCATCCTTTCTTTACGCAAGTATATCTGTTTGTTCCCAGGTTTTTTTGTGTAGCTAGGCTCGCTAGTTGTACGTGTTGTATGAAAGGTGTTTATCAGTACAAGAGAAACGTTTGTTGAAGACATGCAGTTTCCGTGCCCCACAGAGTGTTCATGTATCTGTACCCAGCGAGTGGGCAGAACATAGAACAACTCAACCTTCAACGCCATCTATCATCGCCTTCGCACTTCTAACCAGCCTCTCACGATGCTCAGACCGCAGTTTAATCTCGCATTTGAACGGAACAGGTCGACTAGGAAAGTTCAACATCAGTTCTACTAGCACCCATTGCACGCGTAGCAAAAAAAGGAAGGCAAAAAAAAAGGGGGGGGGGGGGGAAAGCGTACTTTTGCAAAGCCCCCTCAAATTCCAAAGCCGGCTGAACCTCGTCTTTGGTTTTAGTGATATTGGAAGAATGCAAAATGCTTGCTATGGCTGCGAACATGTTCATAGTCGCAAAGTGGCGGCCTGGGCAGATTCTGCGTTTTTTAAACCATGGAGCTTTGGATCTCTGAATACAGCCTTATGGGTATAAGAGTGTTGAGTATTATAAGCGCATCGTGTGTGAAGGAAATGGAAAAGGCGACAAAGATAAGAAGACTCAGACTAACCAAATGACTCGTTCCTGAGGACAACAGAGTCTTTGGTATCCGGAAACCTTTGTATTCATCTTCTTCCGTTATAAGATGGGTTAAAGCAAGCGGATTGACGGGTTGCCATCTGGGAGAAAAAAGATCCATCAAGGCCAGGAATTCTACTTCAGACCTGCAAAAACGAAGAGAAGGGGAAACTCACCGCATAACCTCAAAGAAAACCGCCATAACATATAGTAACATATTCTTATTCTCCAAACTCGGTAACCTATCCTTCCCAACCACGCTATCGATCTCTTCCTGAGCGTTTTGTTGAGCTTCGGGACAACAGACCATGATAAAGACATGAAGAGCGCAGACGGTCACTGTATCAGTGCCAGGTATCGACAAGGTCCGCAACCGAAGGAGATAGGAATCCAACTGGCGAACGACATACCGGTATACATAGCACCAGCAAACTCCCAAGCCACCGTTTCATCCACACGTCCTCTTCCTTCCGGTCAAAACAATAGGGCGCAAAACAAGGCTTGTTGGTTCCATCCGCCCATTCGACAGCGTCTTTGTAGTGATGTTAGTATGCGGTTCAAGTTCTGACCGGTCCAAATTGAAACAGGCTCTGCCAGTTCTGATTCCAGTTCTCAGGGAACTGCTCGGAACTGGAACTGCATTGCTTCAGAAATCACTGGAACCGCTGAAACCCGCACGTACTCCCAAATGCATGGAGGGCGTGATAGATGATATTCCATTTCCAGAGCACGCAATTATAACGGGGGTATAGCTCAGCTGGGAGAGCAGCAGACTGAAGTATGCTTCTAATTCTGAAGGTCCCGCGTTCGATCCGCGGTACCCCCACTTACAATGACATCAAACTCTTTTTTATAACTTGTACAGTTTAGTGGCTTAATTATTTCTGTTAAAAGCAAGGGTTGGACTCTAACAGAAAGGGAAGGGGGGGTGAGATTTATAATTTGCCTCTCAACAATATCAAACAGCTTTGTTCAACATCTTATCTACATTCCCCTTATTCTTTTGCCTTGGCTTTAAAAGAAGCTCAAGGAAATCATAAAGGAACATATCAGAAAGTAATCCTGAATAAATGAGAAGGTAATAAAAAAAGCAAGCAAATAGAGATAGAGAACCTACAACTAGAAATAACCCAAGGTACATTACCCCTGACAAAGGTCAGACAGTATTCTCACCCTGTCCAAGTGGGGAAGGTTATTGTTGCTGACAGTGTATGGGTAGAGAAGTCCTGGTCAGCTGTTTTTGTTTTGTTTTCTGCCAATTGGTATAAAGACTTAGTGCTACAACTTGAGCACCAGACAAAGCACCAACAACAATGGAGCAAGGCTGAGGAGCCCTATCAGCCCAGGTTTCAATCATTCGATCTGGTCCCATGCACTGGAAAATTTATCTAAACCAGAAATTAAACTGCACTGTTCACTACCAACTCAAAAATCTCACCCTTCCATGTAAATTTATGTAAATTTCTCTGATGATATTGCACTCATCCTGTCCTATTGCTCAATCACACACTTTGATAAAACTAATATTAACACCCAACAATCCAAATCTGTTCCTTTGACTCACAAAAAACACACTGTCACCTCCGCAATTTCCCCTTTCTATACTCACCCACTCACAATTTCTACTAAAACCTCAAAGCTCCATTAACTTTTAAGACAACATCCTTTGAAAGTATTTACTAACAGACTGAGGCTCTTTGATAAACCCGAGGGACTATTAATTTTAGCATGAACTTACTATATTTACTTATAAATCTTTCACACTTCATAGTGGTAGAGTTCTGAGTAATTACTAAATACAAATTACCTACATGTATACCAGTAGTATAAAAGGCTGCAAGTCTCAACTTGAATGGCAGCCTAGTTATTTTGAAAACACCGACTTTATAACTTTACTTACAAACAACAATCCATTGTAGCTACCCAACAATACAAATCAATTCACTGCACATAAACTTGTGTGAACCATAAACCAACAAGAATTTTACTAACATCATAACTATTCAATAAAGACCAACAGGAAGAAACCTTGAAGTCATACAACTTGTAAACCTTTGAGTCCAATCTTTGGCCCTCAAATATCTTATTAAACCTCAAATACTGTAGAATAAAATCTAACTACTTACATTTTGCTAATCTAATCACCTAGATTAAAACTTGAACATGAGAACCTTATAATGAAGTTATCGAGCTATAACACTTAGTGGTAGGACTTGGTCTAAACAGCACTGGGAGGTGCAAGTAGTTGGGGTAGTGGTAGTTCCCTGACGAGAATTTTCACAGGTTGGAAACTGCTGTGATCTGCTTCACTAGCCTGTTCTCTGTTCTAGTGTTCAGGACTCTAGCTTTGAGATGGGCAAGAATTCTGCAATCATGGCCAAAATGACCCAAAGCATTCTGAAAATACCTAGCAGCTAGCCTGGTTTGGGGCAGAGTTGACCCTGTGGGAAGCTATTTTTTACACTGGGATGGACTGAGAAATATGATGTAACCTGACACTCCAATTCTGGTGTATAGTAGATAGCCTAATCAGTTGCCATCTACCCAATAAGAAGAAAAACAAGTGTTCAATGATCTACCAAACTCTACTAGCCTCTAGGGAGAAGACAACCAAGAAGAAAGACAGTAGCAATGGATAGGGAGAAGAGACTGAGTAGTGTGTTCTCTCAGTGATTATAGCAAAGGGTGTATTGTGCAGATATATTCTTGCCATTGTTATTTAAAGAGTAGTTATGAGTCTGATCTTCATACTGAAGTGCCATTGGGTTGGATAGACTGTAGTAGTTGCAACACAGGTCAGTCTTGTTCCTTCATCCCAGAGGTTCAAACATCCATATATAATGCAATTTGATGACATGCTAATAGACTAGTGAACATAGATAATGGAATCAACAAACAATGTCTATTTGCCAATCACAACCTCCAAAGATCTACAAAAGGTCCCTAGAAAGAAGTGCAGGGGAGTGCAAGCTTGTTGAAGGTTAAGCCATCAAGGAAAACTATAGATGAGAGTAGATTGGATGAGAACTGAGAGAACTCAAGGGAAATCAAAGGCACCAACTATCAGCTCAAATACCAATAGTCGCCACCTAAATGTGGTGAAGTGCTGGTAGTGAACACACAAAGACTGGAGCTAAGGCTCAACAGTTGATAACTAGTCCCAAGACAAAGAGGTCAACATGGGGGACTAGGTGACAAATCTACCTATATATACTACTCCTACTACTTGGCATGTGATCTATGATGTTGTGATCTGGTATTGTACAGAAACTGATAGAACATAGCGGAAAATGATGGAACACAGTGGAATGAAGATAAAAGATAGAATCAAGAGATGAAACAAGAATGATGTTGTGTATCATAGTAAAAGGAAAAGAGACCATAGGAAGGTAAAAGGAAAATAGTACACACTTTGTGACACTAAAGGGACAATAATCATTGATGGGACCAACAACCAACAACAGAACACCATTGAGAATTAACTAAGCACTCAAAAAACACACAAAAGACTACACAAGGATTATAGTCAAACAAATCAACTTGCAAGGCCAATGACAACAACAATGGGCTCAAATGATCAAATCTATTCAACTTCATGGACTGGACCAGGCAGAAGATGTATAGACAGAGAAATGGCAATGGATCAGTGAAACTCCTCATGTTTCTACTTTATTGCTCTGTATGCATGGGTAGTATTTGCTTGACTATCTATGAAATACATGGCAGTCTTATATACTACACAAAATCCAAAAATAGTTCATAGATGGGCAATGAGTGCTGAGAGGCATAATAACACTCTTTCTTGCAAGGCAGATAGTCAGCTCAAATCAGTGTATTTCTCATTGGGAATCAACTTTGGCCTTTAGGCCTATGGCTATCACCTTGCTTGACAAGGTCCTTCCAAAGTCTCAAGGCATGGTTGATGTATAATTGGTAGAGGGATTGGGATGTGGTCCCTACCCAAGTAATATATGTACAAAAAGATGGTAGCCATGCTGAAACCAGTGCCCGCCAGCACAACAATAGTGGTGATATGGAACCTACATTGTTCACTGGGTATCTACTCACAGAACACATTATATGGTTGAACAATAAGAGACAATTGGCAGTGTAGTATAACATACAGAATTTTCTCTGAAAATCTGGTGCTTCTTCCATTGCTAGATACAATTTTCAATATAATTGTTTACTCAAGACAGTTTTCAAATCAGAAGGTTGATGAAGTTGATAGAATGCTATGGTTTGTGTCCAGTTGGAATCAGCTCTGACCATTTAAGAGGGTTCTAGTTCCAGTTCTGAGAGGTTCAAGATTCCAGCTGGTTCAAATGGAAACCAAACTGACACTTCTACTGGTTCCACTCATAATGAGGTTACATTGTAGCCCTGGGTTTGTGAGTCAAAGTACTGCTATCTAAATCTTCTCTAGGTAAATACTACCTATATGTTATTTGCAAAATCTTGATAAATTCTGAGCTCCAAAGTCACATCCAGAAGATTTGTTGTCAGCTATCATTAAATAATTGTTGAAGCATTGTCAATGTGTCGAATATGTGTCAGATATATGCTATAATATCTGCTTGACATGTTATAAACAGTCCAATGGACATCAAGAATTTGGTCATTTCCAGTCTGTAAACAACAAGCTTTGTAGCCACTGTCAAGAGTGCTCTGACAGGGATTCTGCATGCAACTTTCCATCTTGGAAACTGATGCAAAGCTGAGGATTATAGTGATGGATAGGAAGATAGAAAACTATGGGATTAGTAATTGTAACAGTAAGTAAGTGGATTCCCCAGAGTCATTGTAATGGCACAGCTGGCAGTGAATGTTATTTGAGTCAAAATAGCAGCCTGGAAATGTGATGCCATACTTTTCCCAACATAAAAAACAACTTAGATTCTGCTGGAAAATAGATCACAAACTAGTAAGATATTTGGGCAGTTCTCTGCTCCTAAAAGTATTACTACTGTTTTCAAATTTGTTGAGACTCCCGAAAATTCAAAAAAAACAACTTCAATACATACTTTCCCCTTTGATCTGGTGAATCCTTCAGTCTCACTCCATCCCTCCCCTCACCAGCTCTGCCCTAACCCCAACCCTAAGTCAAATTTTTGAACCCTATGCCCAGCATTGTCATCATGTTGTTGTCATCACTGCCATTGCATGTCAACATTCTTTCTCTCCCTCCCATCCCATCATCACATCCTTTGCTCTGTCTCTCCCCTCTATTCCTCCTATTTTTCTTGTACCTGCTGCCATCAATACTTACTTGCTTCTATGTCCAACAGATCTGAGGGCAGTCAAGAGCCAGTGGATCATCTGTACTTTCATGGATGTATGATTCCTTTCTATTCATGCCAATGATGGATAGTTGCCGATTTCTACTGTAAAGGGGGTGCCAGTGAATTCAATGAAGGAGATGGCATACATACAACATCCACCAAAGAATAGAAAGCACAAACTGAAGCCAGCAAAAGACAGTCATTTTATCAAAATCCATGAAGACTTTGACTTTGGGACTTTTATCATTTGGATTCTGTGGGAATGTGACCTTGGTAGATTCTCTGCAGGGTGCTATAGTCTATGGGGAGATCAGGCAACTGGAGAGGAGGATCAAGATGCTGAAGCTGCTAGTACAACAGATACCATGCAATCTGCTTGCATCTTCAAGTACATGTGGTGAAGCGCCGGTAGTGAACACACAGAGACTGGAGCAGAGGCTCAACAGTCGATGACTAGTCCCAATGACAAAGATGATCAATACAGCCCAGTATCCTACAGAGTACAAATATGCACCTAGTCCCAATGACAAAGAGGTCAAGATGGGGGACTAGGTGACAAGTTGTCCTATATATACTACCTGGCATGTAACCTATGATGTTGTGACCTGGTCATGCAGAAACTGATAGAATGTAGCGGAAAGTAATGGAATACAGTGGAATGAAGGTAGAATCAAGAGATGAAACAGGAATAATGTTGTGTATCGTAGTGAAAGGAAAAGAGGCCATAGGAGAATAAAGAAAATAGTACACACTTTGTGACATTACCCCCCTTCTAAGACCATCGTCCTCGATGGTTATCGCTTCGACTTTTTCTTCTTTTTCTTCTTCAGCACTGGTATGTCCGACTCCCCCACCGCATCTGGGTGTTTGGCATGGAACTCCTCCACCAGTTCTCAAGCGTTTGCCACGTTTTCTGCTGGCTCCCAGGAAATATGTCCTTCATCCCAGCCTTCCCACTTTATCTCGTACTGTAACTTTCCTCAATGAATCCTACTGTTGAGGATTTTCTCCACATCATACTCCCCTATCGCTCCGTCCTCCTCCAACTCTATCGGTCCAGGTTGCGATGGATGTTCTCCATTGATATTGTTGCCGCGCCAGGGAGAAAGTTTATCAACGTGGAAGACTGGATGGATTCGATGTCGCCCCCAGGGGAGCTTCAAATGGTAGTCCAGGTCCCCTATGCGTTCCAATACCTTGAATGGCCCTAGCTGTCGGTCTGAGAGCTTGCGACTTGGTGTTTTCAGGTCGATATCTTTGGCATCCAGCCATACGTAGTCTCCAACCTTGAACACATGAGCTTCCTTCTTCCCCTTCCTATACGCTGCCTTCTGTTGCTTCTTCACCGTTTCCAGTGCTGCTTGCATGTCCTTCCACAACTCCTTCAACACCTCAATCTGTTCGTCTATGTCCTTCTGTCCTGTACGCTGTCCCACTGGGATGTTGAAAAGGGGTTGATATCCATATACTGCCTCAAATGGGGAGAGGTCGTGTGCAGAGTGAGTTTTGGAGTTGATGACAAACTCTGCCATTGGAAGGTGTTTTGCCCAGTCTGTCTGTCTCCTCCCCACATATAGTCGGAGGTATTTCTCCACTTCTTGATTGGCCCGCTCTGTCTGTCCATTTGCCTGTGGGTGATATCCAGATGTCAAGTCGCTCTTGATACCCAACCGCTTCAGAAGCTTCCTCATAACCATCACCACAAACTGGGGACTGCGATCGGATACAAAGCGCAGTGGTAGCCCATGAAGTTGGAAGATATCTTGATAGTAGAGATCTGCTACCTCTTCTGCGGTGATGCTGGTCATACAAGGGATGGCGTGAATCTGCTTGCTGAACAGGTCCATGCAAACCAAGACAGTGTCATATCCATCTGACTTGGGCAACTGAGTGATCAGATCTACTCCTACCTCTTCCCAAATCCCCATTGATATGTCCAGTGGATGAGTTACCACCCGTGGATGCCGCTGTAGCTTCTTCTGTGCACAAGTGTCACAGCCCTCCACATACTTCTCAGTGAATGACCGTATTGTTGGCCACCAGAAGTGAGACGTCACTAAGTCGTAAGTTGCATGGAGTCCTGGGTGTCCTGCTGATGGGGAGTCATGACAGTGTCGAAGAATGTCTCGTCGCAGTTCCTTGTCTGGGGGTACATAAACTCTGCCATGATGATAGACCAGACCGTTATCCTCCTCCCATTCTGGTAATCCATTTGCTAGTCTCTTCAAACCTCCCTCCTTCAACTTCTTCAGCCCTTCTAGTACTTCCGCTTCTTTCTCTGATGCTTGATGAATCCGTTCCTCCAGTGGGTTGACCAGGGTGAATGCGGCTATCTTGTGAAACCAGTCTGGCAAAAGTATGACCTGTTGTCGGTTGTCCTCGTGATCTTGGACACAGTGATGTGGCATCCATGATAGTGCGTCAGCCTGAGTATTACTTTTCCCTGCGCGATGAATCAGCTGGAAGTTGAACCTGGATAGGTAGAGGGACCATCGAGCTTGGCGTTGGGTGAGATCCTGTGCAGTTTGCCAGTATTCCAAGTTGCTATGATCAGAGACAATTTCGAACTCCTCACGGAGGCCCTCTAGGAAGTAGCGCCAGTCCTTCAGGGTCTCTATGATTGCCAGCATTTCCCTGTCGTAGATCTGGTAATTCCTCTCTGCTGGTTGCATCAAAGCTGAGCAATATGCCACCGGGTGCCATGTACCATCCTCCTGCTGCTGCATAAGGACTTCCCCTGTAGTGTAACCAGAAGCATCCACCTCTATCTGAGTCAGTTTATCTGGGTCCCACAGGGCAAGAATCAGCGCTGAGATGAACGCTGTCCATAGTTGTTTAAATGCTGCCTGTTGCTGAGTTCCCCACTCGAACCAGACATCCTTGCGTGTTAAGTCATTGAGCAGGCGTGCAATCCTTGAGAAATCCCAGATGAAACGTCGGTAGAAGTTGGCAAATCCTAAAAATCCACGAACATCGCGTACTGATTTTGGTGTTGCCCAATCTCGTACCGCAGCTACCTTCACTGGGTCCATACGTACTCTCCCCTCACTTATCAACAAACCCAGATATTCCACCTCTGTCTTCTCAAACTTGCACTTCTCGGGTTGAAGATATAGGTTGTTCTGCTGTAGCCATTTGAGGACCTCTTTAACCACGTGATGGTGCTCCAATAAGTCCAAACTAAAAATCAAGATGTTGTCCAGGTACACCGCTACCTTCCCTGCTGCGATAAGATCTGCAAAGATGAGGTTCATCAAGGATTGGAATGTAGCTGGAGAGTTGGTAAGACCGAAGAACATGACTGTCGGCTCAAACAGCCCTCGATTTGTTGCAAACCCTGCCTTCCATTCATCTCCCTCCTTAATCTGTACATTGTTGTAACCCCACCTTATGTCAAACTTGGTGAAGTATTTCACGTTGTGGAGTCGATTGATGATGTCCGATACTAGTGGGAGTGGTGTCCGGTTTTTGACTGTAAACTCGTTGAGCTGTCGATAATCCTGCACGAACCGTAGCTTTCCATCTTTCTTCTTTACGAAGAATACTGGGGATGCCATGGGTGATTTGGAAGGTCGGATGTACCCTTTCCATAGGTTCTCCTGAATAAATCGGTCAAGTTCTTCCTGTTCTACCCGGGACATGGGGTAAATTTTCATATGAAGCGATTCTGGAGCCCCAGGAGTGAACTCGATAGCGTGATCCCATGGTTTGTGTGCTGGCAACCGTTCTGATTCCTGTTCTGAAAAGACCTTGCTGTACTCTCGGTAATGCTTGGGGACCATCTCCTCAAACGTCTTCTTCGGCTTGAGTTTCTGTGCCGCTTCTGCAAGTTGTTGGGAGTAGGTGTATCCTGCCGTGATCCAGACCTGTTCCTTAACATCCTTAATAATCCCCTGCCTCAGCCAGTTCCGATGAAGTGCTTGGTTGGCCTTGAGAACACAGAGTCGTGGCTGTTTCTCCTCTTCTTCCAGTACTGCCTCCTCCTGTCCCTTAAATCCATCTTTCTGGTGCTGAGTTTCCTTCACTGCGTCATCTCGAGTGTCCTCTAGTACCCCATCACCAAGGGTTGCCCTACCAATTGCTTCCCCTTCCCTATCTGGTACGTCCTCCACTGTTACTTTGTGGGTCCTAATCGACAACAACCCTCTCGACCAGTCTACATCTGGGTTCAACTGCCTCAGCCAGAGTAACCCCAATATTACATCCTCTTCACCTAGATCCATAATCAGAAAATCCACCCAGTGTTTATGTCCATCCACCGTTATTGCCAGCTGTGCGAACTCCTGTATACTGCCGGCCTGGTTAAGGGTACCATCAATGTTGAACACCTGTATTGGCTTCTTTAACCAAAGCTTTCGTAAATTTTTCTCTTCTGCAAACCTCCTACTCATAAATAGGCCTGTTGCTCCACTATCCACCATGGCCGCTGTTGTCGTTTGTAGTCTTCCATTCTCAATCTTCATGTGTACTCAGAAATGTGATGATAATGGTGTACATTCGCGAGTCGTGTTTATGGTACATGAAGAGATAAAGTCATAGTTGGAAGAAGGGCATACTACAATCGAACTTCAGGATGCTCTCGTTGCGGCTGAGACGGGCGTCCTTCCTAAAAACCCTGCAGCTTGTTAATGACGGAGCTGAGGCCAGCCAGAAGACTATTGAGCTGAGCGATCTGGGCAGTGAGCTGTCCCTGACCGTCTAGAGTTACAGTCAAGCTGCTGGGCACCGGGGATGAGGTGGATGTGACAGTGGTCGTAGGGTCGTTCCAAGAATGGTGACTCCCCCCTTCCTCGTCGAAGAGCGAGAAGTTCTCCTCCATATTAGTCGCTGCAATCCATTGGCGACCTTTCCCAGCTAATCCTCCTCCCCTCTCCTTTCCCATGAACTTGTCCTGGCAAACCTGTTCCAAATGCCCCATCCTCTTGCAGTAGTTGCATGTGGTGCCTTGTGCATGATTGCAGTCCTTTTTGAGATGAAGGCCGCCACAGCCAAAACACCTGTTCCTCATTCGTCTCAGAAATTCCTCTCGGGTACCAGTCCTCCGCATTGAAGTCGAGGTGGTGTCGACGTCCATAGCATTTGGGTCCCTTCCTCCTCCACTACTAGACTGTGCTCGAGTACCTCCTCTCCCGATGTTTAACGCTGGGTTGTTGATGCTAATGTCCAACTTGTTGACCCTAGCAATGAGTTCGCTAAGGTCTCTCGGCTCAGTCGTCGCAACAGCTGCCGCTAACCCTACCAACTTCCGCATCTCCAATGTGAGTCCCTCTACGAAGTACTGACGCTGGTCGTAGTCCGAGAGCTTGGTGAGACTGGCCAGCTCTGTGAACGTCTGGGCATAGTCAGAAACAGACTCGTTCTGTCCTTGCCTCAGTACCCTGAGGTCGGCTAGTGCCTGCTTCTCCTCGTCGATAGAGGAAAAGTGGCCTCTGAAGGCGGTGGTGAAGTCGGCCCACCTGCCATTAAAGATCGGGTCGACATTGGTGGGGTCGTTTGACCTGGTTAGGAACTGGTTTGCCCTGTCGCTGGCCTTGGAGGTCATGAGGTTCAGGGCCGCTCAGATCTTTTTCGGGTCATTATTGACCAAGTCGGACTGCTCCCTGGCCCAGTTATCAAACTGGTTCAGCCATCGTCTAGTGTTGTGGCCCTTCTCTCCCTTGAACGCCTTGGGTTTACTGATGACGTCCTTTGAGCGAGTTGTCTGCGTTAGCAGGGCATTGATGATGGTGTTTAGGCCCTCTAAGAGGTGGGTGAGTTGCTCGTTATTCATGATTGGAGATGGAGCAGGTGGTTGCGGTTCTGAGGGCGGTGTTCGGGGGATAACTGCGGGACTTGGTGCAGGGGAGATGGTTCTGGAACTAGTAACAGGAATAAATGGGGATGTGGAAGGTCCATGAGGTACGGGTAGTAATGTGGGTGTGGGAGAAGCTTCAGGCAAAATACGTGATGTGGGTCTAGAGTGTCGACCTATGCAGGACCCAGGCCTAGAGTGTCCAGGGGTTCTGGATAAACTGGGGGTAACTGGACGGACTGGAAGTGGGGACGGTGGTAACGGTGGGAGTACTGGAATAAAACGATTGGACTCGAGGACACTACCGTCGATGTCGATTAAATGGTATGGTTCGGATATTGAGTTTGCAAGTGCATTCGGGCACTGGTTCTGGTCACAACTGGTCCACTCTCTGTTGGTGGTTAGGTGTATGTGTTCATTGTCGGTAACATCATATGCGTGCAGTAGTGCGGAGCAGTCAGTTTTCTCCTGTTCGGATTCTTCTTCAGAGTCGGGTCTCGATGCGCTGAATGTCAGAGACGTGGCGGAATGGTATGGCCTGCAGAGACAGCCTTATCAGAAGGGTGCCTGTGCAGTAGAGGATCTTGACCTAATGTGGTGAAGCGCCGGTAGTGAACACACAGAGACTGGAGCAGAGGCTC
>MU127822.1:296666-333025 GCA_014904975.1 Marasmius fiardii PR-910
GGAATACAGTGGAATGAAGGTAGAATCAAGAGATGAAACAGGAATAATGTCGTGTATCGTAGTGAAAGGAAAAGAGACCATAGGAGAATAAAGAAAATAGTACACACTTTGTGACAGTACACAATACCCAATACTGGTCCTAAGGATGCACTCCTCAAGAATGAAAGCATGTATAACAATATGATCAAGATATTGAAAAAGAAAAAAAAGCCTTCACTCAAGCCATCAATCTATCAACAGAAACCCATTGTAAGCCTCTCTAATGTATGCAAGCATTGTCTAATATATTCTCAAGGTTGATAGTTCTGCCTCTCAAGCCCAAAATCATGGTAGCAGCAGCGAAAGTGATGACAATGACAAACTGCTGAAGAAGAAGAAGAAAACAGCCAAAAAGATGGGTCATGGACCTACTATAACCATCTCTTCTTACTATATAAGTCTGGGTATGTATACAGGACAACTCAGATGACAAAGATGAGGAGCAAGAGCTTATCATAAAGCTACAAGACTCACATATATGCCATGACTGTGCTTGTCCAAATTTTCACCAGTACTGTATTGTCATTGGGCCTAACTGTATTCACACCAAGGCAACCCCTACCCATTGGAGGCTATGGGTTGCTTATCTTGTGAGTTGTTGTGAGTGATAAATGACTTATGCTAACCTTCTCTCAGCAGGCAGAGAAACCAGGTGTTACCTTGGAGAATCCCCCACAGGTTCCTCTTTTTGACCAAGCAAATCAACCCCAAAACATAGACAAAACAGATGTTGCTAGGCTTGCATCACGTAGGAAGGCCACCTCGGAAAAGGCTGGTGCTGAACAGGCTGGGATCCATGTCAACTTTGACAGTCTCACACAGGTGTTTGGTGTCATTCTAGATTGTAATCTTTGGCCACCACTTGCTCATGATGGGAATGTCATGAATGGTGTTCCTGCCAAGCATCCAGGGAAGATGTCCCTGTTTGAGTTCTGTGATACCTATGAGCTGTCTCCTGAAATTCAAGGCAAGTTAGAAGGCATCAATGTTGATGGGCCCCACCTACTCTCTTTGATCTCAGATGAGGAGCTGCAAACAGAGGAAAAGCTGACTGTTGGTCAACGAGTAGCAGTCAGAGATGCAGAAAAGCAATATCTGTCTGCTGATATAGAGTTCAATGAGTGATTGCTATGTTGTTCCTAAATTTGTACCACCCACTTGCAATGCTTTTGTTACTCACTTCTGCTGCTACTTCTTGTTGCTACATTATTGTATTGCACTACTACAAACTCTGTAATACTTATGACACTATGTTTACTCTAACAAGTCTAAATGTAACCTGTATGTCAAAAGAAACCCCATGTCATCTCAGGAGTAATCAATTGGGCTATGTTGTAAAACTCTAGAATCTGTTCTTCTCTGTGAATTGCCTGAACCCTGACTCTTCTCAGATGACTCTTCATAACATTGAATCCAAGTTCAATGGGCATGTAATCAGGAGAATAGGGAAGAAGAAACTCTATACAGCATCCTGTATAGTGGGTCAAATCTTCACATTGAAGAAGCATAGTACATAACATACCATGTCTTTGCACAAGCTCTATCAGCTCCAGATGCTTATGGATCCTAGCATTGTCTATGAGTAGAGCACTTCTCGGTCCTGGGAAAGGTGTTGCTGTTGGTAACTGAAATGGATCTGGGTAACAATGTAGCAAAGATGAGAGCTAAGTGATGCACCACATCATTATGGATGAAATTCATGAAAGGTTTTTTTGTGAATGAGCCCTTGACAACCCTGGCAGCCCTTATGCCTTCATCTAGCACCATCCCAGCCACCAGTGAGAACCAGTCCCCATGAACAAAAGGTGCAAAAACTTGAGCCCTCATCCCTTTTGCTGCCTGCCCCCAAATCCGTGCATAGACTCTATCATCCTTTGATGTTTCATCAATACAGTAGAGACATGCAGGAGAGTACTGCCTGACTCAATATATGAAGGCAGCTCGCTTTGCAGATGACTGTTCTTGTGCTATCTTCCGAACAGCCTTTGTACTAATACCTGCTCTTTCAAAGGCCTGATGGATAGTTGACATAGAAACACCAAGATATTGATTTTCTTTGAGTAGACAGGCATATTCATCCAGAAAGAAGGTGGGTTTGTATCATGCAAGGGATAAGAGATACAGGACATCATGGTGAAACAGAGAGCATGGTTGACCAGGGCCTATAACAGTTCACTTGGCCACAGTGCCATAAAGTTGATGTTGACAAACAATCTTGTAGTATGTGGATTGTGATATGTTTGCAAGTTGCATAATATCCTTTGGTTTATCCAAACCACAATCAGCCAACCATATGATGAGATTGTGAGCATCATCAGAAACACAGCAACAGAAGACCATCCTGCCAGCAATCTGCCAGCAAGGGAAAACAGGGGATAAAGAGCCTAGAGGGCAAGGACAGAGAACAAAGGAAGTGACAATGGGATGGGAGGGAGAGGAAGAATGTTGACATGCAACAGCAGCAACAACAACAACATGATGATGATGCTGAGCATAGGGTTCAAAAATTTGACTTAGGGTTGGGGTTAGGGCAGAGCTGGTGAGGGAGGGATGGAGCAAGACCAAAGGATCAAAGGGGAAAGTATATATTGAAGTTTTTTTTTCGAATTTTCGGGAGTCTCAACAAATTTGAAAACAGTAATAAATACTTGGCTGTAAAACACACTACATATATTGAAAAATCCAGATATTCATAGAGTCCAAAAGGGCAAAATATTTGGAAGCATCCAGGAAATACTTTAGCATTCTAAACATGGTAAATGTGTGGACAGTCATTCATTTTGAATATTTCTAATCCCAGTTCAAAATATCCTGAATTTCTGTTGCTTCAAGTGTTACCTGCTGTGGTTGCACTCAAACAGGCCTTACTGAAATAGATGAAATATTTTCAACAGGGATTAGAAATATTCAAAATAAATGCCTCTCTGAACACTTAGCATATGTAGCATGCTGGAGTATTTCCTGGATGCTTCCAAATCTTTTGCCCTTTTGGACTCTATGGATATCTGGATTTTTGAATTTATGTAGTGTGTTCTACAGCCAAGTATTTAATACTTTGAACAGCAGAGAACTGCTCAAATATCTTACTAGCTTGTGATCTATTTTCCAACAGAATCTAAGTTGTTTTTTGTGTTGTGAAAAGTATGGCATCGTATTTCCAGGCCACTATTTTGACCTCAAATAGCATTCACTGCCAGCTGTGTGGTTGAAATGTATTCTTAATAGTTCATTCAGCATCACTGTCCTGAAGTTTGTCCTATAATAATGGTCTAGACACACAGTAGTACCATGACTACTGTTGGATTTGTGTCAGAAACAGTTTTGTCTGATAGATCTAAGATTACATATCTTTGGGACTCAAGATTGTAGGTCCATTAATCCCAGAACAACTGTAGAATGTGTGGTGAAGCGCCAGTAGCAAACACACAGAGACTGGAGCTGAGGCTCGACAGTCAACAACTAGTCCCAATGACAAAGATGATCAATACCGCCCAGTATCCTACAGAGTACAAATACGCACCTAGTCCCAATGACAAAGAGGTCAAGATGGGGGGACTAGGTGACAAGTCATCCTATATATACTACCTAGCATGTGACCTATGATGTTGTGACCAGGTGTCA
The DNA here is from genome assembly GCA_014904975.1 of Marasmius fiardii PR-910. Classification (NCBI taxonomy): domain Eukaryota; kingdom Fungi; phylum Basidiomycota; class Agaricomycetes; order Agaricales; family Marasmiaceae; genus Marasmius; species Marasmius fiardii. The sequence continues at coordinate 300,327 of MU127822.1, forward strand.
TGTGGAGACAGATAGAACATAGTGGAAGGTGACGGAAAGCAGTGGAATGAAAATAGACTCAAGAGATGAAACAAGGATAGTATCATGTATCGTGGAGAAAGGAAAAGAGACCATAGGAAAATAAGAATAGTACACACTTTGTGACAGAATGAGCTCTCTATCTAACATTCTTCTTAGATTTGAAAAGGTTTATGGACTGAATCATTTTAGGTGCCATGCAGGGCCCCAACCCTTTACCAAGCAGCCTATACAAACCAGAGCTCCTTAGGAGTTCCAGGTCACTGGGGTGACAAATGTATGTATTGTTCAGGTCACTTAAGAGTCTGGGCAACTTTTTGAGCTACAAATTTGCAGGTCAAGGATCCAATGTGAACTGTGGGTGAACTCACAAGGAAGCAGCTAGATATTTGGCCTGTTTTTAGGCCTCAGTAATACCATATCATTGCTCCTGTTGTATCTGTCAGTAGGAGGCAACAAATACTAGTACAGACATGCCAAAACTTGACCTCAGACTTCACCCTCTCTATTGGGTAGGTAAACACTACACAAAACCTTCCCAACAAGCAAGGTGCCTGCCACACGGTGCGGCACTTACCCAGTATCAAGTACAAGTGAAAATGCAGAACGTTTGTTTGAAAATATGTAGTTTCGTGCCCACAGAGTTCAGATCTGTACCCGGTAACCCAAAAAATTGGAAAATAAGCAGAAGAAACATGTTATGACCCCATCGAGCAACTCAACCATCAATACTATCCATATTGCCATTTGCACTCCTCAGGACCAGCCTTTCATGGTGCTTAGACCGCGGTTTGATCTCACATCTGAACGGAACAGGTCGACTAGGAAGGTTTCTGACATCAGTTCTACTAGCACCCACCACACACACAACAAAAAAAAGGGAGGCAAAAAGGGGGGGAAAGAAAAAAAAGCATACTTTTGCAAAGCACCCTCAAATTCCAAAGTCGGCTGAACCTCATTCTCATGTTCGTCTTTGGCTTTGGTAATATTGAAAGAATGTAAAATGCTTGCTATGGCTGCGAACATGTTTGTATTCGCAAAGTGGCGGCCTGGGCATATTCTGCATTTTTTGGAAAAAGGGCATGCAAAGAGTGTTAGTGATGACTCGCCGGCGGAAGATGATGAGATCAAAGGTTATAAAGGGGGAAAGTAAGGTTAGAAGAAAAAATGGTAAAAAACAGACCTCCTCCCAGCCCCATAAAACATCACGGGCTCCGGTACGTTGGGATCCAGCTTTCCATCTTCCGTAAGAAATCTCTCTGGTCTAAAGGTATCTGTGTCTGTTCCATAGAGTTTTGGATCCCGGAGTACAGACCTACGGGTATGAGAATGTTGGGTATTATAAGCACATCGTGTGAGAAAGAAATGAAAAAGAGGCAACAAAGATAGGAAGACTCAGACTCACCAAATATTCCCGAGGACAACAGAGTCTTTGGGTATCCGGAAACCTTTGTACTCGTCTTCTTCCGTTACAAGATGAGCTAAAGCAAGCGGATTGACGGGTTGCCATCTGGGAGAAAAAAAAGTCCATCAAGGCCAGGAATTCTACTTGAGAACTGCAAAACAAAGAAGAGGAAACTCACCGCATAACCTCAAATAGAATCGCCATAACATACGGCAACATACTCTTATCCTCCAAACTCGGTAACCTATCCTTCCCAACCACTCTATCTATCTCTTCCTGAGCTTTTTGTTGAGTTTTGGGATAACAGACCATGGTGAGGATAAAGACGCGAAGAGCGCAGACAGTTGTATCAGTACCAGCTATCAAAGGGGGAGGGCGGGGAACATAGGAAGGACAAGGTCAGCCAGACGCGAGACAACCGACTGGCGAGTGACATACCGGTATACATAGCACCAGCAGAGTCCCGAACCATCGTTTCATCCACACCATCTTCTTCCTTCCGGTCAAAACAATAAGACACAAAACAAGGCTTATTGGTTCCATCCGCCTATTCGACAGTAAGCAAGATCGGTCTCTATCAGAAAGTGGGGGACGAGCGGGACAGGAACATACAATCTCCCTCTTAATGGTATCAAACGGTTCATTCAACATCTTATCTACGTCTTTCCCCCATTCTTTTGCCTTGACTTTAAAAGAAGCTCCCGGAAACCATAAAGGTACGTATTTCAGTATCGGAAGGTAATCCTGAATAAATGAGAAAACAGTCAAAAAAAGCAAGCAGATAGAGACAGAGAACTTACAACTAGAAACGACCCTGGAGTAGCAGCAGCTATCAAACCAAGAAGGGCTCGATCTGCCGTGTCTATAGCTGGGTCATCAACTTCAGCAGAGATGCCATAGGTTATTGAAAGGATCGTAGAACCAGCCATACTGTTTTCACAAGGTGAACAGTCTGCAGAGGAGAAGTATGTAAGGACGAACTGTCGAAGAAGACGATAGAAATCGTCGGGTTCTCGAAGGAGGCCAACCAATAAGTTTTGGACCGATTTGATAGTTTGAGGTTCGTAGCGTTCTGATTGTTTTGGGTTGAACTCTACAAGAAAATTTGGGTCAGCAATTGAACAAAAAAGGTAGCAAAGAGGCAAAAGCACCTTGATGGATGAGCTTTCGACGAGCATTCCACGCCTTTCCGTATGGCATTGCGAAAACAGCCCAGTCCCATCTTCCGAGCCCCGATGTCAACTCTAAGGTCGGATTGCGGTCATTTAGACAGCTCACCCGATCCTAAAGTCTCCCGGTAATTAGAGACAAATTTCAGAGGAAACGAAAAGAAGGCTTACACCTCGTTCACCATTGTAAACCTCGGTCTGCTTGAGTATATGTTTGACCGCTTCTCAAGAAGGTCGTTGATGGCTTCAGCAGAGTTCAAGACGATGGTTGAGGTACCGGCAAATTCGAAGTGAATGATATCGGAGTCTAGTAGGTAGTTCAGAACAATTTTAAAGTACTGGAGAGAACGAACTGTATCTCTTTCCCCATTCATTGTATGTTACCCACTCGTGCCTAGATGGAATATCCAATAAATTTCCTATTTATGCTCCTTGTTAGACGTGTTTTTCGATCGAAACAGAGGAATTTACCTATGAGCGGAAGAGCTCTCGGACCAGGAGGAAGCGACTTGTGACTACGCCTTGAGGTGTACAGGACGAGGATTACCCCAAAAGCGATGGAGATGGCCAGTCCTTGTGTCACTCCGTCCAGTCGCAAGCTCGAGTTCATCGCTGGTTGGTGCAGCAGGTCATTCTCGAGATCACTCACATCTTATATGGATGTCAAGATGCCGTGGAAATGCTGATATACAGCTCCTAGCCACAATGGGAAGTCGAACATCAATACGGAGGACCGAAGGTAAGTACGGAGGACCGAACTTTTTTGAGTAGGTAGACAGTTCGGTTCGGTGGCTTGAGAGCGGCTATAAAATGAGAGGCCAAGCGGTCAGAGAGTCAACCTCATCTGTCGCCTGCATGGATTCTAAACAAAGTAGAGGGAAACCTCTACCACAGTAGCATCCTGCATGCATGCATACCTTATGTGCTTAAATGAGGATTCCATTTAGCAGGATGCGCACTCCCCAACCGCCGATATACCACCCGCCATTTTGTCCAAGGCACAATACCTCTGGCGAAGGTCAGATGGTATTCTCACTTGTCCGCCTAAGTGGAGAAGGTTACTGTTGCTGACGGTGTGTGGGCAGAGAAGCCCCGGTCAGCTGTTGAGGGAATAGGTCCTTTCGCCGAATTTCCCAGGCTCAGTAGGACTCGGCCTAAACGGCACTGGGAGGTGCAAGCGGTTGGTAGCGGTGGCCCCTTGATGAGAGCTTTCGCAGGTTGAAAACCAGTGTCTTAATCCACTTCACTAGCCTGTCCTCTTCTCTAGCGTCCATGACCTTTGATATTGCAACATTTCCCTGCAAGCAGCGACATCAAGGTCAATCGAAGAACTTGAATGTACCTAGCACTCACACGATTGACATAGCCTCGGTCCTCCAATACGGTGTGAGAGTGGACATAAGGCCACACTCCGTCGTTGAAAATAACATTGGTGCTCGCCACTGAGTATGAATTTGAGCACAGTGACCATGGCGGTTCATGCAAAGCAACTGTGACGGCGGCGACTCCGAGAGCACAGCTTTAGAAAAACAAGCCACAACTACCGCTTCGCAGAACCCTTTCATGGTCGCTGAACCAAGGATGGAGCACGTTTATGATTCAGCAACTTGCCACCGTCTTCAGTAGAGATATGTCATCACCCATTGAGCTTTCGTATTTACAACTCCCAATTTGGACCCGAAACAGCATTTCCTTCAAAACGACTCCGATGTCAATCCTCGCCATGACTAAAGCGACTCGCCCAACTCTTCTAGAGTATATTCCGTTGTCATTGAAGGCGAACAGCTCTTTTTAGTTCGTCCTTTGGCTGACCCTCAAACTCCGCCGTCAGCCAGGCTTCAAATCTCATTCCTCAGTGCGGACCACGCCGATTGATTACATTTCGTTCATGAGCTGAAACAATGACTGCTACATCCCCAAGGTCCATTTTACTCAGAGCGCAGCAATACATCGATTTCATTCTGTTGAGATTTGGGCTGTGGAAGCAGCAAGCCTGTGCGAGTACTCTCACCAGTATTCCAGAACTTTCTGTAGTGACTCAAGCTCCAAGCTTTTACTCAGCATTCTCACTTACTGTAGAACATTCTAGATACATTGTAGGGTATATAAAGATGTAGGTAGATACTGGGCTGCCTCATCGGTTTGCCCTAATTCAAGCCAATCTTACCATTCAGTGAAATTGCAAACCTACCTTACTCCTCATCATCTAATCACTCACACCCGGAAATCCAACACATTCGCCTACCTACTACCGCAAAACATGTTCAGTATAAAAGCTCTATAGAAACCAGAGGTCGAGTCTAATCCCTTTATTCACAGGAAATCAAAAAAAACGCCTCTCAGAGAGATCCCTCGCTTCTCCTCCAGGTTCAGCTCTTATGCACACTGCAGTCATTATTGACCCTCACACAAGACTTTGTCACACCAATATTATGCCAAATCTCCTTGGATCCCATGGGCATTCAATGTAGGTGACAACCGTGTACATGACATCAAAACCGTCCCAATGTAAAACTTCAATATCCCGATCCAACGATATTCAATTCGATATACGATACACAAGCCTCTTACTTACTCCTCATCCGAGCCAGGCGGTTCAGGTAGAGGCGTCACTTTCACCTTTGTAATATCCTTCATAATCTGATTTTCAATTATCTCTAGGGTTCGTTGGATACGTGACCTTCCCGCCCGCCTCATTCACCATGTTTCACAGGTAATACGTCGTCTGTTTCCCATTCGTCGACGAGAACATGTACAGACTTCCGCCAACTTGGCTCATCTTGGCTTGGATGTTTGGCAGCCCGGTCATGATATTGAGCTCTGTCGCAAGGTCCACTCATTAGTTATCATATATCTTTGTACCTTGACTCGCCATAAAGAACGTTCACTTTTTCCAAAACGGACAATGAGAGTTGAACACGATATTTGTCCGCGCCCTCCACTGGCGCTCTCCTGGCAGACCCAGACAGCTTTGGTTGTTTTATTCTCCATAACATTCACATCCGCTGATGAATCCGAAGCGTTTTATAGTGCGTCAAAGGGCCGACGGTAGGTACAAATTTCACGCTGACAATTCCTTTGTGGTGATGGCGCATTACAACGAGAGGGACATGATGGCGAAGGTACGGTTTGAGCGTCGGGATTGAAGACTAGATGTAGTGATGAGATGGGTTGATACTGTACTTAAGGCAGTAGAAAAGTTAATGAAAGAAAGGCCGATTAGTGCCCAGCGCCGATATAACAGTACTGTGGATCGGACTTACGACTCACACTACTTCCACCGTGATGTAGGATATGTTTGAGCGAAAACGTTACGAAAGCAAGGAAAAAGGAGTTTCATCAGGGTATGAGGCTCATCATTCACTGCTTTTCCCTTTCTCAGCTGATGTAGATTCCGTAGCCTTCTTCTTGGCTACAACAGTATCAGTTATGAGGTGAACAGATTAGTGAAGGTGAAGGTGAAAGGAAAAGTTCACTCTTACGAATGCTAATATAGTAACTCATTCGCCTTACTGAGATACCGTTTCCGCCGTTTTCCGAGCGATTGATGCCTGTCTTCACAGAGGTTTGCCAAGGCCTCTGGTCACAGACTAGTTCCGTAATTTGTTGTAACCTTTAAGATCACGACTGGCCATTTTGAGACCGGCAGGCTAATGTCGACCCATGTTCTTACACCTAACCCGTGTCTCTCGCTGAACCTCTCCATGGTCTGCCCAAGAAGGGTACAACGTTCAGAAGATGAAAGAGGAACATTCGGTTTGGCGGTTATTAGACCATTTCTGCGACCAAACTCTTCGAGTTCTTCCGTTGTAACTGTAATACCCCAGTCGAGGACGGTGGTTGTACTTCTGCGGGTGATACTGAGGTGATAGTTTTTCAAACGGTTCATGTTCGTGCATATAGTCAAAAGAGAGCGTCTGAGGATGACGATGAGCCTTGGTAATTGAAGTTGCGACGTGTTTGGGATGCACACCTCGTTAACTTCCTTCAGAGTCGGATTTTTTCTAGGCTGATTTTCGTCCATTCTTGAAGTAGAATCTAGCTCTCCATTCCCTTCGCGAGATGTAGTTGACATGAGAAATCGGAAATGGGTCTCGGTCCAGCTGGCGGTGGTGGTGGTAGTGTTGGAAGTTGGATCAGCGCGTCAGCGGTTTTGACTCTGAGTCAACGCGCGTTTATCACGGTGACGTAAGCGAACGGGTCAGATCACCTGAGCGCGGATGGCCAGCATCCGGCTGCTCCGGTCCCCTTCATAATCTCCAGCCGTGTACACTGGGTTGCATCCTACCAAATGTTGGAAGTAATATCCGCACACATCGGTCTCGGTCAGGATGTCAGTATTCAAAAGCCTAAGGACGGAAGTTCAGGGGGGGGGAAAAGTAAAATTGAGATTGCTGGTTGCGTGCACTGGCCTTTTCGAGGAACGAAGGTGCGCCGATGTTAGCTTTCTCCCTACTTTTTTGGTGTGATGACTTCCAACAGACTGTCATTAATAGTCCCACACCGGCAAAAAACTGCGACTGAAGGTAGTCGACTCGGGCTTCTAACGATGGGCAACCCGATTGCAGACCAAGCACGCCCGACGCTCGCTGGCCATTCTGAGACCTGGTTTATGTCTAGCATCACCATCGATAGATCGTTTTACGCCAGGCATCTTTCTACCCGCCCGTGTTTGCTTGTCGAGTTTCGCGTGAACCAAGGTTTGACGATTGAAGGTACAAATGGGAGGTACTACGTCGGCAATTTGAGTTACAGGTGGGTCTATGTGACATTTGCCTCGTTGGGAACCCTGGCATTGTTTGTGGTAGTGAAAGGAAAGGTATCTGATGCTTTTCTAATCAATATACTGTACAGACTCACAGTATGTCCACCGTCATATGAGGTTTTGTTGCTACTCGTTGCAGGAGGAAGAAAATTCACATCCCAGCTTCACCTGGTGTGAAATCAAAACCTTCGGGAGGGCCAGGATGTGTTCCTTTTAATGAACACTCAAGGTATTTACTCGGGGGAATATCGTATTGAAAATAACCAACTTTGTCTGGTTACTCGGTCCCGGATAACCGAAAATATTCGTCCCTTGAATTTTCATTGACTTCATTTCGCCTTTCTACTCCCGCAGGGGGTATAAAGGCTCTATATATCATTGGTAAGGAACTCTATCTTCTCTAGTCCGTTTGTCCACAACAACACAAAAAAACATGCCTCTCAGAGAGATCCTTGCTTCTCCTCCAGGTTCGGCTCCTATGGGCACTCCGGCCGTCGTCCACCCTCACACTATCCTGGACTCATTACCAAAGTGGCAAGATGTCGTCGAGATGTCTCGAAGAAACCCCGAGTACCATGCCAAAGCCAAAGTTGGATATCCTCGATTTTTCATACACAACAGTGTTCGGAAAGTATGTAAGTATCCGAATTCTGCATCAAGGAGGTTCAAACATTCACTATTGATTTTACACCCATCTCGAACTCAGCTAATCCGTTTATGTTTGGAAGCCGCAGATGTACCAAGAAACGAATTGATGGCGGTGATTTTTCCAGCATCCCGTATTCTACTTGAATGTGTTTCCTTCATTCGCCGGAGACGTGTCAAGGTTTTTCAAGACTGTTTGGGATCGGACATCGTAAGAGCTGTTCATTTTGACATTGCAGGTCAGGGCAAACCATTCTTTGACTCTGTCCATGCATTTCTATACCCGCCTGAGCTGGAACAACTCGTAAGGGAGTTTTGGATCAATGCAGGAATGGGAATATCGAGTCGTCACGCTGAACATGTTCTAAGAAGACTCGAAGAGGGGGACTCACTAATGATCGTTGATACACCGTCTGAGAATCGTCTAGTGAGTCATTCCTTTTTGTGGCCAATCCGTTGGTTTTTTTTTGACATTCCATTTGAACTATCCGGGATTGGATAGAACGAATACCCTGGTGCACTTTGCGAAAAGGCCACCATTAGACGAAGAATTGCCAATCTCGTAAATGAAGAAAACAACGATCAATCTATCCCAGCTCCACCCTTTGGAAAACGACTCGTCCAGCCGGAAGATGTTTTTCTCTACCTATCTGGAATGTCTGCAATTTGGCACGTCCATCAACTGGTCAGAACCCTCCTACCTGGCCAGAAACATGCCTCATTTGGGTGAGGGACTCCCATCAGCTTCGAAACGACTTTCTTCAACACACCCTTCTCCAACTTATGTATACCCAAACTAGGCATTTATACCTCGACTCCATGAGAGTCCTTAGCTGGTGGGGAGAAGAATTCACTCCCTATCTCGATGTGGATTCTGATACAATCCTCAAAGAGCTCTGTGAAAAACCCCCAACCATCTCAGCATTATACCTAGAATTCCCTTCCAACCCACTCTTAAAATCGCCAGACTTGCGGCGAGTCCGTGAACTGGCAAACCTACATGGATTCCTCATCGTCGTTGACGAGACAGTTGGTAACTTTATCAATTCTGATGTTATTCAATACGCCGATATCATCTGTACGAGCTTGAGTAAAATGTTTAGTGGAAGTGCAAACGTTTTAGGAGGGAGGTAGGCCCGTCATTCGTGCTTCAATGTTCAACCCTCGACTCAAGCCAATCCCCTCACGTTCCAGCCTCGTTGTAAACCCGAATTCACGCCTCTACAACTCCATCCACGCCTACCTCAAACATGAATTCGTCGACGATTTCTACTCCGAAGACGCAGTCGTAATGGAATACAACTCTCGAGACTTTGCTGAACGAGTCCGTACCGCTAACACCAACGCTGTAGCTATCGCGGCCTTCCTTCGATCTCGTTCCATCTCATTTTGGGAGACCATGAACTCGAGTTCGCATTGTACCCCAAGATCAAGCACCGGATTCGCCATAAAGGAGGTTCACTTTCCCAAATGGACGATGAGAACCGAATACGATATTTGTCGGCGGTGCGCAAGTTCCGGCTCTCCCCCGGCAGACCCAAACAATTTTAGCTATTTATTGTCCATGACATTCGTACCGATGCCTCCGAAGCGTTTTATGATGCTTTACAGTGCGCCAAAGGACCAACTTTGGGTACAAATTTCACGTTGGCGATTCCGTTTGTTATGCTGGTACATTACAACGAGAGGGATGAGGTTGCAAAGTACGGTCTGGACGAAACGCTAGTGCGTTTGAGCGTCGGGATTGAAGAGCTAGATGCGGTGATGGGATGGGTTGAGATTGCACTTGAGGTAGCAGAAAAGGTAGTGAAAGAAAAGAGTATTTGATACCACAGTACTTGTCAAGACTCAATGTAATAGTACCGTTTCAACCTTTCGAACTCCTCCTGTGAAACCCGGCTTTCCCAACAAGTAGCACATCCTACAAAGAAGTACTGCGCACTTTCCTCTTCCGAGATGGAGACAAACAATCCGCAAGGCTTCAGAAATCAATGGTTGAACGAGTTACATATCGCAATAAATCAACTTTCGAAGGACATGGACCGAAGAATCGAGGGGTTTGACTAGGGATGCTAGAATCTCTTTTCTGGTGGATTTGGAGCGAGAAAAAATGATAACGTGGACTTTGCCGTTCATGGTTTGAGTGAGAGCTTCAAGTGTGCGATGGCCTATTCCGCTTGTTCCGCCGACAAAAACAGCTACGGGGATGTGATTACTAGGGAAGGAGGTGTTGTAAGTTTTGACTTTTTCGAGGGTAGGCATGCATGTGAGGGAGTGTGAAGGGCGAGGTCTTCTCAAGAAGTTCTGCTTTGATGCTTTTATTCAAGAACGGCCTCGGACCGTCGCTCATCAGACTGGCACGTTTTTATTTTTTGGTTTGTGGAACTAGGTTGAAAAATATCCTAATTTTTGTGTAACTTGCAGTCAGTACAAAAACAGCTGTGAGAAACTGTACAGTTCTGGCCAACAACTTCCTACCTTTGCTCAGTAACAGTTTTTTCTGCCATCCCATCTTTTTCCCTTCTAAGGATGTCCCGACACCTTTCTTTCTGCTCCACCTGAGCAATGAGTTTACTGTGATGTTTAACTGTCCCTATCTTTGTGTTACCTTTCCTGTTGTAAACAGCATTGGGCAGGGAAGTACATTAGCCCTTCAAGACTAGTTTGCCATTTCATTCATTTGTTTAGAGCTAATCTCATCACAATGAGGGGATTAAGACTAGGCTGTATAGAGCATGCTCAAAGTCTCAGCCAGTGGATGAACTAGAAATGTGGAGGAGACAACTCAAGATCTGCAAAAAGTCCTCAGAGGAAGTACAGGGTTATATAGGCTTGCCAAAGGTCATGTGCTCAAAGAAGCTCCAGACTGAGGGAGACTCTGATTAAATGAGATGCTAACACAAAAATGTATCTATGAGCTTTAAGCATACAGCTACATATAGAGTGTGCCTTAACCTATAACAGTGAAATAATCATTCTATGGGTTAGAAAAAACACTTCTTGTTTTTATCAATGAAAAATGGAATAATCAACATCAACTTCATATACTTGAAGTCAGCCTAGCTTTGGCTGGTGTTGGTCACTGATCTTTGTGGGTTTCACAGTGCCAGGCTATAGGACACCCGTGGTAATGGTGTTGTTCTGCTGGCAGATTACAACTACCAAATATGAATAGGAGATGGCTGAAGGAAATTTCCTCATTGAAATACAGCTTAGCAGCTTCAATGGTCTATAAACTGTAGGTAGCCAAGGGTAATGCAACAGACACAAAGTACTGTGGCAATACAAGGCAGCTACTTACCTAATTAGTGAAGAGAGAAAAGGGTGAGGAGAGTAGAGGAGCGCTTTAGTAGAACGTAGGGGAATCTAGTTCATCCGTATACAGTAATTATACATACTAGTTAATGAAGTAACCTGTAGCCTACAAAGAGATAAGAAATACATGTGTACTATGTTGAGATTTGGGCTGTGGAAGCAGCAAGCCTGTGCGAGTACTCTCACCAGTATTCCAGAACTTTCTGTAGTGACTCAAGCTCCAAGCTTTTTACTCAGCATTCTCACTTACTGTAGAACATTCTAGATACATTGTAGGGTATATAAAAATGTAGGTAGACACTGGGCCTTCCTCATTGGTTTGCTCTAATTCAAGCCAATCTTACCGTTCAGTGAAATTGCAAACCTACCTTACTCCTCATCATCTGATCACTCACACCCGGAAATTCAACATACTATTACATATGTACAGACGGTAATTAACTACGAATGTATTACTACATGAGTATACTAACTGGATTTTTCGTAATAGACAGTGCTACTACAACATGTCAAATGTATGTACCATATCTCTAACTAATAGCATAAAGGCCTACATGAGTATGTAGCATGTATAGCATGATGATTCTACTGTATGTATGCGTAGTGCATAGGTAGATGATCTTATTCAATGTTGATATAGGGCATTTGTTTGATGTCTGCGCCTATACATTTCAACAAAGGGCTGGAATATCTGAATTGCATGAGGTGTACCTGAGTTGTAAAATGGTCCATACTCACTCAACAGAAGGACAATAGCTTTAGTTGAGTTATCAGGGAAAGGGAAGGAAAGATTGCTGACTACATTTAGTCTAGTACGGTACATGGGATTGTTACCCGGCCGATGCAATGGAAAAAATGGCAAAGTTGCACGATTCATGATTGGTTCATGGTCAGTGCCCAGGTTTTGTCCGCAGTGTGAATTTATTTTCGCCTTTCTACCCCCGCAGGACGTATAAAGGCTCTATATATCATTGGTAAGGAACTCTATCTTCTCTATTTCGTTTGTCCACAGCAACGCAAAAGAAAAGCATGCCTCTCAGAGAGATCCTTGCTTCTCCTCCAGGTTCGGCTCCTATGGGTACCCCAGCCGTCGTCCACCCTCACACTATTTTGGACTCAATGCCAAAGTGGCGAGATGTCGTCGAGATGTCTCGAAAAAACCCCGAGTACCATGCCAAAGTCAAAGTCGGATATCCTCGATTTTTCATACACAATAGTGTTCGGAAGGTACGTATCCCGAATTTTTCATCAGGGAAGGTCAAACGCTCACTATTCCACCTCGAGCTTTAGCTAATCCATTTATGTCTGGAAGCCGCAGATGTGCCGAGGGGCGAATTGATGGCGGCAATTTTTCCAACATCCCGTATTCTACTTGAATGCGTTTCATTTATTCGCCGGAGACGCGCTGAACTTGATGTTTTTCGAGACTGTTCGGGATCGGACACCGTAAGAGCTGTTCATTTTGACATTGCAGGTCAGGGCAAACCATTCTTTGACTCTGTCCATGCATTTCTATACCCGCCTGAGCTGGAACAACTCGTAAGAGAGTTTTGGATCAATGCAGGAATGGGAATATCGAGTCGTCACGCTGAATATATTCTAAGAAGACTCGAAGAGGGGGGCTCACTAATGATCGTTGATACACCATCTGAGAATCGTCTAGTAAGTCATTCCTTTTCGTGGCCAATCCGTTCCATTATTCATGAATTTTAATAGAATAAATACCCGGGTGCACTTTGCGAAAAGGCTACCATAAGACAAAAGATTGCCAATCTTGTAAATGGAGAGAACAACGACCAATCTATGCTAGCTTCGCCCTCTGGAAAACGCCTCGTCCAGCTGGAAGATGTTTTCCTATACCCATCTGGAATGTCTGCAATCTGGCATGCCCATCAACTATTCAGAACCCTCCTACCTGGTCAGAAACATGCCTCGTTTGGGTGAGGGATTCCATCAGTTTCCAATGACCCTTCTTCAACTCACCCTTCTATTCAAACTAGGTACTTATACCTCGACACCATGAGAGTCTTAAAGTGGTGGGGAGAAGAATTCATTCCCTATCTCGATGCAGATCCAAATACAATCCTCAAAGAACTTTGTGAAGACCCCCCAAAAATTTCAGCATTGTACCTAGACTTCCCATCCAACCCACTCTTAAAATCGCCAGACTTGCGGCGAGTCCGTGAACTGGCAAACCTACATGGATTTCTCATTGTCGTTGATGAGACAGTCGGCAACTTTATCAATTCTGATGTTATCCAATACGCCGATATCATCTGTACGAGCTTGAGTAAAATGTTTAGTGGAAGTGCAAACGTTTTAGGAGGGAGGTGAGTCGCTGTTTGTGCTTCAACCCTCGACTCAAGCCGACTCCTTAGCCACGGCTTCCAGCCTCGTCGTCAATCCGAATTCACGCCTCTACAACTCCATGCACACCTACCTCGAACATGAATTCGTCGACGATTTCTACTCTGAAGACGCAGTCGTAATGGAATTCAACTCTCGAGACTTTGCTGAACGAGTCCGTACCGCCAACACCAACGCGGTAGCTATCGCGACCTTCCTTCGATCTCGTTCCATCTCATTTCAGAAGACCCTGAATTCCTCGAATTCACATTGTACCCCGCCAGGACTCGCCATAAAAGACGTTCACTTTCCCAAATGGACGATGAGAAAAGAATACGATATTTGTCGACGCCGTTCCGAGTCTTGCCTGGCAGAGGATAACTTTGGCTATTTATTGTCTATAACATTTATATCCACCGATGAATCTGAAGCGTTTTACGACGCTTTACAGTGTGCCAAAGGGCCGACGATAGGTACAAATTTCACGTTGGCGATTCCCTTTGTGATGCTGGCTCATTACAACGAGAGGGACGAGGTTGCAAAGTACGGTCTGGACGAAACGCTAGTGCGTTTGAGCGTCGGGATTGAAGAGCTAGATGTGGTGATGGGATGGGTTGAGACTGCACTTGAGGCGGCAGAAAATGTAGCGAAAGAAAAGGGTATTTGATGCACAGTACTTGTCAATATGTGACTATACATACTCACAAAATGTCCACCGTCATGTTACTACCCTGACCGAGTCTCCTCCAACGAATGCTTCCAAAACTTGTCTTTATCAACCTCATAATCATAAATTCCAATGTCATCTCCTTTGCTGCCCCTCCTGTGAAACCCAGCTTTTCCGGCAAGTAGCGCATACAAAAAATACTGCGCACTTTCTTCTTCCGAAATGGCAATAAACAGCCCGACGAACTTGACCAACAGTCCGAAGGGCTTCAGAAACCAATGATTGAACGGGTTACTGTTCTCATACTGTTGTGTCCGCACAAGCCCAGGGCCCATATGCGTGAACGCTATTCCTGGTTCTCTTTCCGCAAAACCCTATCATTCTTCCAGTAAAATCAAGGTCCATAGAACAAGCCCCAAAAACTCACCTCAAACGCAATATCATTATACGCAGGACTAACAGCCGTCGATCTCCAAACAGGCCCATACTTTAACTTCTTATACCCAAAATCCTCTTTCGGTAACCACCACGCAACTCCAGCTCCCAGAACCGAAAACACCTTTGCGTCCTCCCCCGCATCTCTAGCAGCCCTCAATAACGGTAACAACTCAAACGTAAACTTGAACCGATGATAATACCTCAACGACAACTGACGATCAATCCCCTCTTCCGTGTCTTTTCGAGGCCATAACCGGACGTCTGCGTATCCTGCAGACATGAAGAGGATGTTAATCCTCGGACTCGAGTCCGAAGGCAATTTCTCCCGTAAAATGTCTTTGATCCGGACACAAGCCTCCGTAACGTTCTTCATAAGCGCCGCATCGCAATAAACGAACTCTCGAAGGACATGGACCGAAGAATCGAGGGGTTTGACTAGAGATGCTAAAATCTCTTTTCCGGTGGATTCGGAACGGGAAAGGATGATAATGTGGATTTTGCCGTTTGTGGTTTGAGCGAGAGCTTCGAGTGTGCGATGGCCTATTCCGCTTGTTCCGCCGACAAAAACAGCGACGGGGATGTAATTACTGGGGAAGTGGAAGGAGGTGTTGTAAGATTTGGCTTCTTCGAGGGTGGGCATGGTGAGGGAGTGTGAGGGGCGAGGTCTTCTCAACAAGCTCTGCCTTGATGTTTTTATTTAAGAACGGCCCTGGACCAGACTGGCACGTTCTTGGCCGAGATGACGCGTCCTCGAACTGATTCCGGATCAACTGGAAGCCACCTTTCGCCAAGGCGGCGTCACCTTGCCGGGCTTGCCCGTATTCATTTCTGGGACTATGCAGAAACTCATTCTAATCCCCCACCCATTTCAGCTGAGACTGGTCAAACGCAGAGGGTTCGAGAGCGAGGGTTTTACGGTTAATGAAATCTCTCACTGCAGCCAGTGGATAGAGTTAAGTATATTCGGATTCTTATCTGCTTAATTACCACTCACTCCTTAACTTTTCGGCATCATTTCCCTCCTAACTAATCTCAAAGGAACATCCTTTATCGCCAACGTAAACCCAACACCAGCATCCAGAACCCTCTTTTCCCATCCATCCACGGTTTCTCCTGGCCGGAGTAGAGGTTCCACTTTCCAATCTCTCAAGAACATCGTCAAAAAACTGACTGCTTCAGTCGTAGCGAATTTCCTTCCAACGCATACTCGAGAACCTACGCGGTGGGAGGGGGGGGTCTCAGTCAGTTATAAAATGGTAGAAGTTGAAGCGAGCTCCCGACGAGGCTTACCCATGCTGAAAGCAGTGAACTGTTCAGAATCATTAGGGATCCCGTACCAACGGGATGGTTTGTACTTCTCGGGTGCTTCAAAATACCGCGGATTGCGATCTAAAAGAAAATAGATATGAGGCTCAACCCAAGGGAACAACTGGCTTGCTTGAAGGTATAGACTAGGCTACTCACGAACACCAATCATGTCAACAACCACCTATAATAAACGAGCGATGTCAGTTTTGAAACAACACCAGTGGCTAGGGTGCACTCACCCAAATTCCTTTCGGGATCGGACATGTTTGTGTTCCGTCTTGACCACGAGGGTTTGGAATGGGAACGACAGTGTCCTCTTCCGTTGAACGTATCAACATGTATCCGGCAGCTAAGGAAGAGAGTTGACTTTCAGCTGACGATAGTTTCCAATGGTTTCAAACTTACGGAACAGTCTCAGGGCTTCATAAAACGCAGCCAGCACCTTGTTCAGGCTGTTGTAGTCCTCAAATGCCTTGAACAGCAGGGTCAGTCGAAAATGGAGAGCTGGTAGGGCGGCGTTCTGCGTACCGGATCACGTTCATATCCTACTACATCGACAATCTGCTGTACCACTTCATCTTGGACGTCTGGGTTCAATGACAGGAGAGCGAGAGTTGCAGCCAGAGTGTACGCAGTCGTTTCTATGCATGTTTGAATGTTAACATCACAAGCGACAAATTCCATTATATGCGAACGGACCATGACCAGCAAAAAGCATAATAAAGACGTTTCCGATCTGATACAGTGTCAACAAATGATCATATCAGCTTTACCGCGACTCACCAATTCCGAATCCTCCAACTTGTGTTTGTCATCTTCAGATTCATTCGCCTGCACGAGCATACTAAAAGCGTCTCTCCTAGTATACTCTCCGGTAGTATACCCATGAATCTCTTCACGGCGTACTTGAACTTGAGCCTTCATGAACCGTCCCAATTGGTCGTACGCCTTCAGTAAACCTCTGAATGACGGGAGCCATCGCTGAATCAATGAAGGGGTGAAGCAAAGATAAAGATAGTTATCAACGACAGTACGCATAGCCTCTTGAACCGTCATCTCTCCTTCAGCCGTCGTCGGTGGCTCCGTCCAGTCAAAGTCGAATCCAAACGCACAAACTCCAAGCACGATCAACGCCAACTTGAACGTCGCCACTTGAATCGAAGGCACATCCACCGTCTTCTTCTCTGACCACGTTTCGAAAGAGACCATATCTCGGTAGGTCTTCAAACTCTGTTCCCAAACTAACTGGTACAAAGAGTGATTGAACGCCGGTTGAATTATACGACGGTGTTTCCTCCATTCGGGACCTTCGGTTGATAAGAGATTTTCTCCATAAAGCGTCGTTCCGACTTTTGCTTCGTTAGGTCTTCCGAATTTGCCAGAAGTCGAGGTCATTTGTCTCATCACGTCGAGATTGGATGTGAAGATCACGGGAGCGCCGAATAACCAAGGTACGGCGGAGATGGTTTCGTGTGTTTGGTACACTGCAACAACTCAACGGTTCAGAGGTCTTTTTACGGATGATCAAAAGACCATGACTTACAGTCTTTCCTCCGAAGCCAAACTACGTTTGTTCCAGGTTGAAACCTCGTTGTTCCAGTCAATGCACCAATGAGGCCCAATGGAGAGAAAGGCGAGCGTATTCCTGGAAGATTGCCGATCGTCTACACCCAGCGTCCAAAATATTAAAAGGCGTCAGTGCTTGCGTTTTTCCGATTACTGTAACACGACTCACCTGACAGGTCCTTCTAAAAGCGACAACTCGCTCAACGATGAGTACAGCGAAAACAGCATAAATTACTTTTAACAGGTCAATGTCGGTTTGGAAAGTCGAGAAATGGAGTTTGAGAGAAATCGTCATGGGCGATTACCTTTGGGAAGAAGTGAGCTAAAACAAGTTATAGCACATTTCTACTTATAACAAAGGATGCAGCCAAGAAAGCCAGCTCATTATGTTGTTGGACATGCTGTGTCGCACATAAGCCTGAAGTTGATTTAATCTGTCGTTGATTCAATGACTCTGGTGGCACGGTCGGCAAATAACCCTCGCCGTCTCCGAGGTAAGCTACTGTCAGTTTTTCTATTGCCTGTATTCATGGGCGCGGAGAATTCAATTGGGAGATTTCGGGGAAAGTCAAAAGACCTAGTGCCAGGTGTACTCACGTTGTTGCGACTCGGAGGTGTCAGTGAACGTTAAAGAGAAACCGGTGTCAGAGTGCGCTTTGTCATCAACGTTTCCCACGTCTTTCTTTTTTCCCACACTACTCTTTGTCCCTTTATCTGCGGCCTGCCTCGTTCAGCACTCTGACCTGTTTCTACAGTTCCATTCAACAAAAAATCTTAGTACTTTGGGGCGTCAGTCGGTCAGCAACTGTGGACCAAGTATTTCGCATCAGCCTTGATCAACGCGAATATCATCTGGATTTGAGGCCTGATGTCGCAGGCACTCTCGAAAGGCGACATCTCGGCAGAAAAGTGCCAGTCTGCCAGATTGCCCTAAGCAGTCAGGCCTTCGCTTCTGGTCTAGTCAGGGCCAAACCGTGGATGGATGGGAAAAGAGGGTTGTGGATGCTGGCGGTAAAGATTGTCCCTTTGAGATTCGTTGGGCAATGGGAGGGAAAGCGGTGGTCGGGATTTGACTCCGTCAAATCTTTCGAAGCTCTAACTTAAAGTTGATGAAGAATTTTGTGGAAAGCAACGGGGCGTTAAAGAGCGGGCTGCACATGTTCAAAGATATCTGAGTGGATCATCCATTTCTATTTGACTTATTACATAAATCGGAACTCCTGGAACACATCTAGAATTTGGAAGAACCAACCGTTCCATGAACAAGATTGACTTATCCAAATCACCAATTATATGTTAATGCACCTTCCCCTCCAAAAAATGACCCCGGTTGAGTGCCAATCCTTGTCAATGACCACGAATCCATAAGTGATAAGTGATATAGTGAGGGGATCAACGGGCGGAGGGTGATGTTCCGAGAGTAGCATGTCGTTTGAGTGTTCAATTACAATAGCCGCATCTTAGTTTGCAGATCTATAAACCAAAAAAGAGCCAAAACTATCGCAAACTCGAATACTTACATGACACTCTTCATCGTGAGGTATTGCTTTCGTCGTCACTGTTTTGCTCAACTGGTTCCGTACGATTTCCTCTTTACTCTAATTTAGCGTGAGTCAAAGAGCGGATGCCTGTTCTTTTACCTGCTTACATCCGACTCTCCATAGTCCTTGTTTTGCTAATGGACCTTTCCAGGGATGACATCTTGTCAGATCCATGGTTAGGCAGTCCACCAGATGATAGAAACCTAGCTACAACTCTTTTCCCAGACCAAATATCTGGATGGCTGGGTAATCCATCTTTCACTACTTCCTCCAGCCTTATCCAGAATCCAGGTTTTCAAGGACTCTATGATTTTTACTCATATGAAGATCAGCAAGGGAACAAACAGTCTTCTCAGGCTCCTTTCACCTCTATGAAGCAGCTAGTGAGCCTTACAATTGGCCATGCAGTATTCAATAACCTTGCATAAGGAAATCAGCTCAATCAGAATATCTATACCCGGGACTGTAAGTAGCCATTCCATTTCACTACATAGCTATGACTTATATTCCTTTACCAGTGCTATGGGACAGTATTCCAGGCATTGAAGCTTCCCATAATCCAGATATACAGTTTAGTAGAGGACCATGTATGTCTGGGACCCATAGAACAGTTCTTCAGCTTCTGCATAAATGGAATAACTCAGAATGCCAAGGGTATTCAGTATGTTGGCTTTCTGGTGCTGCTGATAGGGAAGTCAGCTATTGCATTGTCCATTGTTAAGGAATGGGAAGCAAATGGACCTGTCTCATCCTTTGTTCTTTTCTAGTCGGATCCAAAGCACAACAATCATATCCCCCTCATTTTCTCTATTGCACATAGTCTCATAGTGGCAAGGCCATATCTGCAGGATTTTACAAAGAATCACTAGTAATCCACACATTCTGGAGGCTACATTGGAGGAGCAATACAATTGAATAATCTCGATCATTCTTTCCCTTCTCCAGTACCCACCACTTCAAAAGAACCCGATCTAGTCATTATTGATGGCCTCAATGAATGTGGTGACGACATAACGCAACAATGTTTTTTTACCCTTATATCCTCAACCTATCACCAACCATCTCATTTCCCTCTACAATTTCTATTGTGCAGTTGTCCTGAATCCTGGATTCAAGGTTTTTTTGAGTGCCAGGAATTTTAGCTGTCTTACTGAACATATTGAGCAGTCCAATGAATGAGAACAATATCACCATTTTTCTTGAAGCACAATTCCCTAGTATCTATGAAGATCCAAGATATAAACATATTCCCTTTTCTAAGTCCTTGGCCTTCCCTGAAGTTATTTGGTTGCTGGTCAAAAAAGCAGATGGCAGCTTATCTGTGCACCAACCATTATCAAGTTTTTTAGAACCAGGTTTTTGCTTCCAACCACTCAACTTGTTATGACCGTGCCGGGTCCCGCTCGGACTGGTCGGATAGACAGTTTCATTATTCCACTTGATTGTTTAAGGACCCGGCCCAGCCACACACAGTCCATTCTCATTATAGCTATGCTTACTATTTACACTCAAGATTCTACATATATCACCTTATGGATTGTCTACTTACCTTTTCCTTATCCAGGCCCATACCAGGCTGTCATATTCATTCATTTAGTATATAGATACTACTCTACTACAGTTGTAGTTCAGAATTGAAATCAACTTAGTTCTCACATCTTTTCATTTCTGGCCAGACTAAGTCAGGTCAGCTCAAGGTGTCATTGTCTAATAACATTGACTACTGACAGTCCAGTCATTTTGGTTCTCATTGGGTCCATTCTGGATCTGGCCCCTTCTCATCTCTCTCTATTCTATCCATCCTCATCAGGTCCACTTTGGTTCCCATATCTTACATGACCTTAACACAACTTCAGTTTATTGTCTGCAATAACACCTCTCACTCAGATTCAAAAAACTCTGTGATGAAGTCTACCTTGTTGCATCATGCACCAATTCTGACCATGATCAGCTTTCTCTCCAAGTTCTTGCAGCTATTATGCTGGTTCCAGTGATGTGCTGGTCAATGATGTCAGTTATAACAAAGTTTTTGCAGACAAATGTAATGAATCCACTATACTAAGTGTTGAGATTTGGGCTGTGGAGGCAGCAATCCTGTGCAAGTACTCTCACCAGTATTCCAGAACTTTCTGTAGTGACTCAAGCTCCAAGCTTTTTACTCAGCATCCTCACTTACTGTAGAACATTCTAGATACATCATAGGGTATATAAAGATGTAGGTAGACACTGGGCTTCCTCATCGGTTTGCTCTAATTCAAGCCAATCTTGCCATTCAGTGAAATTGCAAACCTACCTTACTCCTCATCATCTAATCACTCACACCTGGAAATCCAACACATAGTAGTCAATCATGAACATCTTGCGTTGGCCGGGGAGGGGGTCGCATTCGAACACGTCGTTGTGGATATCGATGGCCTGGCGTCGCTCCAAGGCGCGGAAGAACTTGGCGAGGACGGGAAGGTTGTACATGAGGGATCGGCCACCATACTCGAGCCCAATGATATCCAGGCTGCCGGTGATTGTTTGCTGCCGGGGAAATTATGATTTCCCTGAAGATTAATTAGGTACAGATGACTCCCTTGTATATCCCCTGAACACCCATGCTCCCCAAAAGGCATAGATTTTCGGCCAAACCAAGTCGGTTTGCGGGCAGTAACCCATACATTTTTTTGTGGGAATCGACGGATAAGGCATAGTTGTCATTAAACCTAGCGATGCATGACTGACGTCGCCGCTTTTAAAAACCCCACTGCGTTAGTAAAATGTTACTTACACAACAAACTATGCGACCTGACCCCGCCCACCTCAGGCATGAGGCTGAGGTATCCTTACGGTAGAGCACAGCCTGAGTGTCACAGTGTTCGAATCCTCCCGACTTCAGAAATATATTTGAATTGAAAACGCGATGCTGGCCTTCTCCGTGCAATATCTGCCCCTTCGGAATACCATCACTCAACGCAACTTCTGCCGTATACTTTTCAGACCCCACATACTAAACAGCTGTTTTGGATGATCAAACATTTCGCGAGTCGCCGAGACCTAATCAAAAAGGTGACGACTGGGTACGAGAGAAGTATGAATTTTGTCCACGGACTGTAGTGAATGGAGGAAACGAATGATGGGTCTCGCGCTCAATAGCTCTTTGTACCAGTTGGTCTGGGAGCAGAGCTTGAACACCAACGAGAAATCGTCTCCGCCGAGGGCTGATCAGAGAAAAGACGGTCGATGTCCCTGTCAGGTAGCCACTTTCAAATTCGCAGCGATCGTCCTCGGACTGTGTGCTTCTGGATTTAACGACTTTAACTGGACGAACCCACCAACGTACAGCTGTAGGAGGAATAACGGTTCAAGAAGCTATGCGGACTGTTACGGATAACTACCTCTATATCGTCTTCGCCCCGCCCTCAGGGTTTCCACGACGTCTCCCTTGGTTCAAACGTTTCATGAAAAAACTACGACCAGGCTCAGCTGGGAAAGTCCATGCAGAATCAGGTTCAAGTTCATCGGGAAAAAATCTGTGGGTATGCGGACGGGGAGTATACTAGGAGAGACGCTTTCAGTATGCTTGTGCAGGCAAATGAATTGAGATATTCCAGGATGGAAGATTCAGCATTGATGAGTTTGTGGGCAAAAAACGAAGCTTTTTTTGTCGACGGCTTATGGCTCCATGTCATCATGAGATCGGAAACGTTTTCGTGATGCTTTTTGCCGGCCATGGTAAGGATTCACTCTTGTGCTTCTGTTGTTACATCAAGATAAGATTGTAGAGCAGACTGTCGGTGTAGTAGAACACGAGCATGATCCAGTGAGTTTATCAATTTGTGCAGAGAGCCGAGCCTTTCCATTAAAGACTTTCAATGATTACAGTAGTTTGAACAAGGTTTTGGCTGCGTTCTACAGGTCTTTGAGGTTCTTTCATAAGTCGGATGCAACTATGAAAATGAACTCCTTGCTTAGCTTTTTTTTACGTACTGGGTACAATATGTTGTGTGTGATGGTAGAAGATGCAGTCATTCCTATTCCAAACCCCTGTGGTGAAGAGGGCACACAACCCTGTCCAATTCAGAAAAGAACGGTTGGTTGAGTGCATGTTTCCGTGTGTCTTAAGTTTTACAAATAATTTTGAACTTTGCGACGACGGTAGGTGACTGTTGATGTGATTGGTATCTGTGAGTTAGCATACTCTGATTGTTTATCTGGGAAGAAACACGTTCCGACTAACTTTTGTCAGATCGCAATCCCCGATACTTTGAAGAACCTGAAAAGTATAAACCATCGCGGTGGCATAAAATCCCTAATGACTCGTAACGGTTTACCGCTTTTAGTATCGGTGAATACTCATAAGCCTTTTTCCCCTCGCTTCTACGTGTGGCGCTAAACGAGATACTTATAACCACCCGGACCGCTCCCCCCCGCAAGCTTTCAAGTGTGCATTTGGAAGAAAGTTCGCAACGACTGAAGCTGTCTGCGATGTTTTTGAGAGATCGGAAAGTTGAGCTGTTGTTCCGGCCAGGTAAGACTGAACGGGTGGAAACGCAGAATAGGTTTACGTTGGCGATCAAGGATGCTCTGCTGAGGTTGGTTAGGAGAGAAAGGATGTCGAGAAGTTTATAAAGTTCAAACCCAACAATGACCATTATCGAGGGAATCAAAGAGAGTGTGTACTGTATCACGCCCACCTATTTAGTGTGATACTGAACTGAGTGGCTTGTGATGATACTTGAACTTTAAGTCATTCGTTGCTGTGACATAGGTTTAGAAAATAAGCAGAACGAAAAAAAAAACGATCGAAGCACAACGTAGCATACCTTCATGTTAACCATCCAACCCACCTAAAACCGCCTCCCAAACACGGCCAGCAACACCTTGACACCGTTCTCCGCCTCCCCATTCCCAATCGACGGCCTTCGTATGAATCTGATTGTTCAAAATTGCTCTGGACCCTGAAAATGTACTAACACTCTTGTAGAATTGAAACAGTTGTTCGCTTCGACAAACCCTGAAGAAATGTGAGAGGACCGGTGAGTAGGGGAGAAATAGACTTGCAGAAGCATGCAAACTACCGTAAGCCCAATATCATTCAAAGGGGGCCATGACTATCAGCTCAGTAGACCCCAACGATGTCATACCTCGTTTATGTGGTGTTCCATTAACGAAAAACCTAGGTTTCTTCGAAAGTTGAACGGAATTATCAAAGTTCAAGACTTGGATTGAACTGAGCCAAAGGTGAAATGGGAGCTTCACTGTCAGGTCGACAACGAGGAACGACGATACTGTACTGCGGATGACGCTGGTCCGTGCGCGTGAAACCATTCCGTGACCGCTTCCGGGAGAATCCGAACTAGCTGTGCGCTCACTTTCTTCCTTGACCACTATGTCAAGTAATCTCCTCCTCAACGTCAACTTCTATCCCTCCAGTCGTATGGTTTTTGTTGAGATACTTTAGGCGTGTAACTTACCCTCATTTTTTCTGCCATATTCCTACTCCATGAACCAATTTTCGCACTAATTTCTTAGGCTCATAATTTCTTCCCATCCACCAACATTCCGGCCCTCTTCAAAGGTTTACAGTCTTCACAGTGATCCGGACGTGAATACGTTGGGTGAAGGTATACCACAGTGGCCAGGTCGGCGTAAAATTCCCATCCGTTTGATATACGCTTTTCGAAACTACACAAACACTTGGATGGTAGGTATGTGTACTAGTCGTCTCAAAGCTCTCCTCTCCCTCCCACTTACTCCTCATCTGGGCCACGCGGATCAGGCAGCGGCGTCACCTGCACCCTCGTGATATCCTTCTGAATCTGATTTTCAATATCGTCGATATTCGTCGGAGACTTGATCTGCCCGCCCGCCTCATTCACCATGTTCCACAGGTAATACGTCGCATTTTTCTCATCCCCCGACGAGAACAAGTACTGACTCCCTCTGACTTCACTCATCCTGGCTTTGATGTTCGGCAGCCCCGTCACGAGTTCGAGCAATTCTTCGACGTTTGCTTTCGTCGGAACTTCTTTAGTCCAGGTTGGCGTGGGAGCCGTGGCTCCAGAAGAGCTTGTCTAAAGTTTCATTAGCGACGTTTACACCAATTCCAGCTCCTTGTAATCGCACCTCTCTCTCTGGCTAAAATTCTGTAATCAGTTCAAGAACAAGCCAGCGACTGTAGAGAACTTACGTTCGTCATCTTCTCGGAACAGGATGGATTTTAGATGGGTTACGGGTGGTGTGGCGGGAACTGGTGAGTTGATGATCGTTAGCCCAGCATTTCGAGTACTTATAAGTAACTTAATAACACTCGTTCCCCTCCGCAGTCGGTCAATTCCGAAATTCCATTCTGGCGCACCTGACATACAAACTGGCAGGAAGAATGGACCAAGGCACGACAATAAGGGGTCGATTCAATAACTGCTGAAACGTGCCGCTTCGGTACTTTCGACTGCCCGTGACCACAAACAACGAGGACCTGAGGCCTGAGGCACCAACTGGTAAGGAGAATGAATAAGGCACGACGTATAGTACTTGAAGAGCTTGCCACCCCAGTCCTTCCAATGCGGTATGCCCGACTGTGAAATGGCCTTGACACGCATTATGGCAAGGAGTCGAATGAAACAAGGCACAACATATACTACTTGACGAGCCGTGACATTTCGGCGTTTCCAATAACGGAAAGACCTGAGGCACCAACTGGTAATGAGAGTGAACCAAGGCACGACATGTACTTGACCCACCTCGGTGCTTCCGGTCTCCGTGAAGTTGTATTATATTTCTCCTGAGTCCGTTTCTGCCGATGGCTACGTGAAAGGACACCGAATGGCAAGGAGTTGAATGAACCAGGGCACAACGAATAGAGCGGCAAATGCCTGAATCCATCGTCGTTGAAAGGACTTCACGTACCAATTAATACGGAGAATGAATCAAGGTACGACTTATAATGTGTCGGTTTATTTAACGAGGAAACCACCATCGTCAATCCACTATCGACCCAGACCTGCCTCTGAACTAAAATCCTCTCGAAATGGCTTACTTACCTTTATTCAATGGCAATGTGACAATGGATTCCGCATTCCAGAAGGCACGACCACAAGTAAGCTCTAGCAAAAGTCCTATTGACGCGTTTTACCTTACAATCATTGCCGCAGATCTTGGACCTATTCGATCAGTTCAACGAGAACCCAGATTTCTACAGCGTCGAGGTCAATTCCCGCGTAAGCATGGAACTGGCCGTACAGACCATCAATACCATGGTGTAAGTGCCCTTGTATTATCTCGCCCCATGGGTCATTCATCGCACTCACATCCACTGGCAGCGGTAACTCCACCTACCTTCTCCACGTGCCCATCACTGTACAATACCAAGGCACCCCCTTCCAACTCGAAACCATCTACGACATTATTGGATGGATCTTCTCCGTCGTTGGTACAACCCCCACCGGTGCTAATAATGTCAACTACTTTCACCCCTTGCTAAGCGTGTACTTTCTATTCTGCCGCAAGCTCGTCACGAACAGAACAAAACACCCTCAAACAGTGCAGCTCACGTTCTTCACTCAGACAGTTGGGAATGTTGTGTTCCAGCGCGTTTGCCTGGGGGCGAACATGGACAACCCAGCGCCTCAAAGAAAAGAGACAGCACGGAACAATCGCGTCGATCAGATGGTGGCTAGAGGGCAGCTCTTGGCGACTGACCGGGATTACTGCAATGTCGTGACCGCCCAAGGACAGGCGGCGCAAATGGTAGGACACTGCGCCGAGACTTTCCCATTCATTTTCGTTCGCTCGTACGTCTCGTCCCTCCCCTCCCCATCTCGCAATCTTTCAAGTAACAAAATAATACCACAGACTCGGAAACGCCGTGAACGCGACCACTGTATGTGGGATCGCTGGGAAGTTGGCCCCTGCGTTCCCCCTTAACGCTCCAAACCCAGCCTACGACCCGGTGACTGTGGCTGCTAACATGATTGCGGCGTGTAACAATTGCCAGATGCTAATCGGGGTGAACCACTGGATTCCACAAAATTTCCTTTAGGCTGAGGGAGAGGGGCGTGATTCTGACGCAGGTCCACTCGTCAGTTATCGTATATTGGTTGTACTGGAATCGCCATAGATAACGTTCACTTCCTTCCAAAATGTACGACGAGGGCTGAATACGATATTTTTTGATGCCGAGTCCGAATTTTTTTTTCAACAGATCGTCGGTGTGGTAGCACTCGCCGACAGGATTACAGAGCATCCTCACTTGCCCTAGTATATAGTCTGTCTTGGGTGGACAATCTGCTGAGCTTGGAAGGACGACAAATTCTTTTAGCTCTAGTTCCGGACGGTTTCGTCGTAAGGCCGTTGCATGTATTCAAGGGTCCGTAAAACTGAGTTCAAAATTATGCGCTCCACTTTTAAATCCCGGGAACTTCAAGAATAGCCTTATAGGGAAGGTGATCGGGACATAGGTCCATGGTTCGAGAGCGAGCTGGTTCGACGGTAGCTTACTTACTCAATGACCAGCTATGAAAAGGTTTTGACGGGGTCAATGTTTAGTTCTCTCAAGTTTTCGAAACCACCTGTTCCCTTCTAACTAATCTCAAAAAAGCATCCCTTGCCATTATCGTTAACATGCACCCAACACCAGCATCCAAAACCCTTAAGTTGTCCCATCCATCCACGGTCTGCAAGAAACGGACCTGAGTCCTTGGGGCCTAACTCCTGGCAGACTAGCATATTCTTTTTTTTTCTTGCCGAGAGGACGCGCCTCGAAGGCATCTGGGTATTGTCAATTCGGATAATGTTCGCGTTGATTCAAAATATGTTATCGGCAGATGCCCCAAAGTACCGGGATTTTTTGGGTGAACGGAGGAAGCAGGCCCCACTGACAGCCACATTGGTACTCAGCATATACTCTATCTGTACTTGGATCTGCACACATCCCTTCTGTGTAGTGTGTAGTCTCTATCAGCATTCTCAGAGATGCACCCCAGTTCAAGACTCAGCTCTTTGGTGAACCATTTGAGTTGTTGACTCACCTTCAATCTCGATGTTTAATCAATCATGACCACGCGAAACTTCAACGGTAGATGATGCACGCTACCACTGAAGCCATCGTGAACCAGTCAAATGGTACGCTGCTCAGAACGTTGTTCATACAATTTGAAATGGACTTTTTGGAGCTATCTTTCCACGTTGAAGGTGTCGGTAGTGGTTTTTGTGGTGTCATGGGATGTAGATACAGGTGGTAAGCTGCTTGAGGGCAAACAGTTGATAGTTCAACAAGACGAGGGATCGTCGAAATTGGGAAAGCGGGGCGAAGGTTGAAGCTGGGAGGTTCGCCGGCGGCTGGGGCTTCACGGTAGTGCGGGAAGGATGTCGTTGTCACTCTGCCCCTCTGGGGGTGTTGGAGCAGATGGTGTCGGTGCAATCATGAGGTTGATGAAGGCTTCGGTGGGAGTAAAACTTTGTGTTTTTCACGCTCGGTTGAGAGATGACGATTCTGTTTTTTGCCTCGTTCCCTTTTTGCTTTTTGTCCTTCCCTTCTTGTTCCCCAGTGCCATCATTCGGATTCTCTATCCCATTCTCGCCCTTGCTATTCATTACCTGAATAGTGCTCGCACA
Organism: Marasmius fiardii PR-910; assembly: GCA_014904975.1. Lineage (NCBI taxonomy): Eukaryota > Fungi > Basidiomycota > Agaricomycetes > Agaricales > Marasmiaceae > Marasmius > Marasmius fiardii. Next base: position 329,110 of record MU127822.1, read on the forward strand.
GCTGTATCTTTTTTTACCTGGAAGTGACTTCCGAGGTTCTTTAAGTTGACTTCAAAACGCAGTTTATCAGGGACAAGTAGTGCATAATGAGATTTAAACATCCCAAAGGCTCTACGTAACCTAAGAAGTAGGGTATCGACGACGTGATTAACCACGATGATACGGTTCGACAACTTCCCTTCGTCCACGAACAAATCCTCATGTACATGACACAACATCCACGTCCCAGCTTGAATGGAATATATCACGAGATTCGAATCCTTCGCTTGTTTTGTCCATAGATAAATAATGCTCCAAATATCCGTGAGACGAAAACAGGGAAGCAGCAGCAATGAGAGGGAAATTTACATCGAGGGAAAGGGGAGGACAAAAAAGGCAAAGGCTGAGTGCTGAAGGCCAGATTTCTGTTGAGTATACCCTTGGTGCCACTTCTAAAAGGGTGTAGGTAAGTTAACGATAAGAAACCTATCAAGAGGGACTGGTTACTATCTGAGAATTGAGGACGAAGCCTGAGGCAAGTGGATGACAGTTGAGTGTGTGATGCAAGGTGGGTTTCAGCAACTACTTTCAGGATGCCTTCCTGAGTGTTTTGGCTACAGATGCTGATAAAGCTTACAGAATGTTACTTGGTGCTAGTCCCGACGACGTTCATGGTTTGGTTAAAGGTGAAGATATCAACAGCCGATTCCAACTTTCCGCCTCGATACATAAGCAGTTGTTTCGCTTTCAAGAACCCTGAAGAGATGTAGAGGTCCAGTTAGTAAAGGGAAAAATAGCCCGCCGTACTGTAAGCCCGATATCGCTCAAAAGGTCAGTAGACCTTCCCAAGAATGACATACATTGGAATTTTGCGAGTATGGATTGAATACTAGGGAAAATGTTCTTGACTTCAAATGTCAGGAGATGGATCAATAAGCAGAGCAGAGTGTGCAAGTATGTATGGCCCAAGTTACAAAATGAAAAAGGAAAGAGACAGAACATTCATTGGCAAAGTAAAGATATTTATGTACTAACAACTTCAGGAAAAGTAGAAATTGATGGATTAATCAACTAGAAACAAAGACTTGAAATTATTTTTAATAGTTTCAACTTCATGAGAATGATCAGCAGAAAAGGACTAGAGAGTATGAATATAGCCTGTTAATTTCAGCTCAAACAAAATCAATGGGAAAACATACCTCAAGCCATACTGAAAATCTGTTATATGCCTCCTTGTAAGAATAGTGACCCAATTGGAGACGCCATTGCCAGTCTTCTCCTGAACTTCTAGCAAAGTCCAAAACTATTTGACAGAGAGGAAGAAGTTCAGGCTGAGGAACGGATTGTGGAATGAGACTTGTATCAATGAGTAAGTCTTGTATTATCTGGACCCTTTCATACTTATTTTGCTCAATCTGCAATCTAGCTACAAGAGCTTTTACCAATTGAGCACAACTTGCTTGGATATTGATGTGATATAAATCTGTTGTGTCTGGAATTGGAGTTGTAGCATCTGCAGAGTTGAGAATGTGTGAATCTGAACATCTGCAAAAAGTGACTGATTTGAGTTGAGTTTTAATCAAATTGAAATCATCTGGGCAGCCTTTGATCCAAGTCAAGCCTTTCACTACAACAGGTGATGTCCAGAAAGGCCTGTTGATGAGTAAGCCAGTGAGATAAGAGACAATAGTATCATGGAGCCCTGATTCAATCTCCTGCTTTGTGCTTTGGATATCAAATCTCCATTGAACACTGGCAAAGCATTCAAAAACTAAACTGTTGGTCTGTGAAGAGGATTTCAATATTACTACAATGTCTGGTTTTGTCAGTAAAGTAGGACTTACTTCAAACCTTTGCCATGATGCAATACTTCTAAAGCTGCTAATAAATCTCTCCAATGCATATAGATTGTGCACAGAATCTAGATCCATAGAGTTGATGGCATTGTAGAGTAAATTTCCCAGATCTACTTCAACAAGATTGCACAACAATTCTTCAGATGGTTTGCTGATGGTAGAGCAGAGTTGGGACCAGATTGAAAAAAAGTTCCAGCCACCATCTTTACAGTCTGCATGGGGATATTTCTTTTTCTGAAGAATGCAAAGAGCATGCTGTGCAAGAGAATTGCAATAATACTCTTTGTCAATAAAGAAATCTCCTGACCATGACTGGTCAAGAAGGAAGTGAATGAATTGTGCCTTGTGTGGTTCAATGGATTGACATAAAGATCCTAGATAATCATGACCCAAAATCATTAAACTCCTTTTTAGTTCTTGAAGATACTTTTCTTCAATCCCAAATAGAAATTGAATAAAGTGGAAATAACATGGACCAAACTTATCATTAGGATAGAGTGTCATCATAGCAAGCATAGGAAGAAGAACCTCTGGACCCAGCTGTTTAGAAAGGATAGACAAAGCAAGGAGATAGAAACCATCTAGTTTTTGGATGAATTCCTGGTGGAGAGAATCACTATCTGTGTCTTCTGGGAAGCAAAACTCATCCCATTCAACCACTAGGCTTTGCAGTGGTTGAGAATAATCAGGATCATCAGGAATGTACAGCAACTCAGGATTATTTTTACACTGCTCAGTAAGAACTGTAGTCCACTGGCAGGCCAGAATCCCCCTCCATTTTGCCTTGTCTATGAAAAACTCTCTGGAGCGTGTACAATCAAAAAGGAAGTCACGAAAAGATCTATGATGTTCAGAAATTGACTTTTTCTTGTCACCAATTTTGAGTACTGAATGCATTGTGCTTAAGGTCTGAGCAACTGTGCCAGATGAAAGGTCAAGTACCAGGTCAATGAACTGTGGATAGGCATGCTGTGGAAGTATCATAATAACTGCAAGGACTTGGAGAAGGAGTTTATCACAGTTAGGATTTGCATGCAACACAACAAGGTAGAGCTGATCAAGATCATGGAAAGGGGGATGTTCTGAGCTGGAGGCCAGTAACTTGTTGCATACATCAACAATAATCTGAAGCTCCTTGGTTGGAAGTGTGGATAGAGTTTTAATAAATTTGATAACAGTTGTTGCATAGATGAACTGGCCATCAGCCTTCTCAACCAACAACTGGATTACTTCAGGGGAGGGCCATGGGTCTGGGAAGTGAACTTGTTCATATTGGGAATCTCCATGAATATTCTGGAATTCCCAATGCAAATAAAATCTGATATCATGCTTGAGATTGAATGAATGGTCCAGTTTGATATGCCTGGTGAGACAGCTAAACTTTTGAGATGTAAAAGAGCTTTGAATCCAAGATTCAGGCCGGCTACATAATAGGAATCGCAAAGGAGAATGGGTCTGATAGGTGGAAAATATGATTGAGAGAACACGCTTTTGTGTGGCAGGATTACTGCATTCATCAAGGCCATCAATGATAACTAGATCAGGAGGCTGTAGAGCAGATAGTGGAGGAGAGTGATTGAGATTGTTCAGCACAAGTTCTTGATATTGCTCTTCCAATCCAGCCTCCAGGATGCGTGGATCATCATTGATTCTTTGGTAGACAGAATCCTGTAGATATGGCCTTGCTACTACAAGACTGTGTGCAATTGAGAGAATCAAGGAATCAGGATTGTTGCACCTTGGATCTGACCGGAAAAAGAAAAAAGATGCAGCAAGCCCACTTTTCTCCCATTCCTTGGCAATAGTCAATGCAATAGCTGACTTTCCAACTCCAGCAGCACCAGAAAGCCAGCATACTGGAAGTTTCTGGGATTCTGAGTGTTTCCAATCTCGTATACACTGAAGCACTGCTTTACGAGTTCCAGGCATACAGGAGCCTCTATCAACTTGCAAGTTTGAATTGTGGAAAGCTCCAACACCTTTAATCTTGTCCCATAGCACTGTCAAAGAACTATAAGTTGGAGTTTCATAGAAATATAGAACAGCTACTTACAGTTCTGAGGGTGGACATTGTGATTGTA
>MU127822.1:358184-375568 GCA_014904975.1 Marasmius fiardii PR-910
TATTTGTACTTTGTAGCATACTGGGTAGTATTGATCGTCTTTGTCATTGGGACTAGTTGTTGACTGTCAAGCCTCTGCTCCAGTCTCTGTGTGTTTACTACCGGCGCTTCACCACATTAGGTCAAGATCCTTTACTGCACGGGCACCCTTCCCATAAGGCTGTCTCTGCAGGCTGTACCGTTCCACCACGTCTCCGACATTTAGCGCATCGAGACCCAACTCCGAAGAAGAATCAGAACAGGAGAAAGTTGATTGCTCCACACTACCGCATGCTTACGACGTTACTGACAATGAACACGTACATCTAATCACCGACAGAGAGTGGGCCAGTTGTGACCAGAACCAGTGCCCGAACGCACTTGCGAACTCCATCTCTGAACCACAAAGCTTATACGACAACGACGGTAGTGTTCTCGAATTCAACCGCTTCATCCCAGTATTTCCACTGTTACCACCATCCCCACTTCCAGTCTGCCCAGCTACCCCCAGTTTACCCAGAACCCCAGGACACTCTAGGCCTGGGTCCCACATTGGTCGATACTCTAGACCCATATCAAATCCCACATTACGTACTTCCCCCACAGCTTCTCCCGCACCAGCACCACTACCTGTACCTTGTGAACCCCCCATATCCCCATCTGTTCCTGTCACCAGTCCCAGGACCGTCTTTTGCGGAAGTTGGTAGGATTAGCAGCAGCTGTTGCCACGACTGAGCCGAGAGACCTCAGTGAACTCATTGCTAGGGTAAATAAGCTGGACATCAGTATCAACAACCCGGCCTTGAACATTGGAAGAGGAGGTGCTCGAGCGCAGTCCAGCAGTGGAGGAGGAAGGGACCTGAATGCTATGGACGTCGATGCCACCTCGACTTCAATGCGGAGGACTGGTACCCGGGAGGAGTTCTTGCGACGAATGAGGAATAGGTGCTTTGGCTGTGGTGGCCTGCACCACAAGAAGGACTGTAACCGGGCACAAGGTGTTACATGCAATTACTGCAAGAGGCTGGGTCACTTGGAACAGGTCTGCCAGGATAAGTTCATGGGAAAGGAAAGGGGAGGAGGACTAGCTGGAAGGGGTTGCCCACAGATCGCAGCGACTAACATGGAGGAGCACTTTTTGCTCTTCGACGAGGAGGGGGGGAGTCACCGTTCTTTGAACAACCCCACGACCACTGTCACGTCCAGCTCATCCTGGGTGCCCAGCAACCCGACAACAACCCTAGACGGTCAGGGACAGCTCACCGCCCAGATCGCTCAGCTTAACAGCCTTCTGGCCGGCCTTAGCTCTGTCGTCAACAAGCCACAGGGTTTTTAGGAAGGATGCCTGTCTCAGCCGCAACGAGAGTGTCCCAGAAGCTGATAGTAGTATGCCCATCTTCAAATTATGACCATATATCTTCATGTACTATTAACACGACTCGCGAAAATACACCCTTATCATCACATTTTCGAGTATGCATGAAGATTGAGAATGGGAGACTACAAACATCGGTGGCGGCCATGGTGGATAGTGGAGCGACAGGTTTATTCATGAATAGGAGGTTTGCCAAAGAGAAAGGGTTACGAAAGCTTCAGTTAAAGAAGCCGATACAGGTCTTCAACATTGACGGTACCCCTAACCAGGCTGGCAGCATACAGGAGTTTGCACAGATGGCAATAACAGTGGACGGACATAAACATTGGGTGGATTTCCTGATCACGGATCTTGGCGAAGAGGACATGATATTGGGGTTACCCTGGTTGAGGCAGTTGAACCCAGATGTAGACTGGTCAAAAGGGTTGTTATCGATCAGGACCCACAGAGTGACAGTAGAGGACGGTATCGGAAGAGCAGGAGAAACAACTGCAACTCTGTGTTCTTAAAGCCAACCGAGCGCTTCGTCGGAACTGGCTTAGGCAAGGAATTATCAAGGACGTTAAGGAACAGGTCTGGATCGCGGCAGGGTACACTTATTCCCAGCAACTTGCAGAAGCGGCACAGAAACTCAAGCCGAAGAAGACGTTTGAGGAAATGGTCCCTAAGCACTACCAGGAGTACAGCAAAGTCTTTTCAGAACAGGAATCAGAACGGTTACCGGCACACAAACCTTGGGACCACGCCATCGAGTTCACCCCTGGGGCCCCAGACTCACTTCGTACCAAGATTTACCCTATGTCCCCAGTAGAGCAGGAAGAACTTGATCGGTTTATCGAGGAAAACCTACAGAAAGGGTACATCTGACCTTCCAAGTCACCCATGGCATCCCCGGTGTTCTTCGTAAAGAAGAAAGATGGGAAGCTACGGTTCGTACAGGATTATCGACGGCTCAATGAATTTACAGTCAAAAACCAGACACCACTCCCACTAGTATCAGACATTATCAACTGCCTCTGCAACGCAAAATACTTCACCAAGTTCGACGTAAGGTGGGGTTACAACAATGTACAGATTAAGGAGGGAGATGAATGGAAGGCAGGGTTTGCAACAAATTGAGGGCTGTTCGAGCCAACGGTCATGTTCTTCGGTCTCACCAACTCCCCAGCTACGTTCCAGTCTCTAATGAATCTCATCTTTGCAGACCTTATCGCAGCAGGGAAGGTAGCAGTATACCTGGACGACATCCTGATCTTCAGTTCGGATTTATTGGAACATCGTCACGTGGTTAAGGAAGTCCTCAAACGGTTACAGCAAAACGATCTATACCTCCGACCCGAGAAGTGCGAATTTGAGAAAACTGAGGTGGAATACTTGGGTTTATTGATAAGCGAGGGGAGAATACGTATGGATCCAGTAAAGGTAGCTGCAGTACGAGATTGGGCAACACCAAAATCAGTACATGATGTTCGTGGATTCCTAGGATTTGCCAACTTCTATAGGCGCTTCATTCGGGACTTCTCAAAGATCGCATGCCCACTCAACGACTTAACGCGCAAGGATGTTCGGTTCGACTGGGGAACACAACAACAGGCAGCTTTCGAAAAACTACAGACAGCGTTTGTCTCTGCACCTATTCTTGCCTTATGGGATCCAGATAAACTGACTCGGATAGAGGTGGATGCTTCTGGTTACGCTACAGGGGGAGCCCTTATGCAACAGCAGGAAGATGGTACATGGCACCCAGTAGCATATCGCTCAGCCTTGATGCAACCGGCAGAAAGGAACTACCAGATCTATGATAGGGAAATGCTGGCAATCATAGAGGCTCTGAAGGACTGGCGTTATTTCTTAGAGGGCCTCCAGGATGAATTCGAGATCGTCTCTGATCACAGTAACTTGGAATACTGGCGAACCGCGCAGGACCTCACACAACGCCAAGCTCGCTGGTCCCTCTACTTATCCAGGTTCAACTTCCGGCTGGTTCATCATGCAGGGAAAAGTAACACGCAGGCCGATGCCCTATCACGGATGTCACCCCATCGTGTCCAAGATCATGAGGACAACCGACAACAGGTCGTACTTTCACCAGACCGGTTCCACAAAATAGCCACTTTCACCCTAGTCAATCCATTAGAAGAACGGATTCGCTGAGCGTCAGAGAAAGAAGCAGAAGTGCTGGAAGGGCTGAAGAAGCTGAAGGAGGGAGGTCTGAGGAGACTAGCGAATGGGTTACCAGAATGGGAAGAGGATAACGGTTTGGTCTACCATCACGGTAGAGTCTACGTACCCCCAGACAGGGAACTGTGACAAGACGTACTCCGGCAATGTCACGACTCTCCATCAGCAGGACACCCAGGACTTCATGCAACTTACGATTTAGTGACATCTCACTTCTGGTGGCCAACGATACGATCATTCACCGAGAAGTATGTGGAAGGCTGCGACACTTGTGCACGGAAAAAGTTACAGCGACACCCACGGGTGGTAACTCACCTACTCGACGTACCAATGGGGATTTGGGAGGAGATAGGAGTAGACCTGATTACTCAGTTGCCAAAGTCAAACGGATACGACGCTATTTTGGTCTGCACAGACTTGTTCAGCAAGCAGATTCATGCTATTCCCTGCATGACCAGCATTACTGCAGAGGAGGTAGCAGATCTCTACTACCGAGAGATCTTTCGACTTCATGGGCTACCACTACGCTTTGTGTCAGATCGCAGTCCCCAGTTTGCAGCAATGGTTATGAGGAAACTCCTCAAGCAACTCGGTATCAAGAGCAACTTGACGTCGGGATACCACCCGCAAGCCAATGGACAGACAGAGCAGGCCAACCAAGAGGTGGAGAAGTACCTGCGACTGTATGTAGGAAGGAGGCAGACAGATTGGGCGAAACACCTGCCGATGGCCGAATTCGTTATTAATTCCAAAACCCACTCCACACATGGTCTCTCTCCATTTGAGGCAGTATATGGATACCAGCCCTTATTCAACATACCGGTGGGACAGCGTGCAGGAAGGAAGGATGTAGATGAGCGGATTGAGGTGCTGAAGGAGTTGCGGAAGGACACTCAAACAGCATTGGAGGCAGTGAAGAAGGAACAGAAGGCGGCGTATGAGAGGGGGAAGAAGGGAGCTCATGTGTTCAAGGTTGGGGAATACGTATGGTTGGACGCCAAAGACATCGACCTGAAGACACCAAGTCGCAAACTTTCAGATCGACAGCTAGGACCATTTGAAGTACTGGAACGTGTAGGAGAGCTGGACTACCGCTTGAAGCTCCCTTGGGGACGACATCGGATCCATCCAGTCTTTCATATCGACAAGCTGTCTCCTTGGCAAGGCAACGAGATTAATGGGGAACGACCATCACAACCCGGTGTTGCGGCTGTTTTAGAGAATTTACCTATTTCTCTACATTTTGGCAGTTTTGGAGTAATAATAACCTATTATTGTTATGAGAACTAAGGAATATTAAAGTACTAGAGTGAGGCCCGAGCTGCTAGTAAAAGGACTCACCTTCGGAAACATGTTACACGTGTTCAGAAGTAAACACTGTAGTATGGGATTCCCCAGGGTTGAAGGTTAACAACTTCTGAAACATGTAGGAAGCCTTCTGAGCCTATGCTATCATTGGTGATGCACACTGGATAGCTATAGAAGCATGTAGAACCATACCAAGGGTAATAACGACGAGACAAAACTACTGCTAAAGAGAGTGGGAAGTTCTGAACGGACTTAACACAGATAACGACGACTTCTGAACTTAGGGAGATGGCAAAGACCACTTCGGAATCACGAGGGAAGTGGCAGAAGCCACTTCCAGAGGTCACCCGATATGACTACTGCAGGTGCCTGGCTGGCAGACATTAGGCCCAAGTTTCGGAGTTAGGATCCGACCTTCGGCACAAGTCTACTGGAGCTTAGAAATCCGTCAGGAAATAGATGCCGCTGATTAGAACACAGAGAACACCGATACTGTGGCTGGGACTTGTACTGGAATACTTCATGGTATGAGGAAAGGCTACTTAAGGGGTGTTAAACACAGAACGAAGGGTCTGAACTAGTATTAAGAAGAAAGGGGGGGAATCGATTACACCGATAGGGACGGGCTAACTCACCTGTCACCCTAACGGAAGCTGATCGACTTCGAAATTATGGGAGTATATCCCAACCGAGGGTGTGGATACCTACGACCTAACTGGTCAGTCGTCAGGTCTACCGTCTATTTCTGAGCACCCAGCTTGGTCTTCTGAAGTAGGGATAATGGTAGTATAAGATTGGAGAACGGACTCACAACTGTGGGGACGAATGAGGAACCTCAGGCCTTAGTCAGAGGTTTGGAATTGAGGATGGAATTAAACCATCTGTGCAGGAACATATATAGGGTCTGGGGCGGAGGAACAGCCTGCTTCGGAACTGTATAGAACCCAGGGGACCACCCTGGAAACAGGAAATACAAATGCTGAATGATCGAGAAGGAGGATATTAATTTCTACATCCAACTTCCGGGCAAAACAGCAGAGAATAATGTCAAAACTCTCTCTGTTAATCTTAGTTAGATACTGATTCGGACTAGATGACCATCGATACGGACGGATGTATGTTTAGCTACAGATTCAGGTATAATAATTAGGTAGATAGTATATAAGGGCTGGGGTTTTCATCAGGAAAGCCCCAAGTTACCCACCCAGTCTTGCTGCTGTACCACGAGGACAGTAGTAAGCAGGGAACTTCTATAGAGAGAGACACGAGAATAGAACGAGACCAGTCTTAACCGACTTGGTAGATTTGACTGCACCTGACTGTTTTAACTGAACTGTCTGACTGTCTGAACTGATTTGCTAAGTCCACTGGGACGAAGCAACTGTCTGTCTGTCTGGAGTGGAAGTCCATTGGGGACCAAACTCACTGTCTGTCTGCCTGTCTGTCTGTCTGTCTGTTTTGTCTGTTTCTGTCTGAACTTCTGAAGTAGCGTTTGACTTAGCCGCTGGGCCTGTCGACCTTCTGAAGCTGTTCTTTGTGAGTCTGAAGTACCTGAGTCTTGCGATTGGCGCGTCTCCGGTTTCTGCTACTTACACTCCACCACCTACCTACATATTCATAGTGTTTCCCTCCGCCTCTGAACCCCCTTCAGAGCGTGGTATAGGATCTGAAAATCATCCAAGACCCAGTTCCGCACTTGATATTTCGTTCTTGAGTTAGCTACTGGCGGAACCTTCGATCAACGTCGAACCAGCTCTCGCATTACACATGCTAGACCTCAAGAGTGATTTGTTTGGTGTTTCTATAGTTTTAGGATTCTTGCTGTAGTACTTTACGGCGCTAGGACTTATATATCACACACTTCACCCTTACCCCATCTTAGACGTTTTACCGGACCAATAGAACTAGAGGATGATGGAGCAGTAGGAGAATATGACGTGGAGAAAATTCTCAATAGTAGGATTCACCGAGGAAAATTACAATATGAGGTAAAGTGGGAAGGCTGGGACGAAGGACACATCTCCTGGGAACCAGCAGAAAATGTGAAGAACGCTCAGGAACTAGTGGAGGAGTTCCATGCAGAGCATCTGGACGCTGTGGGGGAGTCAGATATACCGGCACCAAAGAAGAAAAGGAAGAAGTCAAAGCAATAACCATCAAGGACGATGGTCTTAGAAGGGGGGTAATGTCACAAAGTGTGTACTATTCTTATTTTCCTATGGTCTCTTTTCCTTTCTCCACGATACACGATACTACCCTTGTTCATCTCTTGAGTCTATTTTCATTCCACCGCTTTCCATCACCTTCCGCCATGTTCTATCTGTTTCCGCATGACACCTGGTCACGACATCATAGGTCACATGCTAGGTAGTATATATAGGATGACTTGTCACCTAGTCCCTCATCTTGACCTCTTTGTCATTGGGACTAGGTGCATATTTGTACTTTGTAGCATACTGGGTAGTATTGATCGTCTTTGTCATTGGGACTAGTTGTTGACTGTCAAGCCTCTGCTCCAGTCTCTGTGTGTTTACTACCGGCGCTTCACCACAGATGAGGAGTAAGGTAGGTTTGCAATTTCACTGAATGGTAAGATTGGCTTGAATTAGAGCAAACCGATGAGGAAGCCCAGTGTCTACCTACATCTTTATATACCCTACAATGTATCTAGAATGTTCTACAGTAAGTGAGAATGCTGAGTAAAAAGCTTGGAGCTTGAGTCACTGCAGAATGTTCTGGAATACTGGTGAGAGTACTCGCACAGGCTTGCTGCTTCCACAGCCCAAATCTCAACAGAATGTGACCAAAATGTTATTCTTTTTGATGTTTTCTCGGTGTGTTACTGTGCAGTATGGGTCACGTCAGCACTTCATTTATGAATGCAAAGCCTGTCAAAAACTCACCACGAGCTACAACGCGCTTCAGAACTCGAATCACGATTTTTCTCCCAAATCTCCACATTCTGCATCCACCCCGAGTCCCAGACTTTCGATTTCTAGAGGGAACCGTCGTGAATACCTGGGTCGGAGATGTACACTAGGGGAGGACTCGAGATCTGAGCACTTCGGACGCCACGTTGTCATAGTCAACACCACGTAAACATCAGGTCGCGTACTTGTCGTGACACGACCAGGATGCATTTTCGTTGGCATACGTCTTCATAACCGCGACATCCAGCAAAATGTACTGTGCAAGGGTCCGCGAATGCTGCAGGTCGATGCCATGGGTTGAAAGAAAAGTGGGTTCGAACCGAATTCAAAGTTTTTTCGGAGAAAGTGCACAGCGTTCATGACAGTCACCACTTGAAATATTGAATAGACTACTGCGTGCCGTGAAGAGCATGAGTTACAGGTGAAGTCTAGGTAGGACAAAGACACACACTACGTCAAAATCGGGCCTGTTTGCGGATGACTTCAACTCTACTGTGCTTCAAAGCGACATCTAATGGTGAAACAATTCCATTCATTTGGAGATCTCCGGATATGGCCTGACTCGCGGTTTGAAGGCAGAGCACAATTTTGAGATACCGTTCGATGTGTCTAGTATCGGTCAGAATTGGATTAATGTCGCACTGCCAGCAAAAAGAAATGAGCGAACGGTGGTATTTACTACACAGTAGATGATGCACCTGTACCTTTGCTCGCTTGCCGACTCATGAACGTGTTCGAACTGTGAAATTTGAGAGCCTATTCAACTACTGATGAAGTGATGCAGTGAGGACAAATGATAGTATATGAAAAACCAAAGCATAACCTGCTGTGAGGTTTCTGAGGCACTATCCGACTGATTGCTCGAGAGCCCTCTTCGTGAGCCAAATATTGGAGCTGATGAGACTGAGGGAATGTATGGTTATTTGGTTGACGGATAACGAAGGGACCGCAAAGCACACAGGATCCATGCAATACTTTTCCATCTGTGCAATAAACATGCCATACACAATAGTAAGATCCTAGATAGAGGATGGTGGATGACAGTGTTGGATAGAGTGAGCAAGGGAAGGCTGACACGAGGCGAAGTAATAAAGCGCCTCGGTGCCTATGACAGTCATGTACAAAGGTTTAAGTTGTGTGATTGTGACATCCGCACACGACTGCTCCGCGCTGAGAATTCAAAGGTGATCCAACTTCCATCCGGGCCCCAAAATATGGCGAGACGATACTCTCATTGGCGAGGTTGTCAAGAAAACGTCGGGTATGGCCACTTGATCTAGTGGTCTATCGTCGTCGGATGTCCTGTGGCCAAGTGTGAAGTTGTTGTTGGTCAAAAATGGGAGGGGAGCCACCAAGAGATCAGAGTTCGGGAGGCTGTTCAGAGATGAGAAGGGGAAGAATTTGGAGAACTACGGGTGTTCAATTTCCTGGAGGCTGGTAGCCCGTCGTGGGAAGTTAAGGTGACGTAGTGTATTGACCTCTTAAGTAGGTGAAAAGGGTTGCTGATTGACGTCGTCGTGGAAAGCTGGGACCGAGACATGTGTACACAGTCACCAGTGAGGAGCAACTTGGCGCTGAATACCAGGCTGCAACTCAAATTTGACTTGTTAAATCAGAACTGACCTTTTCCACAAACGAGTTTGACTCAAATCACCACCCGAGGGAAATATGAGCCAATAACCTTTTCTCCTTCAAACAACAGACCTGGTCGAGAGGAGTAAAGATACTTGTCAATGTCTGGCTGATAGAGGTTGATTAAGGCGAATGGTAACGGTGATGAAAGAGGCCGGATACAAATGGAGGGACAGAAAGCGATGTCCCAGGCTGATGCTGGGTAAGATAATGTGGGCCATCTTCGCTCGTAAGCCGATACGAGTTCTGAGGGAGGGAAAGAGCCAAAACCATGGTAAATTCAGTTGGATGTAGATGGCGGAGTACTTACGCGTCAACCACTCTTCGATATTGTGGAGGTATTGCCTGGCTTTTCAACTTCCCTACAACGTCTTCTCCATTGAATTTAGTGAGGCCAAGGAGCAGGTGTGTCGTCCTTTTACTTGCTTAAGACTGCGTTGATTGCCGCGAGAGTGAATTCACCACGATTGGTCAATCAAAAACGGTAAAAAGACTCCAGTCGAACGTGCGGTTGAGCATGATCTGATTATGTGAGCTGCAGCCGGTGACTTGCTTCTCCCGATAAGCGCTAGCACAGCCAGAATTATGCACTACTTGTCCCTGATAAACTGCGTTTTGAAGTCAACTTAAAGAACCTCGGAAGTCACTTCCAGGTAAAAAAAAGATACAGCTGTACGAGCACTATTCAGGTAATGAATAGCGAGGGCGAAAATGGGATAGGGAATCCGAACGATGGCACTGGGGGATAAGAAGGGAAGGACAAAAGGGAATGAGGCAAAAACAGAATCGTCATCTCTTAACCGAGCGTGAAAAACACAAAGTTTTACTCCCACCGAAGCCTTCTTCATCAACCTCATGATTGCACCGACACCATCTGCTCCAACACCCCCGGAGGGGCAGAGTGACAACGACATCCTTCCCGCACTACCGTGAAGCCCCAGCCACAGGCGAACCTCCCAGCTTCAACCTTCGCCCCGCTTTCCCAATTTCGACAATCCTTCGTCTTGTTGAACTATCAACTGTTTGCCCTCAAGTAGCTTACCACCTGTATCTACATCCCATGACACCACAAAAACCACTACCGACACCTTCAACGTGGAAAGATAGCTCCAAAAAGTCCATTTCAAATTGTATGAACAACGTTCTGAGCAGCGTACCATTTGACTGGTTCACGATGGCTTCAGTGGTAGCGTGCATCATCTACCATTGAAGTTTCGCGTGGTCATGATTGATTAAACATCGAGATTGAAGGTGAGTCAACAACTCTTCTCCAACCGCCGCCTCCAACGCTGGGACTCGATATACGAATTGTTGCGAAAGCAAACAACGGGGAGGGGGGGGAGGATATCAGAAATGAAGGAGAGGTAGGGAAAGTTTGTTTCTTCGATTTGACCTGACGCAAAGCAACACAGTTTGAGCCAGTTCACGAAACTTCTGTGGGCTGATAGAACAAAGTCAAAGTGATATGACTCTGTGACGTGAATGCGGAGGATTCAAATTGGAAAGAGGTGCGTGTGGTGAGGTCAATGACATCCCGTCCGGTGGAAATCTATTGCATGCGTTCGCAGATGCTCAACAAGCAGTGTCGGTGAGGAAGGAGATGAGGGTTCAAACTCTGCTAAAATGAGTTATCATGGGCCGCTCCATGACGTTATCTTCCTAAATCAATGGTAGAAGTCCATACTATCCAGAAAAAACTCAAAGGCACTTGAAAGAAAACCAGTCGAGGGACGCACCATGGCATACTTGTCGAGATCCTTTGTTGTGAAGGTATTCTCGGATCTGAGTGAGGTTTTCCTCTTCCCAACATCCTCTCTGTCCAGCGTTCTCTCGCCCTCTCTGTTTTTCGACGACCATTCTTCTCCTCTTCCATCAAGCCCCGGGTATTTCGAAGGGAATTGATGACAAGTGGCCAGAGTATATCTAAGAGTAACGGGCGAGGCTCTGGCTGGAGACATTTTTCAGCGAAGGATTCTCCTTGTGAGCTGAACTTTGGAGTAATGAGGTTGAAGAAACGTTCGGTAATGTAAATGAGGCATTGCAAATGACACGGCACGAATAACATGCAACGGTTTTGTGTCCGTGTAATAAACGTGTAGATGACCGTAACAGATCTGGGTAGATAATGATGGGGGCCCTCGATGATATGAACAGCTGACGCAAAGCAAGGCAGAGCGCCATGGGGACTATGGATGGTACTTTTAAAATGCTGGGTTCAAATAAGACTGGAGAATCCACGCGCCAGTTATTCCAAAAAACATTCAGCTTCCCTCACAGGCGGTGATATCAGATCTCACTGGTGATAGAACGTCTAGAACATAAACGGCGTGGCATGCATTCAACATCAAGAAGTGCAGGATGGTTAGAGAAAGGTCGGGGTAGGTCTATGACCTGCCCTGTTGGCCAGCAACTAAACAGTGGGAGCAAGGTGTAGCTGGTGGTGTCACAGTGCTAGCAAACGATTTGGTGAACGTTCGTCAGACACTAGCAAGTGCCGAGGGAGGGGATGCTGAGTGTTATGAAGGCCAATGAAGGGGGACGGTCGTCTCTCGGATGTTCATACGAGATCTGGAAAGCCAATCAACGTGAGCTACCACTGAACGCAAGCGGGAGGAATACTTACTTCCATCGTAAAGGTATTGTCGTCGTCGTCAAACCTCTCGCATCTTCCTTTCTCCGCTCATGTCCTGTTGTCCTTCTCACACCTCAGTCTGAAGGATGCTTGCAGCGATAAAAGAGTATAGAGAAGCTTGGGCAAGGTCCATTTCGAGCAGGAAGCTGAAATGCGTGCAAGGTATTCAGAGTAAATCCACGATGATTCAGAGGATTTCGTACCGTGGTCTATAGGAACCGTTTTACTTCTTGATCCATTCTCCACCCCGAGAACGGTGGGCTTATCCCCAACCACACATGCACCAAATCGTTGTCTGAGAAACGTTGAACTGAGGTGGAGCTCTTGCGGTGAAGTTATCTGCCATCGTCGTTGTGATAAACAGATACGGGAATGCTCTTCGAAGATGTTGATATTGAATGAACAGTCATCATTTTGAGGGAGAGGGCATCGCTCGGCAGTTTGATGGTTGTTGGTTGTTGAATAAGATCAAGATATCGCATCAAGGGCTATCTGGACTACCTTTGAACAAATGCAATTTTAACCTACTTTGGTACGCAAAGGAAGGCGCGGAAATTCGACCCAAACTAGTACCATACAACAGGTCAATAAGCAGTACATGCAACCTTCCCTGCCGAGAGCCTGTAAGTAACATATAGGGAAGTATAGTTAAGAGAGTATGAACCGCCAAACAACGAAAAAACAGGGACATGATAAGAATCGTCACCAGGCAAAACCCCAAAAGTCTCTAACTTGGCCAAACCTTTCCCAGTCGATCACATCAACTCTTCCCTCCAGCCTATGGAAAGCAGTATACAACATCCCTCCGCTTCTGCCGCTTCTAATGATCCTTTGGCACCATCGGTATCAACAGCTTGACTCTCCAACAACATCTTCCTAACCCAACTACATCCACGATTCATAAGAAGCACCAGCAGTCTTCCACCCATACAACTCCAAGCCCCAGAACGTCTTCCGTGCAACCTTCAATTTGCGTGTTGCAGTGGCAAAGATCCCCTACGTCGTTTCCTCCGCCATCGCAGGGGTCTCGACAACGAAGATGTGATAGTAATTGAAGCCGCAACCCATCATCAACAACAGGAGGAAAGTAGTCGCGGGTCATGGAAGGGGAGCTCGGTATACTCGATTTTCAACCTATCACGGCCGAAGATTACGAGTGAGAAGGTGGAAATTCGGGTTGATGAGACGGGGTCGTGGTCCGGATGAGATGTGTTGATGCGAAGTGAACAATGATGATGATGGATTGTAGGGCAGCGAGAGCGGGAGGTACGGATGTAACAGACGATGACAAGAGCTTCCTCCGGAATGGAATGTGACCACGACGTTCGGAATTATCTTCAAGGCAGGGTCTTGGAGAGTAATCCAGCCGAAGGCGAGCTATTTTCTTCTTCACGTTTCCCTCGAATGGATGTGCTGCTGTGCGGTACGAGTCGCATTAGCACTTCGTTTACCCAACAAAATCTCCCGAGAACTCACTACAATGTGCGTCTGAAATCATAGACCACGATCATTCTCCCAAATCTTCACGATCTACACTCATCCCAAATCCAAAACCTTCGCTTTCCCAAGGAACTCGCTGAACCCATATGGTCGGAGATGTACACATCCCATATCCCCAACATCTCGTCTTCGACCGCAGAGCACCCGCCCACTAGATGCTCGATGGGAGTAGGGGATCTGAGCACTCAGATGCCACGTTGTCATAGTCAACACCACAACGTCAGGTCGCGTACTTGTCGTAACTGCGGCACAACCGGGTCATCCAAGCTGAGAGATAAGGGCAACCTCGCGTTTTCGTCGATAGGAATGGTAAAGCTAATTGACACTTTATAACCACAACAACTAGCGAAATGTGCTGTGCAAGGGTTCGCAAATGCTACAGGTCGGTGCCATGGGTTGAATGAAAAGGGTGGAGGTCTCCGGATGCGGCCTGACCCGCGGTTTGAAGGTGGTTTTTTTTTTCGTTCGAACAGTTGTCATTCTATCGAAGGCGGAGAATGATTTCGAGATACCGTTCGGTCTGTCTAGTATCCATCAGGATTCATCGGATTGACGTCCCACTGCCAGCAAAAAGAAATGAGCAAACGGTGGTGTTTATTCCACAGTAAATAACGCACCTGTACCCTTACTCATTTGCCTTCTCATAAACATGTTTGAAAACCGTAAATTTCGTGCCAAGTTTCGAGAGCATATTCGACTACTGATGAAGTGAGGACAATTGGTAAGACATGAAAAGACATAACATACCGTGCTGCGAGGTTTCTGAGGCGTCACTTGATTGATTGTACGAGGATTCTCTTCGTGAGTGGAATCTTGCAGCCAATAAGATTGAGCAAATGAGGGGTGATTTAGATGTAGGAATCGCAAAGCACACAGGATGGATCCATGCAAGACTTCTCCATCTGTGTAATAAATGTGCCATACGCAACAGTAGGATCCTGAATAGAGATGATGGATGGCGACGCTCTTCGAATGTCATGTACGTTGTACAGTAGGGACATCCACACTGCTCCTTGCTGGGAGTCCAAAAGCCATCCAGCTGACGATCATGCTTATGCATCGAAAGCCATTGTGACAGACTCTCGTCGTCAACGGGAAAACATTAGGTATGGCCTCTTGACCTAGTCTGTCGATCGGATGTCCTTTGATCGATGGTAAAGTTGTTCAGTTGCGAAGCAAGGCGCAGTCGTTGGTCAAAAAATGGGAGAGAAAGCAAGGTCAGAGTTCGAGAGGCTGTTGAGAGATGAGAAGGGGGCCGCAGATGGAACGTGTGCACGATCTGATTACATAACGAGCAGCTATGCCGGTAACTCCGAGTCCGATCGCTTCTCCCGATAAGCACAGCTAAAAAAGCGTGTTATCAATGTGTTCGTAGTTGTCAGAAGCCTTGAAAGCTTGAATCCTTCCCACCCAATTCCCACCACCTCTTCTTCACTCATCCACATACACGAACAACGTCCTACCTGTTTCTGTCCTCTTCAACTCTCACATTATAACCACACCCAACAGAGAATATACCGATATTTTGTTTGAAAATATCCTATATATTCTACACCATGGAACCAACAGACCGCTATGGCAGGGATGCACCACGGCAGTTTCCCCCGCCGTCCAACACGGATAGTGGTGTCGATTCATGTCTCCCCCGTGAACCTTTCCAAGATGAATTACTCCATCCATCAGCCAATGATTTCCAACTTGTTGCTAGTTCTACCTTTCACAGTGATATGCCCTCTGCTTATACTGTAGAGGTCCCCACAAGTAATTCTCTCAATGCCTATCAGAACACTGAACTACCAGCTGCATCATTTGATAGCCTTGCACCCATCCACCAACGCTATTCAGCTCAACTACCACAACACATCATTTGGTACATGGTTAGAAGAAAGGACTGCATTTAACACTGAACCCTCTGCACCAGGCTTTCCTCCATTTGTCCACAATGAACAATCATTCTTAATTCCATCCTCAGAGTCTAATGGCCCACAGGCTTTCACAACTGGGTTTATTGATAACGATACATATGCATGGCTAGAGCATGCCTCAATTGACACCAATTATCCAGAGCACTACAGTAAAATCCCAGCTTCTTGGCCTAGTGGGCTACACTCCACCATTCCTCTTTACCCTATTCAGTATGATGCTAGTTCTACCTTTCACAGTGATATGCCCTCTGCTTATACTGTAGAGGTCCCCACAAGTAATTCTCTCAATGCCTATCAGAATACTGAGCTACCAGCTGCATCATTTGATAGCCTCCCATCATCCACTGTTCCTTCCGAGCTCATATCATCTAATACATGGCCAGAAAGTACTGTACACAGTGCAGAGCTCCCTGTCCCATCTTTCCCCCAACCTATACACAATGAACTACCATTCTCAGACTCATTCTCAAGTCCTGGTAACTCACAGGATTTCACTTATGAATCTTTTCAAGATTATATGTTGTCAGATCCATGGATGGAAAGTGCCCCAGGTGACAGAGACCTGGCTATCAATACCTTTCCTTATCTTTTTCAAACTGAAAAATCATCTACATCGGCCAACTATTCATTTCCTGCTGCTTCCTCTAGCCTCATCCAAGATAATACACTACCTGCAGGACTCCCTGCAAGGAACATAGGGCTTCATAGTTCCTATCTCCCACATGGATATCAGCCAGGGAATATACAGGGTTTGCAAGCTCTCTCTACACCTGTGCAACACATGGAGAATTCTACATTTCGCCAGATGGTGGGTCCTTATACCTTGGGTCCATCCACCTCTACACAGCTGGTAAATCCTAACATCAATCAGGCAGCATTCAACCACCTCACATATGGAAACCAGTATAATCACTACAATCACAATGTCCATCCTCAGAACTGTAAGTAGCTGTTCTATATTTCTATGAAACTCCAACTTATAGTTCTTTGACAGTGCTATGGGACAAGATTAAAGGTGTCGGAGCTTCCCATAATTCAAACTTGCAAGTTGATAGAGGCTCTTGTATGCCTGGAACTCGTGAAGCAGTGCTTAAGTGTATACGAGATTGGGAACACTCAGAATCCCAGAGATTTCCAGTATGCTGGCTTTCTGGTGCTGCTGGAGTTGGAAAGTCAGCTATTGCATTGACTATTGCCAAGGAATGGGAGAAAAGTGGGCTTGCTGCATCCTTTTTCTTCTTCCGGTCAGATCCAAAGCGCAACAATCCTGATTCCCTCATTCTCTCAATTGCACACAGTCTTGTAGTAGCAAGGCCATACCTACAGGATTCTGTCTACCAAAGAATCAATGATGATCCACGCATCCTGGAGGCTGGATTGGAGCAGCAGTATCAAGACCTTGTACTGAACAATCTCAATCACTCTCCTCCATCATCTGCTGCACAACCTCCTGACCTAGTTATCATTGATGGCCTGGATGAATGCAGTGATGCTCCTATACAACGGCATGTTCTCTCCATCATATTTTCCACCTATCAGACATGCTTTCCTTTACGGTTCCTATTATGTAGCAGACCTGAATCCTGGATCCAAGACTCCTTTAACTGTCAGGAGTTTAGCCATCTCACTAGACAAATCAAACTGGACCATTCATTTAATCTCAAGCATGATATCAGATATTCCTTCTGTGTAGAATTCCAGAATATCTGTGAAGATCCCAGATATAAACAGGTTCACTTCCCAGACCCATGGCCCTCCCCTGAAGTGATTCAGTTGTTGGTTGAGAAGGCTGATGGCCAGTTCATCTATGCAGCAACTGTTATCAAGTTTATTAAAACTCTAACCACACTTCCAACTGATCAGCTTCAGATCATTGTTGAGGTATGCAAAAGGTCACTGCCCTCAAGTTCAAAACATCCCCCT
>MU127823.1:5385-120929 GCA_014904975.1 Marasmius fiardii PR-910
ATTTGTGAGTCCACAAAGTGAGGTTTAGCGAGTTATCAACTGACCGCAATGAAGTCTCGAATTTCAACCTGCTCAATAAACACCTTCGCTGCCTTGTCGTCCTGTTTCTTATGTGAGTTTCTCCACTCCACCATTTTCTCTTCTGCCGTGTTCCGTATAGCCAAGGTTTTCACTAGAATCAATGTAAGCCATGGGAACTGTCCAGCAACCGGGATAGTCACTAACCGTGAACGGGCCGAGTCTGTCCAATACGATGAGCACGCTTGATCGCTTGGGACTCGATGTCAGCCCTCCAGACTGGCTCACAGAAAATTACTCGAGAAGCGGTAACAAGGTTCCTAAAAACCCGTGGCTCAGACGATCAGCCTTTCTGAAAGATGGAATGAATGTACTTACAATCCTCGAGCACCATGCTTGAGTTCCATGAGGAAAACACGATAAAGGTCCGAAGTCTCGAATGTCAGGACAAATTGTTCCCTTAGTTTCTGTGGTATCTGGGTGCTGAATCTTATATACTTGATTTGGGCAAGTGCCAGCCCCTCGGCGACATGAGCGAGTGTCAATTCGGAATCTGAAAAGATCAAGAATTTTTCGTCCTTTGAGTAGCGTAGGACCTTCCAAGCCAATCAGTATTCGACTGTTGGAGACAACTCAATGCAAACAACTTACGTCTTGCAATATGTAATTCAACTTGCTAGAGCAAGAGTTCCCAACACGGATCTTCGACACAACAGAATTAGCTCGGGATGGTAATGAGTTGAGCTGGGCATTTGCTCGAGCAAGTTCTGAGATATCCCCATCTTCCTCCATCATTGCCAACCGGACCAGCGATGCCTGCAACTCTCTCTGCATCTCCTTGAGGTGCTCTCCGTCAGCCATAGTTTTGGCAGAATCAGCTGCTTTTTGGTCATTGTCATTCCGGGCGAGGCGTACTCCAGCTTCGGGCTGATGCCTGACTTTATTTCGAGCTCGTTTGGAGGTTGCCCCTTCAGACAGATGGAATAGTTCACGTCGTTTCGTGTCAACAGCCGCGTTTTGATGACCAAGGTCGACAAGAATATCTTCTGATGTGATCGGGTGCTGGATGGCCCAATCACGTAGCTGAACAAGGCG
Source organism: Marasmius fiardii PR-910 (assembly GCA_014904975.1). Taxonomy (NCBI): domain Eukaryota; kingdom Fungi; phylum Basidiomycota; class Agaricomycetes; order Agaricales; family Marasmiaceae; genus Marasmius; species Marasmius fiardii. The sequence continues at coordinate 6,499 of MU127823.1, forward strand.
GTCTGGGTGAACCAGCCGGGGTTCATTCAACCCTTCCTCGCTGAACCGAGACCAACTCTCGAATATCGAATCTTGCATATTGCGTACATGATAGGGAATATCCTCGTGTGATTGCATGCCTCGCCAAAGTCGGTCTTTGATAGCGATGCGACTAGCGAAGGCATATTGAGCATCGTCTTCCTGAATAGATCACAGAAAGACTCACACATGCGAGAACGCCTCTTTCGCCAGTCTCATGTCTTCTTCTCCCACGTTCCTCTCAACGAAACGTTTCAGATACATCTCTGCACCTTTATGCAGCTCCTCAATGTTATACAGATTTTGGTCCACCGACCAGAATAGAACCCTTTCATCTCTGTTAGTCACTATTAAGTAATGAGATAGCGGGACATACTGAGACATGTTCTTCACGGAGAGCTGCAAGAACTCGGTATTCTATGATTGAAGACACTCGGAAACCGCTTGAAAAGCCAGCAATGACATTCAAACTCACGCTTCTGTGGAACATGTAATCCTAAATGACTTTGAGTTGGCGATATCAATAACCTGCATGGTAGGTAAGCTCACCTCATCCTTCCTCTCGGAGTCCACGGCGTTAATTGCGATGGCAGCTTGCAATGCATTGTAACTCTTGACCACATATGGGTCCAAATCGAGGAACACAGATTCATGTTCGAGTCTTGGTAAAACGACCTCACGCTCGACATCTTCCGTCCTACCAGCCAAGTCGGAAACAAGTTAGAAAACTGCATCTCTAACAACAGAAGATCCAAACAAAACGTACCGATGTCGGATCATTGTAAATGCCATTAACTGTTCCAGCATCTGTACAGCGCCTGGGTATGGGCCATGCTTTCCAAAAAGAGTGTTTTTAATATGTGTCTTGACATGATAATTGTCCCCAAGAAACTTGACTCCAACAAAGTGGGTCAGCATATTAAGTAGCTTTTGAATATCATTGTTATCATCCCCAGTCCACACTCGAGGTTTTTGGACGCCTGGCGTTGGTGTTGACAGTGGTGGTGTTGGTGAGGCAAGCAAATCACCTATCAAGTCATCTTCGTTGTTGGCAACTTCGAGAAGGATCTGCTCGACTTCAGCTTCGGAAGCAATGTACTCGAGGTTGGGGTGTCGATTTGCCACCGAACGATTACCAAAGCTGAGCCCCAAGAGGTTCGTAGTTGGCGTCCCAGTGACAATCCACCGGGACTGAACTGACATCATTCTTGAGAAGGGTGTCAACCTCGTCGCGAGAGAAGCGGATACATGGCCTTCATCGATAACGAGGCGCTTCCACCGAATCTGAAGCAAAGGTGAGAGCTTCGACTTCAAGTGGCATTTGCAGTCGGGGATGTGCGAATCCGGTAACTCTTTGCATTTGCAAGGCTTGTAAGATTCATTCTTGACATTCGAATGTTTCTCGCCATCGGCAAACGCTGTGTATTCTCCTCGGTAAGAGTAAAACTGGTATGAGGGGGGACCTTAGGAACTCACCTGTGTATGTCATCAAGATGATCTAGACACAATCGGTGAGCAGACAGAAATCGCACGTCGAAAAAAGGAACTTACGTCCCAATATGCAGCGAGTTCCTTTGCGGATGGGAGTTGCTTGTGTGAACGTACAATCAACACACGAGGTAATTCCTCGCAATGCTTATGAATCTCTCGGTCCCACTGGCTGATGAGATTGGCAGGAACAACAATCAGTGTCGCAGAGGTCAAGAGTAACATCCGTGCAGCACTGTGCTTCCCTGGACGTTTGCTGATGCGGCTGTCCGTCAGTTCATCCTTATCTGAGATGTAAAATGGAACGTTGGCAAATCTCCATTTAAAATATGGTGAAGGAAGTTCTTCGACGATCTCGGCAATCTTTCTGCGTTTTTCATATCGTTCTCTTCCTGAAGCGGTAGTGGTATTAGGTGTCCTGATTGGTGGATTTCTGCAAAATCTGTCGAGGAGAATTTCGCGGAATGTTGGGCAGGTTGAACTGGTTGATGCTGTGTTTCTGTGCGTTGACTTGACAGTACCACCGAGAGACGATATCTCTTCGGAATAGAAGCGTCGTAAAGAAAGCGGTGTGAGCACAGGGGGGCGCTCCCCTGCGATACTTTCTGGGCTCGAGAGCTCATTAATGTTGGACATAACCAACGCGAGTATCATAATCGTCTTTCCGGTTCCTGATCCAAGATATGAGTACGCGACACCACGACGATAAGACTCGAGGAACGTACCGAGCTCCTCACAAAGAACCCCACCTCGCGAGCTCACATCCGAAACTGATTCCAGAATTTCAGTTGTTCCAGGCTGATAGAAAAACGTCTTCCCATTCATATCCAGTAGTGGAAGGTATAGCGGGTCTCGTATTTTCCGACTTTCCGATTCGTGTGCAATCATGGCCGCTACGGACCTACGTTGGTATCGATGTAAAGTAGAACAAAACCCCAGTCCACCAAGATCATCATCAAAATTCAACAGCCTCGACGCGACTTCATTGCCGCTTTCAGAACGAGGAGTGGGAGACGGAAGGTCGGTATAGATCTCGGAGAGAGTTCTCCGGTCCTACACGGATGTAAATCACGGATAAGCGAGAGCTGGGCCAACAGCCAGAGGTGTTCCGACGTACCACAGTCGAATCTAGTAAGAACCGCGCGCTTTCCGAGCGTTCCCCCCTCCAGGTTCCTGCATGCTGCTGTACTTGCGGTAACACGTCCAACATACACAGTCTCGCCTTATTCAAGTCTTCCTTCCTCCTCCTCTTCCTACTAAGGGTGCCTTTCATTCCTGAAAGATCATACGGGATCAAGTAGACCCTCAAAATGAGGGTGGAGTCGTCGAGAAGGTTACAAGATACGGATATGAACCGTTCTTCAATCAAAAAAGTAAGAGCATCTAAGGATTGGGAGTCCACAACAAAATGCGTAGCTATTTCCTGGTCAAAATGATGCCCGCCATCTTCTAGGTGTACGTGTCTGCATTGAATACGACATTGACTCTGCTGTAGAGGTAGTTCAAGCGTTCCAGCAGGGATGAGGTTTCCTAAGTCGGTAGGCGAGCCGGTAGAAGGTCCTGGCGCGATATTGCTACTGGAGCGACAAATTGAGCAACATAGTCGACAGTCAATGTTGACCATCGTCTAACTAATCATTAGTTGTGGAAACTGTAGGGAAAAAAGTGCGCAGCATGACTCACGAGTAAAGAGTAGGAGGAACAACAACACAAAGCTTAGATTGAGTAAAAAGGTCGACAGTATAGGCCTCAAATAACCTCAGAGCTCTACTGGTACGATCGAGGGACGGTAAAATTGTCGCGGTTCTAGTCAAAATATTAGAGGCCGTACCGGAACCGCGATAAACCGTAGGATTTTCTCACAGTTTTCATTTTGGTACAGCATTTAACACTGGCCGGGGAACATTATAAAATACGGTAGACACTTACATCGCGGATTAAATACAAAGAATTATCGACACTTCCTCCAGGTATACTTTACTGCCAATAATTATCTACTTTGGCACTTTTTCCGGATAAGTAAATCGTTTATAAAATGTCATGTTCAGCGAATGCCCGCCGCGAGTGATTGCCCATATAAGTAAAAGGTATATATCGGATCGCAACGGTGCATTCATTTTTTCGTGAATTTCAGAAAATCCCACCGACCGTGGTGGACAGAAGAACAGAAGAGATCAAGATCAAGGGAACAAGAGGAGACGAGATTGAGACCCCAGTGTTGCTGCCGGAAGCTATTGCAGGTCCGTTGGAAAGTGTGTTGGTCGAACGTGGGGTCGAGGAAGTTCCATCCTCTCCTAATGTGCCTAACGCCGGTGTAGTAAAACGACCTGGCGTAGTGGTGGGCCTGGTTGTACCGATGACAATGGAAGTAGTGGTTCTCGTAGTCGTAGAGCTCGTGGTCCGAGTCGTGGTGGAGGAATCCGGTGGTGGAGGTGGTGGGTTGCCTCCCCCGCCTCCTCCGCCTCCCCCACCTGAGCCGGCCTGGCACGTTCCATTTTGACAAGTCGAGCCAGGACGACAGCAAACGTCTCCACAGCACGTATCCCCTTTAGGACATGTTCCCTTCCCATCGCAACATATTTCCGAGTTAGGGTCAAAGCAACCCGAGCCACAACATTGCGATCCGTTATTACACTGATGGTCCTGGCAACACTGTGATCCCTGGTCCGAGCATCCACTCCCACAACAATTCTGACCAGAAGGACATGTTTTGCCATTTCCACAAGACGTTCCACCGCCGCCACCACCACCACCACCGCCACTTCCACCATCACAACACTGTCTATCACCACAACAGTGAGTCCCAGGCCAACAGCATCCACCTCCATTATTGTCGCAGCATTGCCAACCCGAAGTACAACAACGGCCATTGGCACATTGCACGTCGGATCGCGCACAACAGCCAACCTCGACGCCATTAGAGTTGACGGCACATTTATCCCCTCCGGGGCAGCAACCGGTTTTACACTACAAAGTTCCGAGATATATGTCGTCATTGAAAATCATCGATGAATAGGATATGAGAGGCTTACGCATGTATTCCCGGAGTTGCAGCATCCTCCACCACACGGAACTGGGCAAGTTTGCCTGGCACTGATATTTTGTAAGCCTAGTCCAAGATCTGAGAGCGATGTGAATCTTCGTTGAAGGACTACCGGTTCTGCAAAGAAATCATCGGATGCTGTAACGACTCCTGCAGGCTGTAGCGGTGCCCAGAATTTCGGATCCGTTCCGTTAGACAAGGATTCGGCATGAACACACGCCGTGAAGCGTAAGAAAAGGAAAGCGAGGATGAAGTTGATGGATAGAGAACCCATTTCCCTGTGGCAGAAAAAAGCGGGTGGTTTCTGGGCAAGGAAACTTGAGCTTGGGTGTAACTCTTGTTTATATTCCATCCCTATTCAATCTATCATTCACAGATACCCCGTCTATTCTTGAGAATGCGTTCAACCTGATAAAGTTTGACGTCTGAACTAGTTGGGGATTCGATTTCGCGTCGAGAACACGGTGATTGTGGCGTTCAAAATGCATAGAAACCTTCAACATCTGTCAGTAATGGAGGTATTGTGGGCTTAGCTTTCAAGGGTCGTTTATATTCTCGCATTCTCAGGATGCCAGTTGTAAGGCGGTCGTACCGTGGGTTCGAGATTTAAGGTGAAGAAGAGTCATTGTTTGAATCTCTTTGTACTCAATGAGGAGTTATCGTGCGAATCGAATAGGCGCCCACCTTCCTCGCTTTGTCCGCGTCTTCCATGACCGCTGCAAACTACTGGCCTAGCTCTGAAGAAAGCGATATCAAGCTCACCCACTCCAACGAAAAGTTAACACAAATTCTCTTTGTTGTCCCGGATTGGAACCACTTCAAGTTTCAAGCGCCCCATCAACATCCATCTCAGCCTCCGAGTCCAGCTTCGCCGAACGGCATGCCAGTGAACTACGATTTGACCTCACTGGGTACTTACGAAAAATGCACCCGGGAATGATTCGTCTCTACCCCCGTCAAATTAACTCACTAAAGACTAAACCTTGTACTACTGCCTTACGACCTCTCTGGCACACTTCCATCACAAACATCGCCTCAACCCCGCACCAGTGGTTCATACCACTGGCAGGTCCATACGACTTACCAAACGAATTCGGTACTACTCAGGCACTATTTTCCCTATTTGACTTCGAGCGCTTTCTACTCTTTCCTACCATCACAGTAGTCGGTAGATGGGAAGATGAACTATCAACAATTGACTCGGAACTTGAAAAAGTTGGTGATGGTGATATCGCAATGATATTCGGGGGGCTCTCGGACCCATCAGTGACAGGAAAAATGTTCGCCACGGCTGTGCAGGTGGAGATTCCAGATGGCCTGGAATGTGCGACCAGCTTCATTGCCGATCTGTAAGCAAAAAAAGCGAGAAGGGGTTTTAAAGAGGTTCAATCGACTTCGGACGCTGGGATGATAATACTGGATTTAAAAAATTACCACAAGCTTGTGAGTTTGCGCCACATTGCCTGATACGAACTCTTTATTGAGAAAATGCTGTTAACGATCCAAGGTCTTTCGAATTAGGCCGGTCCCCACTTGCCATGCTGGCAATTTTTACAGTACTCTTTGAGTCTATCTCATCTCCCAGTACGAAATTATCACCTCCACGACCGCTCTGAACCACGCTTGGAACGCCGCTCCAAAAGCCAACGTCAATTGCCGATCAGAGAATCTCAGAAGGCGGAAACCATGTCGTCGGTCACAGCTATATTGTAGGATTGCGTCTGTGAATAAAGCCGTAGAGATAAAATCCCAAGGACGACACCACTACCAGGTCACTCTCAATCGATCGGTCGATCAAAACATACCAGAAGATTCGGGCCTGTCGACTGTAGTATCAGGAAATGGGGACGTGGTCGTACGACCTGATGTACATCTCCAAGTCCATTCAAGGCGCTGCAAAGCCCAGGTCGCCTGCCAATAATCTAGTGTGCTATGGAAAATTGTCACCGTCTTGATATCCCGCTCTTCGGTGCTATTCACTAGAGAAAAGTGATGCAATTCGCTATCCCAAGTCACCTGGCAACATAAAACCGCCAACCGCATTGCCATGTAAGCCTCTATTGGTCTTTGGGTCTCGGTCTGAACCAGGTCCCGAAGCTCCTGCAATACGCTTCAACAAGCAGCTAAAACGACCGACTTGCGAGCGGTTCGTCGATCTAAATTCTCTCACATCACCCCAAGAACATTTATTGGAGGCCCACAGCCCATAGAAGCTCTGCCCGGAGATAGCAATTTTTCCCGTCTTCGAGACGGGCGGAACTCCCGACGACGGTTATTTCACAATGTTCGGTAATTCCAGCAGCACCATTCATTGCTTTAAAGTCTTCGCGGCCCACTTTGACATGCGCCACATAAAAATGTGGTCTAGTGCCTGGCCTGTGGATGTATGGTTAAAACACCTGCCGGCGGAGCATGACGCATGACGGACTCTCACTATGTCGATGACCCCAGTGCCTCCAACGCCACTTGTCGCTATCCGGGAAATTTGGTATGTTGATTTCGAAACCCGAGTCTTGAGGCGATCATGAGCAGTGCAGCTAATCCGATCTGTTCTATGAATCATTTTACAACTTGTGCCAACTTTGAGGTCACTCTTCAGTTCAATAGGCAGAAGGGTCCCGATTAAGTGCTTTGCACAAGATTCTTCGAGCTGTGACCGAGTCGGAAAGCAGCCCTGCCAGTGACTCACCTCCAAGTATTTCGGAACTCAAAATTAATTGAGCCTGTCGAGGCGTGTGCACTAGACTTTTTCAAGTTTAATCCAGTCACAACGGTATTGAAATTTTCATACGCACTTACCATCCCTTTGATTCTTGAATCGCCAGTACATTTGAGCTTGGGCTGGACAACAGCGATGGGACTAAGTAATAGCCAAATTCACGGGCCTGCGAAGAACAACCAAACAAGGCGCCTATCAGTCAGTGCCTCCGAGCGCGCTGGCGCAGTGCTTTGCGCCGCCCACCCACCATCAGGTTCGCTTGGACTGACAGTGACAGCGCTTGTGAGGCTGCAGTAACGCCAGCCTGACATGCCAAGACCCGCCAAGATTCAGAGCATGCGGATGCCTGGATATGTACATATCAAGATCAAGCTGGAGGGTATCAACACGAAGTTCACCTGAACTTGGTATCACTTAAAGCTTAAACACCCGCTCGCACGATCCTTCATATACGGTGATTCGACAAAGGCAGAACCAGGTCAAGCGTTTTTAGAGCTTTAGCAACGTTTCAACAGGTTGAGCGAGAGCAATTTCCTACTAAAGTCAATTCTGAGAAGCCCTATAACGTTACGAGTGATAATTACACCAAATGCCAGTAAAATAATCATGAAAAGCATATCTTAGATGTTTGCACTGAAAGAGATGATAATAGAGACGGGAACCAGGAGGGCAAAGTGAGGGAATATTGAAACACCCGTGTTGCCTGAGCCTCCTAGGCCTGGTATACCAGCCGCACCAGTGTTAGAGGAAGCTGAGGTTCCTGTAGTCCTCGTAGTACCTCCAGTAGTTCCAGCTCCAAATGCAGCTGTAGTCCCACCCCCACTGAATGCGCCTGTAGTCACACGAGCTACGAAGATTGATTAGCATTCCCGTATCGTGATAGGGGGAAAATGATAAAGAAATAGACTCACCAGTAGTGCCACTGGTTAGGCCACCACCTGAACAAGTTCCACTACTGCAAGTCGCACCAGGACGACAGCAAACGTCCCCGCAACACGTATCTCCCTTAGGACACGTCCCCGTCCCATCGCAACACACCTCCGAGGTTGGGTCATAACATCCTTTACCACAACATTGCGATCCGTTCTTACACTGATGGTCCGTGCAACACTGCGCCGTTGCGTCGGCGCATCCAGCACCACAGCATTGTTGACCAGATGCACATGATCCGCCAGACCCACAAGATGTTGATCCTCCGCTACTCCCGCCAGTTCCACCACTGGAACCACCACCACTGCTACCGCCACCAGACCCGGTACAACATTGACCAGGTGCGCAACAATGGCTTCCAAGACCGCAACACTTGTCATTACAACAGTCGTAACCAACATCACAACATCCCCCAGTGGAACAAGCTGTCTGTAACACCGGGCAGCACCCAGGATCACCATTGAGCTTTTTACCACACTCGTTGCCTATATCACAACAACCCCCAGTGCTGCACTATAGATTCCAAATCATCAGCATCGGTAAAAAAACCGTACGAAGGGAGTAGAGCTGAACATACGGAATGTTGCGCAACACCACAACTTTGTCTCGCATTGATGCTCCTTCCTAGTAAAGCAGGTAACAAGCTTCGATCCGAGGCTCCAGATATAGGGACAAAGTTCGATGCCAGTAACACCGGACTACCAAAAGCGGCTGGAGTCTGGGACTGCAAGGCAGCGTAGAATGCTGGATCTGTTCCGTTGGACACTGCGTCTTGAGCCTTGACGAACGCCGTCCCTGAGAGCACGAGAAGAGGTAAGGCGAGTTTGCCGGCGTTGAGGTAACCCATTTTTCCTTCGAAGAAGTGAGAGGGCTGGGGGATCCGGCGGGGTCTAAGGAGAACGGTGAACGGTCTCCCTTTTTATCCCATTTTCATTTCTGATCTAGTCTGTCCCTTGTACGACGTAGAACACCAACCCTGTACCAGATGCCGGTACTTTTTGGTACGAACGCTGAAGCAAGTCAATAAGACCTGTCAATGAAGCAGGAGGTGGCATTCCAGCGCTGGCCTGGATGGCCAGTTACCCGAGTCGGGATGTCAAATTTTACTATGTATGGTACTCGGGGAACTTGAAACTTGAAGTCAACTTGACTGATATTACGAGGCGACGATCTTTATCTGGATTGTTCCTGACTTGACGGACAGAGTAAGGGAACCCGAGAATCGAGAGCAGTAGTTACTCGAAGATCCTTAACGCGTTGACATGAGATAACGAAATGAGGAGACTCTAGTCGAAGCAGACTGAGTGGTTACGAAGGAGGATGTAGCCCGGAGCTGTGGGAGTCGTGGTGGTCGAACCGAATACATTGAGCCGACCGACTCGGAGGCGCATGCAGTGTACACAGCTAGTCGGATTCTGAGGCCGAAGTTGCCGTCCTTTACCTTCCTTATGAAGACCGCATTGAGTACAGCCAGTAGGATCCCAGCTCCAAATTCTTACTCAGAACTTAATAGAAGCTACTTACATGTCATACAGCCTAATTATCATCATTCGTCTCAACCCGGAGTTGATTGAAGAGAAGGTTGTCAAGCTGGTGAACCAGCGCTACTTTTTTACTATTAAGCATCATCCGGTAGAATACAAAATCGTTCAACAGCGTGTAATACGAGTAGTCCATCGATATGTAGAGGTACATAGTCCATGCGTTCGTCAGTCAAGTCCATGATTGAGTGTACAGTGTACAGATGAAGCCAAGGTGTCCATGAATGCGAATAACGAGAGAAAGCAGAAAAGAAGAACGAAGTAGTAAACGATGCTAACACGCGCTTGAAAAAAAAAGGTGTTCGGGATTGCTTGAACCGTTTAGCTGTTTAGCTTTAAGCCTCGTTAGGACGAGCGATTGTGAGCTGTTCGCTCTGGTTGCCAGAATCACCGAATACTGTTTCGTAAACGCATTAGCCTCGAGAACACCAGAGAAATAAAAAGGAAACGCACGAGTAATAGAATAATCACTACCGGGCTCAACATCCGGAACAACCACCTCAATAGACCCGGCAGTCAACTCGAAAGTTTCAAAATCCTTCAAATACTGCTGTCCATACCCGTCCTTGTTGAGAAGAACAGCGGCACCGTTGGAGATCAGAGTGGGCTGGTCTGAAGTGTCCCTACACAATAGAAACGGGGTGTGAATAACCTCTCGTTCCTGAGGAAAGGAATAAGCCCGACGTACCATGTAACATTAACAGTCGTTCCTATAACCCATACAGTACCGGCGACAGGAGAAGTGATACGAGGGCTCCATACGTCCCGTTTACTCTTCGTCTCGGTCTCCGCCTCTGGAACGACGATCGAGAAAAGAGGGCTTATATTTCCAGAGTCACCGAACACTAATTTTGGTAGAAATCCGTTAGCTTCTGAACTCGACAAGCAGATGATAAAACTCACAGGTAATCGAATAATCAGATGCAGGTTGAACGTTAGGAACAGTCACCTCCACAAATCCGGCACGGAGGTCGAAGTCTTGAACTAGCTTGCCCACTGCAACGTGTTGGAGATGAGTAATTATGATTCATGGGATTGAAAGGTCAAGGGTACACGCACGGTTCGCGAACGGACTGGCTTTATGTAACTCCACCGAAGCTCTGTTACCGATTTGCGCCGGAGCATCTGAAGTATCCCTGGTTATCGATAACAATCAACGATGAGTACACAAGAAAGAGGAGGGAGGATGAGGGCAGAGAACTCACCAAGTGACGTTCACTTTACTTCCAGCAGTCCAAACAGTCGAAGCATTCGGTGAGGTGATGCGTGGTACATAGACGTCTCTTTGGGTGATCGGTATAGCATTGGAGACGAAAGCAAATGCGAGGGCGGAGAATGTGCCAGCAAGGATAGAAGATTTGAAATGCATTGTTTTCGTGAAGATCGTGAAGCGTGGAGAAGGTTCGTCAAGGGAGTAAGGGATGGGGGGAAAAGACCTCAGAGAGGGGATGAAGACTTCCATGGCCCTCATTCCAGATGTTTTATATACACCCGCGCCGCGAGCAGTCATGGCGAGAAATCACCGTAATCACAAATGTAGAATGTTCTCGCAGCCTACGCTCCACGCCTGTGATCAGGTTATTTTCGTCATCATCACCGCCTTGGCCGTAATGCGAGACCCTTGAATCATCCGATCCAGAACGGTTTTGCGGTATGGGTCGATTCTAGTACGACTGCTTGCCGAGGACGAAAAGAGGGAACGGGAGGAGAAGTACTGGTAGAATCCGCTGAGAAAGCGGGGCCTGGGTCAGGCTGGATATGAGCGTAGTCCGTTCGCGCGTAGAGCAGAGTTGGAGCACTGCCACTCAACTGAGTAAACGCCGATTGTACGATTATGGATACTTACAACTTACGACTCGAGTTGTTCAACCACCAATTATCCGGTGTTTCGTGCACTTAATGACACAGTATTCGCCCTCAGATCCAACGTCATGCAAAGTCCAGTGAAGCGTCAGACCAATTGAGAATGTCTTGCAGTCTGTTGGTTGACACGTTGAGACCATAAAACTGGGTCTGAAACGAGGGTGCTCACCTCTTCCCTTCACAATAACAATTGCAGAAAGGGCATTCAGGCCACCAAAGCAGTTATTCGTCCGGTAAGTCATCCCCGTTTTTCATTAACGGCTCCTCCCGGTTTTTTCATTACACAGCGTTCGTGGCACTGTCGTCCTGACATCTTCCGGAGGACTAGTACTGGAACATGAATATTGAACTATTATTCCGAAGGGGGACGAAGGTCGGACTCGAAGCCTATCAAGTTTTGTGTGATACAAAGAAGTTTACGCAGAAAGGCTTACGCTCACCGGTCAAGACTGCCCGCAATATGTTCAAAAAGACCCTTCTACTTCGGCAGCATTCTGATTTAGAGAAATGGGCGTTGTCATTGACCAGATTCTACTATGCCATCCTCCGACGCTTTCCGTTGAAACACGTCCCAAGTCCCGTTGACGCAACACCATGACCCGACTTTGCTCGTCATTCGGGACTGTGCGTACCGAGTCTTGACGCATAGTTGACCCACTCGCCCGGCAGATCCCTCTTGCCGTTCTAATGTTGCCTGGTCAGCACTGTTATGTGTTGTGAAGGCACTGTTTCATACTTCCGAGGCGATCATGATCGTGGAAGAGAAGTAATAAAACCCGTGAATAATGACGAGAGTCGGAAAGAGAATGCCTCATTCCCTCTGTTCCTGCGCATTGACCGTTATATTGTCAAATCGCTAGACAATGGGCTCCACTCGGACTGAAAATTGAGCTTTGCATTTTAGGCTTGAAAAGTCGTAGCTAGTGTTTCTGAAGTTTGCTAATCAATCGATAACCATACAGCAATGGGATCCAACATGGCGCAGTTCCAGAACAGGAAGGAGCAAGGAAAACGCTGGAAATTTGGAGAAACGCGTAAATTAATGTAAACAATGGCCCCGGGTCAGTCGCGTGCAGGGGTTTTTTTCTGGCCCACTTCTACGATCCTTCTCTTCACTGAACCAGGATTACTGACACTCTGAAGCGTCTGCCAGTGCGTAAATGTCTATTCGAGAAATTTGGATCAATTTGGAACTGATGATCAGCCGGCATTACCGCAGATTCAGAAATTTTTGATACCTCAAGTTAGTGCTCACCATGGCCCTTCCGCCCTCGACGGCAAACTGGCACTGGAAAAACAAAAATGTGACAAAATGGGGAAAAGATTGGTTCGAAAAAGAGTTGCTGGCTATCAGTGTTAAGGGAGAGAAGGAAGGAGAAGAGCTACACGTCTCCGATGTCAAAGAGGTAGACGGCGATATTGAGCTTGGGCAAAGGAAGAGCAAGTCAGTCTTTTCTTTGAATTACGCTGGCGTTTATTCCACTACAAACTCTGGTACTTATCGCCATTGTCAGGTTGATTACAATCTACGACTGCAAAATTACCGTAGCATTTGAAGGAACTACTTCCGATGGTTCTGCCGTTCAAGGAACTATACACATTCCTGAAGTCTCTCATGAAGTCACAGTTGACAAGACATCCGACTACTCTGTACGTTTTTCCACTTTGCACCTTCGTTGAAGACTAATAATACAATCTAATCGCAGTACTACTGGTCTCCTTCAACTTCCAGTCCTACAGTCGATTCGCTCATCTCTCAAATGCGCAAACTTTTCCCTCCGATTCTCGAAGAAATTTTTGCCAGATTCCCAGTCGCGATGATCGATACTCACGGAAAAGATCTCACTGTGAGCGCAGATCCAAGTCGGGCTGGTACACCTACCCCTGGAACTCCAGCTCCAGGATCAACTCCAGCTGCCGCTTCTTCGGGATCTACTCCCGCTTCCATTTCTTCAACTACTGCCAAAGTCGAGAAGAAACCAGAAAAAGTCAACATTTCAACTATAGAAGTCGAAGCTACGCTTGTAGCCGCAGCTGATGACCTGTTTAGTCTCTTGACTGATGAGAAGAGGATTCCGTTATGGTCGAGAGCTCCCGCTCAGGTGGGCATGTTGACTTTGTCCAACGCTCTTCCATGCTGATGCCTTCATCCGCTTCAGTCCGCTGCCAAGCCTGATACGGAATATTCGCTTTTCGGTGGAGGTGTCAAAGGAAAGTACATATCGCTGGAGTCTCCGAAGAAAGTTGTCCAGACTTGGGCTTTGTCGAGTCCTTCGTGGCCTGCAGGTGCGGTGTCGTTTTTCCATCAAGCCAGCCGAAACTAAAATGCGACCTCACCATTGATCAGGCCACGCAGCAATGTTGACAACGACATTTGACCAATCCTCAGAATCGACGAAAGTTACATGGGTTCTACAAGGTGTCCCCAAAGGTCAGGAAGACGAAATCAAAACGAATTTGGAGGGTTATTAGTGCGTACACTTTCGTTGGAAGTTACCCAGTCCGAAACATTCATACTAATAACTTTTCCTTTTTCACTCTAATTAGTATCCATGGTTTGAAATCCATCGGGTACGTTCAACTCTTCCCGTCGCCACCGACTCCTATCCGTTCTAGTTCCGCTCGACGAGAGCTGAAAAAGAAATCTTCCACCACCACTTCTCCCTCTTCTTCTTCCACGACCACGTATTGCGCTGTTGGAGTGATCACTGTGCTGGTCGTCGCAGCTGCCTTTTCAATACCGTATCTTGGTGGTGTGCCATCAAAGCAGCGGTGAACAGAAACTACCCGTCTTGTTTAGACGATTCTTTTTCTCGCTCCAATACTTTATTCCTTATCTTGGGTACACGTCCCGAAGCTATTGGCTGACTTTCCTTGTTCTATTTTTCTTCGTGCATCCTCTCCCACCCTGTTACTGCTCTCTCGCCCTCTCGACATACGATACACACACGGATCTCATTCACTGCCGCCATGTCCTCGCATGATTGCCTTGCCTTCTTGCGATTTTTCCAGACTGGGGAGCATTCTTTGAAGCGAAGTAAATACTTGTGGAAGAAACAACTAATGTGCTGTAGGTTAGAAAGAAAGAAATGGGAAATTAGAGTGTAAATTTTTCTTTCCTATTTTTGGGTGACAATTCGCGTTCTGTAGAACTACCTTCGAGCAATTGTCTGTTTATGGGACGAAAATACCGAGTGCATTGTTTCAGTCAGCTTCGGGAGGGAAAGAAAGTCGGCGACTCGATATTTCCCACGATAGAGTCCTTCTCCATGAACTTCCATCACCGCACCGTTCTTTTGACAACAGATATCGGACATTTGTTGTCTCTTGTTGAACATTAACGACATTGTCGATCGTTCTTGCAAGTACAGCACCTCGGTCGCCTTCCTCGGGAAGCCATGATACGACAGCTCGCAACAATTTTTGGCATACCAAAGATTTGAGATGGACGCCCAGAAGCTGTTGGGAGATTGAATACCGAGCAATGACAATATGAAGCGCTCGGGACATAATCGATGGGCACAATCGATAATCACCACCTTCGCAGACTCAAATAGAGCGCCTCAATCACCACCCACGTCCATCTCGAGTTTTTTTGATGAACTGCCAAGTCAACACTCGAAATAGAGGCAATAATCCCCCAAAAACACCCTCCATTCTTCCTTTGGAAAGAAAATGGGTTTATGTGATCGTCGACAATATCCGGGTCATCCTCGCTTCCCTACTAAGTTCTACTCTAGATCTATACGACCGTTTTCGTTGACGCCGGACCACTGTCAAATCAAATGGAACCAATCACAACTTCTGCGCTGCGATATGGCCTCAGGTCACTGTAATCATACCAGCATTTTCCCGGACTCTCAGTGCTAGGCAAGGTTCGTACACTGACCTGTGGACTAATTTGTTGTGATTCCGGGGGTCCGAAGAGTCCATGTGTGAGTTGACTGTCTAACAATTCTTGCAGAATGACTGTGATATACTGATGAATGACGGCCTCAGTCGAATTTGTAGAGCAATATGTATTTGGTATTCGGTTCAGGTTCTCAGTGGGACCTCGTTGTCGAGTCAACTTACAGATAGAAACATCATCAAAGATCCATTCATTAATCGACGGTTTCGACGTGTATTACAGTTTCCCAACCACGGTTGACGAATGATTAATCAGTGAGCTTCAAAAGAAGCTTGAACGTTGATGCAACGCGTTGCATTCTGTCCGCTAAAACTTCCCAGACTCCTTCCGCACAGGAAACTGCCGGGATGTCTCTTGGATCGTAACACCCATCGTCACTTTGCAGCATCCCAGCGTCTTGCAACCACAGGTGTTCCTTATTTGGTATTCCTCGTCAAAGATCAACGACTGCACGGATCTTTCGCTACTGCTCACTTTGTAAATCGTCAATTCCGACTCGCTCGCGTTGATCTTTAGACCTCCTTCTCTATCAGAAGAAGTACTGCGCGCAAGGAATCTGAACGAAAAGATTCGAGATTCATCTCTCTTCCCATGATATGTGACGACTACCGAAAAATCTGACACCCTGAGAATCCGAGAGAATAACCGAACGTTAGCGCTAAGTGAAACTCAATATTTCTTTAGTCTTCTGAAGCTGACAGATGCAAGCAACGCCTCAATCACCTCAACGCTTTTTCCAACTGATTTGTCCAACTCTATTATTATATGCACTTAAAGGGGACGGTTTATGAGCGACAGGTTGGATCAACATGAAACCGGATAAAAACGAGAACGACG
The DNA here is from genome assembly GCA_014904975.1 of Marasmius fiardii PR-910. NCBI lineage: Eukaryota > Fungi > Basidiomycota > Agaricomycetes > Agaricales > Marasmiaceae > Marasmius > Marasmius fiardii. The sequence continues at coordinate 22,848 of MU127823.1, forward strand.
CCGCTCAAGCTTACCAGCACTTCCACATCAGAACTACGTGCCCTCTCTTTCACTACCGGAAAAATGGGCTACCTGAACATAAAACTCATCTCTTTTCTTCTGTTGACTCATGTTCATGCCGAATCCATGTCCAACGGGTTCGACTCTGCTTCACGGCCTTTTGACTTCGACAGTGCATCACCGACTGCCATGTTTATCGCAAACTCAGGATCATTGCCTCGAAACTCGATCATCGGATTTTCGGGCGTTGGACAAACCCACCGAAATCTCAGCTTGAGCGTCAGGCAAGATACGTGCCCGGTTTCGTGCAGTGGAGGATGTTGTTCTGCTGGAGATTCATGCGTACGTGCAAGACTTGGTCACGCTAATCAAAAATTCTCTCTAATGAATTCATTCTACATCATACTACTTGAACTCTACAGTGCGGTGGTGCATGCTGTGGTATTGGGGAAAGCTGCGTAAGCTCAGCTACTTTCCCTTACGATGAGATGAAGTTGCTGATGCAATTTGAAAAAAATCTAGTGTGCAAGCCAAGGTTGCTGTGGGACAGCCCAATCGTGTGGCAGGGATGCGACCACTGGTGAAGCTGGGTGTTGTCCGATATTAGATAAACCGTGTGGTAATGGCGACTGTTGTCCACCTGGCACAACTTGTTGCGGGACGGACAAGTGTTGCAGAGAGGGTGGTAGTGCAAACGCGGGTGTCTTAATCTTCCCTCGCCTTGCTCTTGTGGTGTCTACCTTTATTATGACAGCATCCATCAGTGCAAATTTCTAGCAATATGCTCAGGACGATTCTCTGTTCGTAATCTGTTGTAGGGATTTTTCGATCACCGTCTGCTCACTGATAGGCCACCACTCTGCTGGGTTGAATGATAAGATATCATAACATGTCTTCCCGGCGATTTGAGGTTTTGTCATTTCCGCTTTCAAGTGTCTTTTCCCCGTACTCTTCCTCATCTCAACCGTCACAACTACATACTCAGTATCAACTCAGAATACGCGAATTGAACCACAAGGATCCGGAAGAGATAATTATAATGTCCTTAGTTTTCCACAACCACCTAAACACCTCCCTGGCAACCCAGCCAAAACTGCCTTGAGGACGAAAATTCAAGCTTATTGAGCCCTGTAGTGGGTGTCGTAGCTGTACTACTGTTTGTATGTATTTCGAACTCCCTGCCATAATTGACGCGTCGACGGGAAAAGACACTCAGAAAAAACACGATCGCGACGCGACGCGTTGGGTATTTCCCACGGCTCTTTTTCCCTGAAAAGAGCCGGGAAACTGCCGGAAGTCTCTCGACTGCAACGGCTCATCATCATCGTTCGAATCTTCGTTTCACAGTCTCTCATGATCAACCGCTACCCATTCGTTCTCTCCCTCATGAATAACTCTCGTTCTGTCAACTCTAAGTTATCAAGCCGCTGATGATTCACCTTTTCCCCCATGATACGACCTCCAGCAACGAAACAACACCCTGAGAATTTGCCAAGAACTCGCGAGGAGATGTCGAACGACGATTGAACGTTAACTGCCATAGAATCAACACATTCCCCTTCGTTAATGACAGATGTAAGTAACGCCTCAATGTCATCGCTTCTGAATCTGTTCTTTAACGAGGGCCATTTGAGCGACAATTGACTCAACGGGAGGATAAGAATAAAGAGTTCTTCCATCAAGCTCCCACTGTTACCTCTTCCTTCTCGTCAAAAATTATGGGGTACCCGAACATCAAACTCGTCTTCTCAAGCTTTCTCTTATACTGCACAGCATGGGTTCATGCCAAATCCATGTCCAATGGAACCGATCCAAAATACTATGCCCCGTTACGGCCGTCAAACACCCTAATACCAGTCTCTGATTTCATCAAAAAATCGGTAGTATTGCAGCGAAGATGGACGCCTGGGTTTTCGGTTCTTGAAGGCTTGTCGAACATCAGTTCAAGACAGACGTGTCCTAATGTATGTAGCGGAGGATGTTATAATTTCGGGACTTCATGCGTAAGTTCAAGGTGGTTCCATCCGGTGAAACCTGTTGTGGAAACGGATGTCGCTCAGAATTCTCAATATGCTGTATCGACCATCAATGTTTGTCCGGATCAGCGTGTTGTGGGAAAGGGTGTTTTGACCCGACTGTGGAGAAGTGTTGCGATGGGAAGGGAGCATGCCTGAGGTCAGAGGAGTGTTGCGGAGCGTCTTGTTGTCGTTCCTACGAGACTTGTGTGAATGGAGTGTGTCAAGACAAGTCATCTCTTACCACAGGTGCAGGTTTTCCTTTTCGTTCCGCTCCTCTCTCTACCGTGATTTGCAATGCTGATGAAAGTCTACAGGTAGTGGAACTACAGCTTCGTCTGGCGGCGGAAGTTCAAGAACATTAGGAACATCACCAGGCTCTAATACATCCCCGCCTAGTGGTGGGGACTCAAATTCAAATACGGGTCTTCCGCTTTTCCCGGATTTTGCTTCCTTGGCACTCTTCTCTGGTGCCATTGCTTTCAATGCAATCCTCTTACTAAATTGATTGCTTGTCATGTTGGCTCCTAGGATTTCCGCCAGTACATTCAAGGACTTGAGTTTGTCAAAATAATTCAACGTCGTCACGTCGCGTTATCATTGAATGACTGCTGATGGGTGCTCGTATCTGTTAATACAGTATTAACCGCGCCTCCCCCGATTGCCGCTTTAGCAGGCGACTGGGGACTGAAATGTGAAAGCTTGAAACTGTTCGACTGCAGTACTGAATCATTTTTTGACGTCAGATTTGCTGTTCATATTCATTGACTAACCTGGGTCCAGGACTATAGCAAGTGAATCCTGTCTGCGGTTCCATCTTGAAAAGGCGAGGGGTACTGTGGCGCACCGCGTTTCGAATTTCCCATTAGAAAACAATCTATGTTCATAGAGTTGTGACCCATTATTCAAAGTTAGAATTAGCAGTTGGATCTAAATGCGAGGCAAGGTAATGTAAATCACTACAACTCATTCCGGAAATCTATAATATCATAAACAGCACGTCTTCCTCTCGTAGCTCTTCCCGCCAATAATGCCACCGGTAACCTCGCCCACACCACGGGTTACGGTAAACTCCTCCATTCTCGATCTTAATACGAAGCAGCACGGAATTTACCTGGGAGTTGTACAGCAAGAGGTCGCTCGTTGCCGGAATGCCCTCCGGTCGCCTGTATTGAGAAAGATGAAGTTAATACCGTCATTTGGTGGACTGGGATACAACAACGTCGAAGTACCAAAATCCAAACGAGCCGCCGGGCCCGGGCATGGCAGATGCGTTGATCTTGGGCCCATCGAGGTTGACTACACATAAACATTCTTTTATTTTTTTCTATTTCCGAGAGGTAACCGCCGGGCTCAGACCTTAGCGTTGAAACGTTGGCAACCGAAGAGGAGGAGGAGGAAGAATCTCGGAGGAAATGGAAGGGAAACGCGACGCGTCGCTTATTACCAAATATATTCCCACATCCATCCAGTCTTTGTCTCCCTCGAGTATCAAAGATCTCATGAATAATCCTCGCTCACCAATTGGCGAACCCTTTTCGGACTCCGTCGAGTCGATCCATTTTTCCGCAAACGGTCAGACTGCCGGAGATCCGAGAATTCACTGGCCAAGAAGCGACTATTGAATATTAAGCTTTGAATGCTGGAATCATTACATTCCCAATATTATCGATGACAGATATAAGTAACGCCTCAATATCGTTGCTCCTGAACATAACGAGGGCTGTCTGCGAGTCATGAACGACAGATCGAATCAATGAGGAGGCGCCCATAACGGACGGGTTTTCCTCACCAAGCTCCCTCCCACCTCGGAGTTTCTCTTCAGAGAAAACTGGGTATTTGACTTATCAAACTTGTCCTCTCGAGTCTTCTCTTGTTCTGAAGAGTGTGGATTCAGGCCGGGCCGATGTCCAATATTGGAACCGATCCAAAGCATGCACTATCGCTCCGTTACGGCCTCCCGACACTTTGCTATTAGCACCAACCTCTAGCTCCATCGAGAGATTGGTTGTGTTGCAGCGAAGATGGGCGTTTCAGTTCTTGAAGGCTTACAGAGCACCAGTTCAAAACAGCCATATCCTAATTGTGTGCAGCGGAGGATGTGGTGATTTTGGGACTTCCTGCGTGAGTTGTACAATTTTTTTTTCTAAGAGCCATAAATTGTGATACCAATATCTGGGTGAGCATCTTTTCTTGAAACATCACAGTGCGACTACGCTGCTGAGGAGATTTGTGTAAGCCCGTCTCTTTTCAACCTATAATGAATTCTTGACAATATAATGTGGGGTTCAAGGCCGCTGTTAAGTAGGTTAGCGTGTAGCAAGAATGTTGGTACTTGGACCTGGTTGTTGCCCTCTATCAGAGGGAGAAGCGCTGTCGCGGTGGTACTGGTGGCAGCCAAGGTGGAGGCCCGGCGGCAACGGAGGTTCAAGAATCAACTTCACCGACTCGCGAATCAAGTCCGCCGGTGGAGCTTTGTTATGGAAACGTATGGGGTCAAAGAAGAAGAGAGCGTGCCTCAGAGTCGGATCAGGTTGTGGACAGTCTTGTGGTTCCTATGAAACTTGTGTAAATGGGGGTGTCAAGCTAAGTCGTCTCTTCTTACTGCCTTCAATGTAATCTTTCGAAATGATATTACTTCGAAAACTTTTCTCTATCTTAGGTTCGCTGTATGTTGGTTTGTAAGACTACCGCTACGGTAATTAAATAATACAGGCCGATTGTTCGTATCTTATCTCATTTCCAAAAAGAAATTGATTATCCTAATTCGGGTTCCTGCCACATGGCGGTAACGGCTGTTGTGGCCTCCGTCCATCGGCCAGCGTTGCCAACGACGACGACGTGTGGGCGCTGCAAAGCTAATCACTTCACACTTCACTGCCCTCTTCTACATCGTTTGATTTATAAAACTCGACTTTTTATTCGTACCCGTATCTTCCTCAATGAACCTCGACGAAGGATACACCGACGACTCTGACTTCGACCATGCGGGGGTAGTGATGGGTAACCGCGCCATTTTTGGGAGCGGGCTGGACCAACATGAGGTGTTTGCTGGATTGGATACTGCTCAAGGTCGTGAAGGTACGAAAAACGTCCTTGAACTTGCACTCGTCGCTCATTCACTTTCTAGAACTTGCGTACAAACTCCTCTCATCTTTGCCTCGCTCTCGCCTTGCAACTATTCAAAGGAAACTTGCACCGCTCTTGCAGTTTGATATCGTAGGGGTGCGTTTACGAAAGTTGTGGTTTACGAAATCTCGTCTGAACGCTTAAACTATTTAGGCTCTCCCGGCAGAGATCTCCCTACAGATATTCACATATCTACCGTGTCCAACCCTTTTGGCTTGTGGACTTGTTAGCCGTCGTTGGCATTCCCTAGCGAACGACCAAACTTTGTGGAAACGACTATGCCGCTCTCGAGGATGGTCATGGCGCCCACGACACCACATATCATCACCTTTACACTCACGAGCAAGCGAAGTTCAACAGGATTCGGACGATGAAGGCATGGGAGACTCTGATGAAGAAGGCGACGAAGAAGAAGTGGCGGAAGCCTTAGTACTGAGCGGGATCGAAGCCGCCAAAGCAGAGTTGACTCTAATGCACGCTGAGTTGGATTCAGGTTTTGCCTCAATGTCGTTCGAAAGGGCCCCCTTATTCAATGAATTCCTGAGGAGCAAATCAACTTCTTCAGCGACCAACAGATATTCATCTTTTCAACTCATTACCTCCCGACCAACTGTAACCACTCATTCGAAAGGAAAGGCCCCAATGACAAGACGCACCAGAACTATGTCTCAACGAAATTCAGCACCGACTGTCTCCCTGCATTCTCTACACCCCGTTGCGCCTCTCAAGCCCAACTACAAATTATTATACCTCACCCATATCAGAATACAACGTCGAATATTCACCTCTTCCTACCGTCCTTCCACCTTACAAACCCGCGATGGCACAACGGCTCTCGGCCATCCTGTAAACTCTCACACAAATACAATATACTGTCTCCAACTCTACACTTACGCCACAACGGACAAGCAAGTCCTTTTTACCGGGTCGCGTGATAAAACCATTCGGGAGTGGAACATAGCAACGGGTTGCGTAGAACGTGTGTTTGGTGGAGTACACACTAGTAGTGTCCTCAGCGTTTGTGCAGCCAATGGGTTGCTAGCCAGTGCTGGGAGTGATCGAAAAGTGGTCGTATGGGATTTGGGTGACAGAGAAGATTGTGATGGGATGCAGTTCACTCCGTCTGGAAGAAGGTCCGCTGCAGTCGTGAAAGTGATAGAGGATCATGAAGATAGCGTTTTGTGTGTGAGGTTCGATTTTGAGCGACTGGTTTCGTGTTCGAAAGGTTTGATTCTTTCATTCATTGACGTTCGTTCATGAGCCTTACCCTGCCTCGTTCTAGACCGTACGGTACGAACCTACGTCTTTCCTTCCTTGGAGCCTCAATTTGTTTTGAGAGCTCATAGGGCAGCTGTAAACGCTGTATCCATTTCATCGACGTTGATAGTCTCTGGTTCCGGAGATCGGAGTATGAGGTTGTGGGATGCGAAGACTGGCGTTCTACTGAGGACATTCGAGAATCATCATAGTAGAGGGTCGGTTTCTCTTCGATAGCGGCGTTTCTTATCGCTAATAAGGATTTTCTTTTCAGAATCGCTTCAATTGATTTTAAACCACCGTTCGTTCTTTCCGGATCGTCAGATAAACACCTAAGGCTACTGGATATCTCTACCCTTCAAGGCTGGTGTACATTTCCCGATGCCTACCAGCACGGACATCACCATCATCAGTCAATTCATAACGCCACCACAGCTGGCGTGAATACGAGTAACCCGAATGCGAACGCCCCACCTTTCTATACACAACCTTTCTTTACCGACGACGAGGATGATTTACTTCCGTTTACCCTTCCACACTCTTCTATCAGTAATCATTCCTTCGTCGCATGTCAAGTATGCGGCAGTACGAGTACCGTCCCCGTTTATGGTGGTACAAGTCATGCAATAGACGATCATTGTTATCACGGGTTTAGCACCGACCTCGCCGGTTTTAACGTTTACAGCGGTGGACAAGGATACGGAGGACACACTCACAATGCTACCGCATCTGGGTCTACGAGTGGCAGAAACTTCTCTACAGTCGCTAATAATGCAGGCCCCTTGATGATGGTTGGTCCTGGAGGTCGGAGGTTTTTACCAGGATTTGGTGGAATGCGCGTAGGAGGAGGGGCGACGGCGGCGAACGGATATGCGATGCATTCCGATTTAGTGAGGAGCGTGGCGTTTGGTGGAGATTTCGTGTTGAGCGGGAGTTACGATTTGAGTATAAAGGTGAGAGAGCGTCCGGTCCTCCTTTATTGTCGCAGAGAGTTATTGAGTTCGTTTGTCGTGTCATACAAAGGTCTGGGATCGCAAGACAGGTGCTTTGGTGGCGGATTTGACAGGTGGACATACCGGAAGGATATTTTCTATTGGGTTTGACGGTACTAAGGTGAGAGTTTCTTGTTCGGTTTGGGAACCTCCGAGAATACTGGAGACATTTGCTGATTTTTACGTCCTCGATATTGTTTTTTAGATTGTTTCGTGCGGTGAGGATCAAGTGAGTGTTTGGCGTACGTGTTTTTGCTCGCTTTTGACGATTACCTTTTTGCAGAAAATATGTATTTGGGACTTTTCCCATGGGATAGACACAAGCTTTATACAGTCATGAAGTTACGATAACTTAATATCTATGCACTCGCACTCGTTGTACTTAACTTATTATTACCCTCCCTCCCTTCTATCCAAGCCACACCTCGGGCACTGTTTCGTATATTTCGACTCAGGTACACTGTTTTACATGTCCACACGTAATGGCTATGGTCTGTTGTTACAACTCTTATTATCTAGAGGAGGGTAATGTACAGTAGTCCTATTCTTACAAATATGACCTTCATCGAGAGTATGGATGGTAGCCATGATGGCCGCGTTGACCCGCTCGTTGAGGACCTCCGCCATTCGGAGGACCTCCTCTTGGCCCCTTGGGAATGTGAGCACCTTGCATACCGCCTCTACCCATACCGCCGCCCATTCCACTACCCATGCCACCATGGCCCATATTACCCATCATACCGCTTCCCATTCCTCCATTTCCCATCAAGCCCATATGAGGATTCATACCACCCATCATGTTCATATTACCATTCGCCATTTGGAACATCCGCGTATACAGAGCAGCCAACGCCTGTGGATCAAAAGGAGCATTTCCTTGCCCTCCTCCGCCTGCGAAGTTACCGCCTGTGTTGTTGTTGTTAAAGCCACCGTAGCCACCTCCCATGCCCGCACTACTGCCCGCTACACGATTGGCATTGTTATAGTTACCGCTGCCTCCTCCACCTTCTTGTTCATTTGCTTCTCGCTGGTAACGCGGTTGGGCTAATTTGACATCGATCTGCGGAAAAGGAAAGATAGAAGTTGGAAAAGGGGGCATGTGCTGATGAACTAGATGGAGGAACTCACGAGTTTACCGTCAATCGCCAAATTCCCAAATCCTAAAAACGGTTTGACGTCGGTATCTTCGAACGACACGAACCCAAATCCTTTGCTTCGGCCTGTCTGTTGATCTAACATGACAGTAGATTCAACGACTCTTCCGTACTGCGAAAAGAACTCGCGCATCGATTCAGAGTTGACGCTTCCTGGTAGGCCGCCAATAAAGAGCTTTGTCGCCTTTTGATGTTCGTGGCGAGGTATTGCACGTTTTGGGTCGATCTGAATGAAAGGTTGATGTGAGAAACTGCATGAAAAGGGGGTGCAAAGCAGACTTACAATCTTCCCGTCCACAATATGTTCTTGCTGAGCTACGACTTTGTCTACGCTTTCTGCGTCTCGGAAAGTTAGGAAAGCGAAACATCGCGACCTCCCGGCAGGATCTCGCATTATGGAGCATGCATCGACTACACCAAACTGAGAGAAGTAATCTCGTAGTCCTTCTGTATTGATGTTTAGTAAATTCAACAAGATATCGAGTGACTAGGTGTTAGGTACCATCGGTTGTATCCCAGTTGAGCCCTCCAACGAACATTTTTCTACGATTTGCCAAATCAAGGGGCAAGCAGAGCATGACGCGACGTCAAGTAAGGCCGAGACGAAGAGGTTTGAAGAGTTTGTTGATACACGAGTTGGCAAATAGCGAAAAAAGAACTGTTATTAGTACCAGTCTTGTGCTAGAACAGGGCAGAATACGACAAAGAAAGGATGATAGAGGACTCTACTGTGGATTCGAGTTTTTAACCTAGCCTAGTCTAGTCTAGTGTCGTAGACAACGCGAGAGTACGAGGGAGACAGGACTGATATACGGCTATCCGATTAATAAACCTCCGCAGTTGCCTCGCAAAGGGAGGAGCATACAAGAACTCTAGTGGGGAAATGGCGGTTCAGTGGCAGAGAAAGGTTGAATCCTCACCCATCTTCTTTCAAATCCGAAGGTCGCGAAGCAGTCATTGGATTATTCTGATAACCACCCAGTGGACGTGGAATTCGGTTTTCCAAAGGTTCTTCATAGGTCGGAATTTGCTGCGTATATGCCACTGAGGATCCTATTGACCCTGAAGTCGTTCCTATGTGGGCAGGTTTGCCAGGTTCGATTGGATTTGCGGTAGAGCTCGGAGGTTGAGTCGATGCTGTCCCGCTCGTTTCCGTTTTCGTAGGTTCTGCTGCTGGTTGCGGCTCTTCTTCGGTTTGCTGATCAGTCGCGTCGGTGCCATACAGGTCTAGGAATCGAATTCAGCCGAAGTAACATTAGGACAGAGGAAGTCCAAGCTTACCACCATAGATATCAGCATCTAATTCCGACATGAGTTGATAGATTTGAGTACGGAGCAGAGCGGGTGGTAGTGGTGGAAAGAAATTTACATTCGGCATCATGACTCGTGGTTATCAAGTGCGTCACACTAAACCTTACCTAATTGTCACACATTCCGTGATCGCTGATTGATCAAGAGCCTGAGGGCCGAATAAGGGCGACCGTCGGTTGCTCTCCCATAGCCATGTACCCCATTTTCCGCTGAGCACTCCCATCGCCCTCCCATCGCTGGTTTTCTAACTTATGGAAATATTGGGCGATGGCTGGACTCATCATCCATTTAAGTCGGAGCGCATCTGCTGAGATCTTTACCGCTGACTTGGATTTGGATTACTGCATACCTCTCGACTCGGCTCGCATCACTTTCTTCCCTGCAAAAATGGATGGAAATATGTATAACCAGTTCTGCTTGAGGCCAAGGCCGGATCAACTTATGTATGTTATTTCCCCGAATACTCAAGGCGATTGGACCGCTACCCTTTAGCAGGGCGACAACTTCAAGATCTACGACAAAATCGTCTCCCTCTGCTAGCTGTATAGAACTATCTCCATTGCCTACAATATGTCCCCAAAGGTTCACTCCGTTCCTTGTTTAAGACAAACTTTGTAAATGCTTCCAGTCCTGTTACACGAAGGGGTTACTTGTAACGGTTCTATGTTGCTTGTGTGCATACCATACCTACCAAGGCGGGACCTGCAGGATCTACCGGAACCAAGGCTCGAGCCTGAACATCTATTAGGGTCGTTGGGTTTATTAGTCTTTTAGACGTGCGTTTAGAATGGGTGAGTCGCCGTTACGCCTGTCGTGGTGCCTGTCATTAATACGCTTCCATATCTTGGACTTCTGGTGAGTCAAATAGATCCGTGCAATACGAACTGTCGGTTATGGCTCTATTTAACATCACTTCGCATTTATGGTCAAAAAGGCTGCCCTCCATAGTATTCATCTCGGTTCAAAGCCCTTGACTGATGCAAGAAAGTGACTAAATTTGGATGTCCCCAGCGAATCACATCATCAGGAATTACCATTGTAATAAGTTTGAGACCTCACACTCCTTACCACCAATCGCTCCAACTTTCGAAGATGTTATTGGGGCCGATTCTTCCGCTCATGACGCCTTTCATTCTTGCCGTTCGTGTATTGTTTCGATTCCTCCGGCGACGGAATAATCAGTTCGTGTATGTTTCAAAAAGCACGCCCATTGCATCCCTGAGTCAAGGTGCAGAGTTTTTGTATGGTGAGTCACATTTTCATTATCGTTTCTGGGGGGAGGAGTTTAAACGTGACCTCCATGACATCTCAAAGTATACAGTCCCACGGTTGAGGTGGCCTCGCGGTTCGCCCCTCAATATGTTCTCTCCGTGTACTTGCTGCATACGCAGGCGCTGAAGTACCCAAGTCTAATTTACTGTTACCGCAGCACTTGACAGATAATCATGCGATAATCATGACTGTCTACAACAGATGTGTGCGCGTGTATATGCTCGATGGGTATCATGGATACTCATTTCACGCTTTTCGTTTTCTCTCTTTTGTTCTTTTTTTCACGTGTGACAACGATTTGATGCGATTCTAGTCAGAGACCTTCCAAAAGATAAAAGAGCCACGGTCACCATCGACACCTTGCTGTCGAGGACAAAAAGAGCTGAACACCATTGGCGGGCCTTATGTTGATTTATCTTGTCCAGCTGCCTCTCTACCACATCCCAACCCTTGAGGAATGGACCCTCAACTTCCCCTTGCGGGTACACGGTGACCGAAACAGTAAATTTTCGACAGGCTTTACGCAACGCCGCCATTTCAAGGAAAGGAGTCGAGTTGAGCTGCAATTCCGTTAGAGTTTGAACCGATTTTCTCGGTCTCACGTTTCCAATGCAAAACAGGCGGCCCGTCATATAGCGACAGCAATTCGTAAGTGAATTGGCCATTACCCGGAATTCAATTTCTTACTTAACGCAATATCATTATACGCTGACCCGGCGGGGAAATCGGTCCATCAGACGCGGGCAGTAGACACGCGTCGTGTTGTTTGCCCGCCCCAAAGGTATGTCGGTGGTGGTCTTTTTGTTCTTTTTGTCTGGATTATTCCATAGACCTGCTCCAGGTTTTTTGCCACAGTCTGAAAGATGTCACCACAATCACAAGGTCCATTTCTTTATCTTGTGGTCCCCAAATTGCCCTTTTGCCCGGTCACCAGTTACCCCTTATCGCAAACAGTTTCCGCTCAGACTCTTTGTTTGTTCCGAATCTTCCGATTCACGAGAAGATTGCGTTGTTCCGTCAGTTCGTTCACTTACGACCCTGACACGAACCTCCCAAAAATATGTTTGAGATTCGATGTGGCCGTTTTTCAGTCACCCATATTATTCCTATAAGTGATCGACTTTTCTGCCACATCCCCAATTGCAGCTTTCGACATATAACGTCGGCGCATCAAGAGGATAAAAACCTTATTCATCTTCCTAATCCTCCAGCGCCCTCTCACCCACATCCACGAGTGCCCCTTGCCTCTTCCCACCACCTTCTTATTCCATGGCTATCGATCTCTCCTCCCCCATGCCTGTCAAAGCCACCACCTCTGCGGCTGCGCTTGTATCAACACCGTTTTCCAAACCCGAGAATGACTCTCCTGACCACTTCATACTCCCTGACCTCGTTTCCCATTGCAAGTTTCCCCTCGTGTATCACAACAACGGCGATGCAGTTGCCGCGGATTCCGTCAAATGGCTAGACGTAAATTGTCCAATGCTCAACGAAAAGAGGAGAGCAGCGCTCTATGGTCTACAGGCTGGAGAGTTGACTGCATTTTGCTACAACACTGCTGCAGACGAACGGCTACGCGTCGTCTCGGACTTTATGAACTACCTGTTCCACCTGTAAGCTCTTTTCTTACCTTGCGGCACGTTTTTCCACTATCCCCACGCTCTTGTCGCAACCTCGTTGCTGACTCCGTATATTTTTAGGGACAACGTCAGTGATGGGATGATGACTAGCGACACGGGCGTACTAGCGGATTCTGTCATGAATGCCCTTTGGTTTCCCGAGTACTACAAACCCACAAAATACCCTGGAAAAGAGCAACCCGAGGAGGAGCTCAATGCTGGAAAGCTTGCTAGAGAGTCTGTCTTCTTTCTTTAATTTTTCTATCGGTGGCGTGCGTCCAAACTGACAGACCCAATAGCTTCTGGGGACGTTGCATCCGCGACGCAGGACCTGGCTGTCAAGCGCGGTTCAAGGAAACCCTCCAATTTTTCTTTGAGGCTGTCAAAATCCAAGCTGAAGCTCGCGATTCCGACGTCATTCCTGACCTCGAGTCGTACATTGACGTTCGAAGAGACACTTCCGGTACGTTTGTGATACCCTTTCCCCCTTTTTAATTCTTTTGATTCTTAAATGCGCTCTGTCGCAGGCTGCAAACCATGCTGGGCACTCATCGAGCAAGTGTTTTTCCCACTCCTGGTAGCCTTGAGGTGGGGCAACTGACCCTTATGACAGATACGCGCTGGATATCGATCTCCCTGAGTTTGTCGCCACAGACCCTGTCATTATGGCTTTGAACCAATACACGAATGATCTCGTTACCTGGTCCAACGTAAGTACTCACTTACCCCTTTTCTCTACTTTTGTTATTGCACCCGTACTCAAACTCCCGCTGTACTACTTAGGACCTCTTCTCGTACAATGTCGAACAAGCACGAGGCGACACGCACAATATGATTGTCATATTGATGCATCACCACCAACATACACTTCAGAGTGCCGTGGACGTCGTTGGGGAGATGTGTCGCGAGATGATTGACAACTTTTGTGAAACGAGGAAGACTCTTCCGTCGTGGGGTCCGGAGGTCGATGATATGGTGGAACGATATGTACAAGGTCTCCGGGACTGGATTGTAGGGTGAGATTCCTTTCCTTGCCGTGTTTTTTTGCTGGGTATCGTTTTACTGACGTCTGATGTTTCTGTTAAGATCCCTTCACTGGAGCTTCCAAACAACTCGTTACTTTGGGACTGACGGTCAAATGGTCAAGCAGTCACGATATGTCAAACTTCTTCCCGTCCGAGAGGAAGCCAAGTGGTGAATGATCTATTCATGATTCCGCATTTTTTTACGATTGTATTCCACCCCTCATCTCGTTCTGCTATGTATCCTTATATTCACCACTACACTTCGATCTTCTTCACGCTGTCATTCTCTTTTTTTGCTGGCTAGTATGTATATACTATTTCCCGACCTTCGATTTTCTACGAGTAGTACCTGTACTGGTTCTTTTTTGATTTGCACGATACCTCACTCTGTACTATTTTTTTTTACGAATTAGTGAACACTTATAAGAAATGAATAGTACTTAGAATAGCTTAGGTTCGGTTTTTAGTGACGTGCTAATCTTTGTCAGTCCTTCGTTCTTTGAGCTCTCAGCTCAAGCTTAACCACAATCGTTATTTCAAGATCCTGTCCGTAGTGATTAGATTAGATTACATCTATTTTGGTTGGTCCCAGTCTTATCGTATCGTATCGAAATAGCAGTCGCCCTTTGGCGAGGCACAGCTATGCTGGAATCAGTTACTTTGGCAGGCTGGAAGGAACTTGAGCTATCCCCTATGAACTTTCCTGCTTACTGTTAGCATCCGTTCTATTTTACACACGCCTCCTCAACCCCACCAACGCTCTGAAGGCACCATTTTTCCGTGGATGATACTATTGGACCCTGCAGTGGGAGCACTCAGTTAAAATAGTCCTCTTTCTCCCAGTTTGTTTCCGGAATCTCATGTCCAATTCGTGTATTTGAGAATACAGCTTGAGAAGCTTCAGTAAACAAATCCACCGCTGCCGTGGGCCTTGGGGTAACTCAATTGCGGTCTGGCGTGATGGGCCCTGGGGTGTGACATGTGATATGTGACTTATAACTTTTGCCTCGTTCTCGTCACCAGTGCACGGGTACCTACCATCTTCATCATCTCCCAATCCGACCATACTCACTGTTAGCCAGCCAGGCGTAGAAAAATGCAGAGCCCCCGATGTAGCCAGCTCATCCGGCAAACTGTCGCTGATTCATCTCTGTACCTGATAGGCCACTTGACCAGCTTTTTATAAGCTCTGATACCCGAGAACATTCATTCACATCCGACCCGGCTTTTCACTCTCTCCGGATCTCCCATTCTCTACATAGACTCCAGATTCCAGGTTCTCCAAAGACAAGAACGATGTATATCACCTCGCCTTATGCACAGCCGCCCGCGATTCCAACGAACGAACCTCTAAATGCGTTCGATGTCATGTTCAACAGGCCAGAACAGAAGGAATGGAAGGATTTTACCCTCTATATCGACTCTATAACCGGGAAGACGCTCAGGTACAGGTGAGTATTTCGAATGGCTCAACACTCTTCAGTTCCAACTTATCCCTCCAGTGCCTATCTGAAACGCATGGAAGATGTAACTACAGCCCTTGGAGCACCCGTGTCGGAAGGTGGATTAGGCCTTGGAGCGGATGGCGGCGCAGAAACGAGAGAAGATGGGACTCTCGTTAGGCCTGTGAAAGAGATGGTTGGCATCATGAGCGAGAACTTATTCGTACGTTCTTTATCTTCGTCTACACCTGTTGATTTTTGACTAGCGAAAATTTTCTCTAGGATTATTCGGTCTTGGTCAACTCGTTTCTCGCTGCAACGATTCCATACGCCTTAATATCAGCTTATTCAACCCGCTTCGAACTTTTACATGCACTCCGATTGACTCGGTTAACGCGGCTCTTCGTCCAGGCCAAGCTTCTGCCCGTGGTTGTGTCTGCCGCGAAGGAGGTGGGCATACCGTTGAGTAAGATATACGTGATTGACGGCGGAAATAATCAAGCGGTCGAAGGACATAGAACACTATCTGGATTGATACAGGACGCGCGCAGGAGGAAGACACCCGCAGTAGGCGTTCGCCCAGCAAAACCGAACACATTGGCGTATCTCATCTTTTCGAGTGGAACTAGCGGATTACCGAAAGGTACGGAACCATTGGTTTTTTTACACGTAACGATTCGGGATCTAACGGGAAACGAAATGAAACGTAGCTGTTATGATTACGCATGGAAGCCTTGGATCTATGTTGCTACAAGTGGCAACTATAGGACAATCCAACCCGAATGTAAGCGCGCAGGGTCCTATCGTGCAGTTAGCGATTTTGTTTTTTAACTTAGCTGAAACTCCGCAGCCACCGCCGGTACTCCCTACCGCTGAAGGTATCCCGATCGGACTCGCTTTTCTACCAATGCATCACGTATACGGGTTAGGCGTGTATTGTCAACGCAACTTCTTCGCCCCTGCTACGCTTGTTATGATGCCTAGATGGAATGTCAACGAAGCTCTTCGTGTCATTAAGGAGTACATCGTTTTTTACGCTCTGCATTCGAAAAAGAAAATTTATTCCATCTCTTTTTTCTTCAGTTATGGTGTAACACACCTCAGTCTGGTTCCGGCAGCCTTACACCAGCTCGCTCATCATCCTGATATCAGCAAAGATCATTTCAAAACTTTGCTTGTGGCAGGTTGTGGTGCGGCCTATACGCCTTCGGAACTGGTGGGCAAGTTTCAAAAGTACTTGCCAGTTGAGATGGATTTCGTGCTTGGTACGTTCAATTTTTCCACATTTCGCTCGTTGTTCTGTGATCGAAACGACAGCGTGATACGTTTTGTAGGCTATGGAATGTCAGAAGGTACCTTCGGTGCAAGCAGTCAACCCGCCGAAGGCGCTCTTTCGAGCTTTGGACTGCCACTGAAAAGAGCGAATGGTGAAGGTGCTATTGGAGTTTTGAATCCTGGTATGGATGGAAGGATTCTTCGTGATGATGGAACAGAGGTCGATGTTGGGGAGGTCGGAGAGTTGTTTGTTCGAGGGGGAAACGTTGTTCCTGGTTATTGGGAAAATCCAACCGCGAACCGTGAAACGTTTGTTTCTTTCGACGATCCAAAGTATTCGGGAAGGTGGTTGAAGACTGGTGATAGAGTGTGGAGTAATCCGGATGGGGCTTTGTTGTACGTTTTTTTATCTCCTCCCTCCCGAGGTTGACATAGACTTACTGACTGACTCTTTTTTTCTTTCAGCTACGCGGATAGATCAAAAGACACATTGAAAGTGTCGGGTTCTCAAGTGTCGCCTGTTGAGATTGAGAACGTACTCCTCGCACACCCGGAGAAACTTATCACTGACGTGACTGTCGCTGGCGTGACACCGAACGATGCCGTTGTCAGTTCTAGCACTGAAAGTCGTAAAGAGTTGGGGGAGAAGGTACCTCGTGCGTGGGTTGTACTGAGTGAGGCTGGGAAACGACGAGGAGCTGAAGGTGTTCTTGAGGAGTTGGATCGATGGCATAGGGAGAGTTTGAGTAGGTATAAATGGTTGAGAGGAGGTATTGGGATTGTTCGAGCGGTAAGTTTTCTTTGACACCCCCTTTTTTTTTTTGATTGATGAGAATCTGTCGGAAGATTCCAAAGAACCCGACTGGAAAGACGTTGAGGCGGGTTTTGGTGGATGAGTATGAGAGTAGTTTGAAGATTAGAAGTAGATTGTAGGGAATGCGGAGGTAGTACACCTTGCGTTATCCATGATTTGGAGAATGCCCGCCTTCCGTCCGCGTCAGGGTCAATTATCATTCGCCACGCGGCAAATCCAATTCCGTACTTTTCGTCTTTTTCGCTTTTTTTTTCGCGGGGCGTACTCCATGGGGTTCTCCCATGTAGACGTCCAAGTTGAACAAATTGACAGTGAGAATGGCGTTGACTTGTCCCTCGACCCTGGACATTTTTGTCCTTTGTATGTAACGTCAAAAATTATTGGCGTTTTATGTCAAACGACACGGTACCGCGTATTGGCTGTAGAAGGGGTTACTCATCCTGGCGTATTCTATGTCGTGTCCTCTTCTTTCTACAATGCCTTCGTTACAACGAATTGCTGTCGTAGGAGGAACGAGTTTGTCATGGCACTAGGTGGGAGGCCTGGTCGAAAATCAAAGAAACTTAGGCTTATGATCTCCATATCACCGTCTGACTTGTCTCGAATATCTAAACTAGAGTTTGAAAACAGCGGTTCTATAGCTCCCGTCATCGGCGCGAAAGTCATCGAAACAAGCCCTCCAAGAACACCATTGACACAGTCATATGCAGGCTATACACTGAACTTCCTGACATGGAGATCTATTTAAGGTGTACAGTTCGGGGTGGATGTAAGCAAGAAAACAGTTTTTAAACGTTTTACTACCAGAAATTTAATTAATGACGGTGAAAGAGTGTTTACAGAAGAAGTGTAGACAGAGGACAGATGAATCTATTATGTTTAATGCACCAGTACAAACATTATAAATAGTAGAACCACTAGAGACTATCGACTGATCTAAGTCGTATACTGTATGTTTTTGAAATAAGATAGTAAGACCGATGGGAGGGGGATCTACATCCTCGCTTGTATCTCTGTCATCGCATGCTGTCTGGGTGGAGCCCTACTGGTGGTCACCCTCGGTGGGAGATCCAACAACGCCTCTTCAACAAGGTGGAGAACGTCCCCCGCACACCCGAACGATAAACTCCATCCAGCACCTCCATGGCCGTATGAATGAACAATACGACTGGGTTTAGTGCCGTAACTGGACGGCCTGAGCTCCCTTTCGACTCGGATGTTACCTTGTCGGAATGGGCGAAGACCTTGCGCCATGGGATAGACTGGGTCGAGACGAGCGTTCTTGAGTGCCGGTAAGAATTCTTCACAACGAGCTTTCATTCGCTTCATCACAGGAGAGTCGAGGGTAAGGTCGAGGTTCCAGTTGTTAGGCTCGGTGAAACCTATTTGACGGAAATGCAAAAAAAAATCAGTTTCCGTAAACTCAAAAATCGACGGCGTAAAAAAAAAAAACAAAACAAACTCACCACCAAGAAGAAGAACATTGTCGGTTCGTGGAACGATGAACACAATTTCGTTGTGCCTGGCTACGTCGGCAGAGATCGTGAGGGCAGCATTGACCTTAGGGAAGTTAACACCGTCATTGATGACACGGAAAAGACCTCCACGAATAGGATAACACGACTCATCACCAGCTGTCTCCGCACTTGCGATGCCCGTGCAGTTCAAAATGATGTCCGCGCCAAAGCGCTCTCGTAGTTGGTGTTCCTGCATCAGGAGATCGCCACGTATCGTTTCAGTGATCATTTCGGCGCCCTTGGACTTGACTAGGTCCATAAGCCAGGCCATAGCAGTATCCGTATCGATGACCGGAGCCATAATCCCGTAAGCGTCAACGCCACCATGTACAGGATCGACGTTGTGCTCAGAAACCAAATCAATCCCACGGTTGAACCCGACTACACCACTAGCCATAATCTCCTTCATCTTACTGAGCTGGAAGTCATCCTCCTCTATCGGATTGGGGAAGTAGAAGTTACTGGGCATCATCCTTACACCGGCGTCCTGCGAGAGTTGGGGGTCCGAGGCTATTCCGTTCCAGATATGGTAGGCGACCATGCACCATTTTTTACTGTGTTGGAGAGAGATTTTGTCGGTGTGTTGCCCACATACGGCGGGAGGGTATTCCCAGAGCGCCCCGGCGATTTGAGATGCGAGGCGTTGCTTTTGGCCGAAAGACGCCCATTCTTTGGAGACGACGGTCACTCGGTAGCCCTTGTCGAGGAGTACCCAGGAGTTTACTAGGCCAGTAACACCTCCACCGACTACCAGGACGTGCTTCGAACGAGAACTGGCTCTAATGAGTGGTTGGGGGAGAGGAGTCAGATCTCTCCATAGTGTCAACTGAGGTTTATAGCTGGAGTTCATGGTATAGAGCTTAAAGAGATGGATGGAGTTATAGCGACAGTGCTGGCCAACTCAGGAAGTTCGACTGTATTTATACTGAGCATAAGAACAGTTGTTTACGGATGAATACGGGCCACTCACCGGCTCTCGGGGTATCCTGTCGTTCCACTGTACCCCACACAGACTTATAGATCCGAAAAATACGTTACCAGACATATGGGTCACTTGGAAAATAAAAGTGACAGGGGATAAATCATAAAACAGTGAGCACAGCGTCCCGTGTTCTGATCATTCAACGTTGTCTTTCGGTCTGTTTGTACTCCTCCATCATCTCCAAGCTTCCGGATATTGTTGGATCGTTCGACAATCTGTTGGTTGTATATCCGTGTTCCAATCAGTTGTCAATGAACATGGGGGGCGGCATCTTGGTGGGTTAGACTTGGCTTTCCCAGGCCAGGACTGGAACCTATCCGTGCCCGTCGATCCCGCTATAGAATCGTAGCAGAGATGGAGTGTGCTTCACTGACTACATTGAGAGGTCCTAACACCCATCCTGAAAATCAAGGCAGAGGATCGTGGATTGTGATTGATTTACCCATCGGATTACTCGCACGGTTGTGAGTGGTATGTTGTACGCAGTTTACAGCAGTTCCGCTCTGGTATTGTGCGGGATTATCATAGATTTGGTAGAGTCAGATGCTGTTCAGATATCAAGGTTCAATGATATTTCAGGATGGAAGTAGGGGTATCCCGAGGCGTACCTTTCCGGTAACGAATAATCGAATAAGCTCAAGGCAAGCCACCAAACATAGTGACGTCTCGCCGAACCTCCCATGACAGAGTACCTTATGACATCTGTGGCATAAGACGTCGGTAGAAGCGGTCGACCACACGAACTTTGACCTCGGTATGAAGAACCGGGCTCACAGGCAATCTATGAGAGAGTTCAGTGTCGTTCAGCGAAATCAAGTCCTGGCAACCATAGCTAGTTAAATAAACTGACCTTGAATCGTACTCATCGCCATTACATCCGTCTATTGTATGTTGAACAGAACGAAGAGGTTTCGGAAATCCGTTCGAGGTAAGTAGAATCCTTTGAATACTTGATGCGCTTGTCACTGTTTGAGTTGTAAAAGCACATTGGCATTAGCCGACACTGACGGAAATCGGAATACGTAATATCAATCGGTCACGAGACGAAATCCATGGTCTCGAAGCCACGCGTTTCAACTAGCAGTGTGAAGGCTGCATTTCGCAAGAGCATGACTTCAAAGGACGACTCACGTTGACATTAACTGACTGTTGAGACCATCCGGAGACTCGATCCAACAGCCAGACTCGGATATCTATGCTTCGGAAATATCTCATAGTCCAGACCAAAACATGCAAGGCGCGCCAGATTACCTCGCGAGACCTCCCTGTGAGATGGCGAGAAGAAGGCTGAGGTACTCGATCTCAGACTCGGAATTCCGCTTTGTTCGTGTACAATCCCTTTGCGACGTCTGGGCCCTCTCCAAAGACCATCATACAAGTCAACCACGTATTGACATGTTCCACAACGGGACGCAGGAGACACCATAATCCCGAACTCCGACACAAATTCCTTCCGGTTGGTCAGCATCAGTAGGACGAAAACTTACCTTCCCGTTTCAATCATACATTCTGCGTGCCAGCCAGAGGTTCAACCGTCTTCTAACTGTCATCACCTAAGGACACTATCCTCAAAGAAGCCTTCCAAATCAACATGAACAATCCGAGACCCCGATTTGACAGAATTTGCCATGCGTCTTCCCCATCATAATCTCTGGGCGCTTCCTTGTCAATCATTTGTTTTCAACCTGTTTTGACACCCTTCGGAATCCTATTACCGCGCCAATAGGTGTCAGTTATCATCCAGAAAGTTGTCTCTTTTCTATCGTTGGCCTTTTGCGAGCGGCATCGTTTGGAAACAACATTCAACTGAGTTGGTACTCCGGGGACGCTGGCTTTCACTGGCGGTCATCGAATATATAATCTCACCGCTCTACCAGCCTCTTGAAAGCGTCTCCGGGATACTGTTCCTTAAACTGTCCCACTACATTGGTTGGTCTCCACAGACAGCCATGACCGTGGAACGAGCACTCGAGGCAGACTCGGTCCGCAATACCGAAGAAACACCCAATGAGCGAAGCCGCCTACAGCCGTTTATTTTACAAAAAATGTGTGTTTGTGTTGCTGTGAACCCTATGAAAATAATTGAAACGTTCTCCCACAACCCTGCCTATGAATTATGATCGTAGGGGTGTAACTGGCAGGAGCGGTCGACTCACCCCTTTGTGATCGGATCGGACGCCATGAGTGGGCAAAAAGCTTGAACAGTTGGTGGACACCCAAACTGTAGTTTTCACAGCCTTCTTCCTGAATTCACCACTCTGCTGAACCAATACGCACTCGTCAACGAAAATGGAAGCATCCGATAGACAAGGGAAAAAATCAAGTACCTGAAGGCTGATACAGCGTTTTTTAAAGGTCTTTACAACTGATCTTCACACTCACCTTCCCGGATACAGGCCTTCATTGGGAATCATGAGTTTAGAACCTATCCAGAGTATAGGTTCGATAGGAAGGTCCAAAAATCTGCCGGAATCGAGGGTTGTAATGCCGTCCGCCATGAAATTCTGAAACACGAGCGGAATCAAGGCGCTTTCAGGACATCGCAAGTGTGGCAAAAAAAGAACTGAGGAGATAGTCGTTTACTATACTTGTTTCTCGGGGATTTTTGTTTCCGGTGGAATGAATTTGAGTAACCAAATACATGGCTCAAGCTGGAAATACCCTGTCTCTCAATTGTCGGCGAGTAAATCTAGTCTGAAGCATAACGTACCGCGGCGCTAGTAGTCGGCGAAAAAAGGGAAAAGTACGTAGTTGGCCCCCCAAGGACAAGTACTAAGTGAATCTAATCAATATATCTTCAATTTTGAGCGGTACACACGGACATTTTTCAAGTGGCCGGTAATAATAACTTGTCTTTGCGCGGGAGATTTAAGGTATGTGGGACGGTGTGTATTCAGAAATGCATCGAAATCTGAGCAGACATACGCATGTGTCCTAGCCGGTGAACATGAAAACTGAATAAACAGCGGGCGCTCACTAACCTGTTCTTGGACACCGGTGAATTAATCTCGTCTTCAGTTCAATGAAGATAGGGCGGGGAATGCCATACGTATGTAGCACAAGGAATGTTCAGGGAGGCCTGGACAGCGCTTGGATTGGCTTGGGGTGTAGACGCGTGCGGGTCAAACGAGTAGACACGCGCTCTCTGAGTCATCCGCTTGAACCCTACTCGGACAATGCTTGCCATCGCTTTTATTGATGGCAAAGCAGGTCTCGCAGCCGCAAAATCCTTTGGCGGTGCTATCTCGATTCTTCGTGTCCTTCAGCTTTTATTCACTTCTCACATTCGCTCGATAGCCTCATTTGAGGTTTTTCATTTCTCCCACCGTTCTTCCACCTTCCTATTGTATCGTCTGCTTGTTTAAATAGTTTCCTGTAATACTATTTGCCTGTGCCAGCTTGAGCTCTGGACCCACCACTCGAGGACGGCGCGAGAGAGCTATGGCGACTAAACTCATCTCTGCCTGAGACAGCATAGAGGTAAAGTCTTGTACTGTTTGGTTCCCAAGTCCAGAGTAGATCTCAGCCCATTGCCCAGCATATAGTTTGTGAACCTGAGCCAAGCGTCAGGGTTCCACAAGTTTGACACAATCCAGTCAGTCAGTTCGGCAGAACAAGTCAAAGAACCCAAGATTGGAGCTATGATCGATTTCTGTGTAGCAGCGCGGAAGACTCTAGCCCTGCAGTTGACTGTTGAGATGAGAGAACTTGGACCGGTACCGCCGTTTGGACGCGGCAGCGGTCCCGGTCGCGTTTCCGAAGTGCGGCCAACCCCCACTGCCAACTCCTTTTCCTTCTGCCGTTCTTTCTTTCTTCCTTTCCACTTGTTCTCCACCAAATATAATCATGAAGCACGAGAGAGAATCTTCTGGTGGATCAGTCAATCCAGAAAAGAAACAAAAGACCGACGATGACGACGGCCAACAAGTAAGTCTTTCAAACGTCTACAAGAAGGCTTTCGAGTTGAATAACTTCTCTTCCATAGGATAAAAAATTCTCGACAGACATCAGGACAGCATTTGACCTCAATTTGGCTTTTTCGAGGGTCCAATCAAAGTTTGAGCCCGTTGGGAAGGTAGTGACGGTTTGGCAGTTTAAAGACTATCCTGCTCCAAATGAGAAAGAAGTGAGTTGTCTGTTGTGCTAGTACGACTCAGCTTCTCGAAACCAACGTGGCGTACTCTTAGCAAAGAACTCTGGACAGTTTATCTGAAGTCAACCAGGAAGCCAATAAAATTTCGCAATCATACTGTTTTGGGAACCTCGACACGCAGTTCTATCTCAAAGTCACTCATCCAGGTTGTGAATTCAAGAAGACCAATTTACGCTTTGACGAGGTGAATCACTTTTACGACGTGGAAAAGGATATAATCCAAAAATGGCTGGAAAGCGCCCCTGTGTCTGGCTTTGGAGACAACAAAGCTCTCGAGACCAAGATGGATCCTGACGTTAGGAAGGCTTCTGAAATACCAGCAGAAGGCTTCAAGGTCAAGCAGGCACTCCTGAATACCATAGCCAATATTTGGTCAAAGAACTTCTTGCCTGCCGATGTTCGCGTTGAACCTTACAAGATTCATATCTACGGCAAGGGTGGACACTTCAAATCTCACCGAGACACGCCAGAAAAGTTATTGGTGGGGACTTTCCTCCTCGGGATAGGCGACTCAACAGCCTCAGGACTCGAGGACGACTCCGATGACCACTGCGATCGCGCGACATCGACGGGAAACTTCCGTATCGGAAATATCAGGCGAACAGCAAACGCCGGCCAGTGGGTCGCCTTTCACCCCGATGTGCCACATTCCGTCGAACCACTCACGCACGGTTGTCGAGCCGCAATCGCCTTTAAGATCTTCAGTCTAGAAGATGTCGATATTATGCATGAGGCAGCCCAGCGCTATCCCTCCATTGTCGAGCGGGCTAAAGCGGTCTTAACAGATCTCAAAGGCCCCTTTGGGATTATTCTCCAACACCAGTACCCCATGGGAACCGACGAAAACGGTTTGATTGGCGTCGACGCAGTGCTTCTGACTGCCGTGAAACAAGTTCGGCCCAGTAACGTCAAGGTCATTCCAGTTGTTGTCTGGATACACGAAGAAAGGATGTACGATGAAGAAAGTTCGATCGAGGCAAGTGTGTATCCCTTCACCCGCCACCATGTGGACATCTGTCTCGGCCGCGCGGATGAGAACACCCGCGAAGCAGTAGCTTGGATTAAGGATGCGAAGGATGTCCCCTTTTATAGCTGGGATTTCAAGAAGAATTCCATGCGGTGGTCCTCCGAAGAAGAGGAAATCAACCATACCGGAAACGAGTCCGATGGAACTCGGGAGACTTCCTTATACATGGCATACGCAGTTGTGGTGATGTGAATCGGGCTTCCATTTTGTTAGAAAAAGAAATGCTCGTTGAGATTTAGATGTACGTATATACACGTTGTAGAACGGTGTAAAGTGTCCATTCTTTAGTCTTTGAACAATCCACACATCTATGCTTCAAGTTATTTTAGCGAGTGACTGATAATACTTGGAAAGGAAAAGGACGTGCCAATTGAGGGGGTCAAAGCGAACGTAGGGGATATGGGTTCAACATCAGTCTCTTCATCATCTGCATCTCATCCTTCTTCTTTAATGGAACGAACTTCGTTACATATTCAAAGATCTTTCCCTGAATGCACGCCTCGTGCATCTTCACTTCGTCACAGTCCTTGTGATCAAAGGCAGCACGGTATATCTTAACCAATGCTTCCCGCTCCGGAACCGACTTGCAGTTGATGAAGCCGTAGTCTACCGCCACCGAACGGTGTGGTTGGAACTCATCTAACCCATCGTCGATACATTGCTTGAGGTGCCAGACAGAATAATGCATCCTTGGAGAGGACAGCAAAACGACGCGTAAGTTGTCGCAAACGCGGGCCGGTAGACCAGAAGGCAGCGCCTTGTACTTCTCCAACAGAGCGTATACCGCACTCGTATCGTAAGCGACGCAATATTCGTCGAACGAACATTGTTCGAAAAGCCGACCATACGCGAGGCAGATCTGGTTTTCCTCGTAATCGCCTTTTGCAACACAATAACCCGCATGAACCCACATCTCCAATTCAGGATTGAGGCGACACCTAGATAGTGTCATCATATAATGCCCAAAACAATTCCTCTTGGATTCTGGCCACTGCGGGAGCTCCGAGCTCATATCTTTCCCAATCCGATCCCAAGCTTTCTTTGACATTGCGTCAACTTGGGCCTGTGGTCCTTCTTGGTCTGGGATAGGTGATCCATCGAGGATCCACTGATGTTGGAGGAACCATGGATAATAAGCCCCGCGGTATCGCTCGGGAATGGATTCAAACGTCTCCTTGATCTTCGACACCAAGAGTCCGTTTTTTCTCCATCGATTGAGTTCTTTCGAAGTCAGGTTCGACTTTATGTGCCAAAGGCCTTGAAACAGGCCAAGCAGAAAATTACAGTGAGCTCCAGCTCTGTCAAAACCGTAATCAACTCGTGTTTGGTGATGAGTAGGAATAGCGTCGTCAAAACAAGCCTTCCGAAGGTGGTGACCCGTATGTATGGGTACTTTGCAATCCCACACGTGTAACTCCCAATCTTCGGTTTGGCAACGCTCAGAGCAATAAAGAGCAAGTTTACAGCCAGAGCAACGTCTTGTACCAGGTTCCTCGCAGTCATAATTTGAACATTCCACGGTGCTCGCTGAGTAGTGAGAACTTATTGAATGGAAAAATTTTAATCGATGAGGATGATTTGTCACGTACTTTGTTCCTCTCCTTTTGATTGTTCGTTCAATTTCGCGTCGTCGGCTGGCATCTCTGTCGAATGTGACTGTTACCCGCCGGATCTACTACAGCAACAAGGGCCAGATGTGTACTTTTCTTCTATGTTTAGTTTGAGAGGACTTTCCGTGTTTCGGATTTCGGGTTGACCAATGAAGATCTCTGTAGATCATTGATTGTTAGACAGCCGGACAGGAGGAAACCGGTGACCTCGTACCCCTCACTTCTCCGCCAAGAGTGCGACGTCGCAACGAAAACCAGGACCAGGTGTGTCAATAGCTGGCGGAGTGGAAAAACGTTGATGGGAGTAAACGGTGAGTGGTGACCACGAGCCTAGGCTGTCATTGACTGCGCGACAGCAAGGTGGTCTGGTGACCCACGGTGGCTGCGGCTAGAAGATCCAACTGTTCTTCGGTTTCGTCGGATAGACTGAAGGGTTCCGGTGCGGCATCTCGAGATTAACATAGATAGGCGATTGAATGGACTTTTGACGTGGATGGTGGGGAACACCATGGGAATACAACTCGAGTATCAATCGAATACAGTTTCTGCTTTGTATATTGGGAAGAGTCGTAAGAAAGATACGGTGAAAGAGCGCATCCATCTGCTTACTTGACGACCAACAGTAAACTTCCAGAATACATCATCCCAAGCTCGTCAAACTTTGTCTAGATTCTGGTGTACAGAAACGCCACCTTGAGAGGGTGTTGAACGAAGAAACGAAGCTTGAGGAAGGTCACATTTCCATTCTCTGCAGTAAAATTTCTCGCCATCGGCTGCATTCGACTTCATAACCAGCCAATCTGCTCGTACCTTTCTATCATATCTTTATGCGGGCCTTCGACCCAAAGTGTGGGGTGGCCTCAGATATTGGCAGTTCGAAGTGTGGGACTGGATCGAGGCTTACAACGTCCTTGATAATGTGAAGAAGTTGAAGAGTGCCGTAGACGAAGAGTAATTCGGGAAGAGTTACTAGAGATGCCTGGGAAACTCAGTGAAAGTGGGAGACGCGACCACGTTACTACTTTGAACACAATTTACCGCAATCCGCTCGGGGCCATCCGTATATTGATCCTACAAGTCCAGCCTCAAACACCAAATCAATCCAGATCCTCTGGTTTCCATCATGGCTACCACTCCTCCCCAGAGGTCGGTCGAACAATCCTCCTGTTCAACAGACAACCCCAATCAAAGGCAGCACACTTGCGTTCACGACAAATCATTACAAGAGAGATGATCGTATGGTACAAGTGAGCATGGAGATGAGAAGGAAATATCTCGGACCTGTTGACCCGAAAGATTTTCTCGACGAATACCTTCCTCAGAAGGCAAAGAGAATAAGCCAGCTTACCAAGGCGTTGAAGACGAAATTGTCGGAAGTGAGCGCAGAAAAAGGAGGACAGTGCTTATCCTGTCATGGTATGTTCTACTCGTCTGGATGTGGTAGCTGACGATTTTGAACCTATCTTTCAGATAACAGCGTTGGAAGAGGTCTGCGGTGATTCCCTGGTGCTTATCGACACGCACAGTCATGCGGATAATGTTGCTTGGGGGCACCAAAGTGAGCTTATCAAACCGGACATGACTGCTTATCCCCCTTCCTACAATCCTCGGATTCAGAAAGACTTGAGGATAAACGACATCACGCGTGCTGAATTTTTCTGGGAGTTCAAGTTGGCAGAGAGTTGCGATGGGTTCGATGATAACGGCATTCAGGAGGACGATGATGGAGCGGAGGCGGGGGGAGGGGGGGAAGTTGTTGGTGAGGAGGATAATGTTGATGAGGAGGATGATATCTATGAGAAACGAGGACCACAGGACAAACGACGTTACTTCGAGAAACGCACCAAAAGTGCTCGCGATACACGAAACCAAATGGCCACCTATGCTGGTGCCATTATGAGCTCCCAGTTCCGAACACACCTCTTTTCTGTTCAAGTCACGCGGACTCGAGCACGTCTGATTCGTTGGGACAGAGAGGGAGCCGTAGTCACCAATGCTTTTCCGTTCGCGGAACAACCGTATCTCGTCGAGTTTGTGAAACGCTTTGCAAAAGCTAAGATGGATTACCGTGGGCACGACTCTTGCATGACGGAAGTGGACCGCGCGCGCGCGAAGGAGGTTCGGGAATTCCTCAGAGACAACAACGACCCGAATCATTCGGAGGAGGCGTACAGAGTCTACAAATTTACTTTCCCAAACGAGCGAGCAGGGGGCAAGCCGGTGACGTTCTATGGAGGGAAGATCGCATTCGAAGGCAACGCATGTCCTACTGGCAGATCTACACGTGGATTCCTCGTTGTCGACAAGGACAACAAAAAGGCATATCTCAAAGATACCTGGCGTATCTCGAAACAGGGTATGGAGAAGGAAGGTGATGTCTATAAAATACTGGAGGAGAAGAAAGTTGAGAAGATCCCGAGTGTGGTTGCTTGTGGAGATGCCAATGGCAAGTGGCAAGAAACAGCCACCGGTTCGCTTTCGAGGAAGCCCGATGCCAAACGGAGACCTCATCGCCACTACTTCATTGTTCTCGACACTATTGGACGTAGACTGACAGAGTTTCGGACGCTCCGTGAACTTCTCAATGCTATGAAAGACGCTTTGCAAGGCGAGTTTTCTTTCTTCGTTACGGCGTCTGACTGACATATCTTTGATCGTATAGCTTACTATGAAGCCTGCACGAAGGCTAACATCCTCCACCGCGACATCAGCGTCGGCCACATTCTTATTACGGAGGGCGGAGGGATACTTATTGACTGGGACTTGAGCAGGGCTTCAACGTCAAAGACATTCGACAGCCTGAACGTACGGTGAGTAGCATGCTTCTATTCAAACCTATCTCTTCATTGATCGTCGTATGAACTGTATAGGGTACATGGCAATTCATGTCTGCGAGGCTCCTGATGAACCACAATCCTCCCGTTCCGAAGACGACCTCGAGGCTTTTTATCACGTACTGTGCTATATGTTCTGGAAATACTGTCAACACAAGGTTGAGATCGATGGCGTGAAGGACATCATGCGACGTGTCTTCGATTGGGCTTATGGCACGGTTGTCAAAGGTGGGGACAACAAGTGGGACCGTTTCCGTTCGCGCAGTATGGCAGGCGCAAAAAAGCTCGGGCGATTAGGGAAGCCAACGGCCATTATCTCGCTGATAATCGCAGCAGAGGAAGTTTTCGGTGTTGTGCGGTATGACGACCCTCCCAGTGATCAAGCGTTGGAAGAATATCGCGAAGCTGTGGCTTCCAATTCGTCTCAGCTCTCCCTGCTCTTCTTGCGAAATTCGACAGAGCACAAGTACGAGACATTCCGTGGCAAGCTGGAGACCACCAAATGGCTGTGGGAGCAATTCTGCGAAGCGACCGCTGGAGACTCACCGGAGCTGGAGGATGGTCCAATCTACCGTAAACTCAGAGAGGATGAATTTCAAGGCAAGACTGGTAATCTTCATACGAAGTCAGACTCCGTGCGTGGCGGTGATCAGGATATTGATGACCGTCCGGCGAAGAAGCAGAGATCGTTACGGCCATCTTAGCCCATAGCGGGTCCCAGTGGAAGTGCGCAGCATAGGTATAGCTTGAGATCGGGGTCCGGGCGTGGTAGGATTGTTCCACGAGGACGTTGATACTTGTGGAGTTTATTAGTCGAATTGGGATCGTACTATCCATGGGGTATTTCCCGCCGATTTGTTGATGTCTTTATCTTACTTTTTGATTCGTATACAATAGTGCATGTAAAGGTAGCTCTACATGAAGAATTCTTAAGTACTATGACAGTAATTTAGGGTATATGATGGTTCAAAATACGATCGGGGGGCAGAGAAAGGGTAAACTCGCTGGAGGTTTGGGGTTCGCAAAATCAGGCGCTGGTCGAGGGAGGCTCTCGTGGAAGCTCCGAGATGATGTAGAGTGACGAGGTATATTACCCCTCCGAGGATAGATGTAAAAATGCGGATGGAACGTTGGAGCTCCCTCATCAGAGATCTTCCAGACCGCACTGGTGTAGGAGCATACAATCGTTCTTGTCGTGGTTATAATCTTGAGTGTTTGGTACCGAAGGGAAACGACAGGGAGTTGTTCGAAAGGAAGTTCCGCGTTTGGGATGCATCCAGCAATACTGATTGCGTGACAAAATCCCATTCGAGCTGGACAGGCTGAAAGGGTGTTGGTTTTGGGCTGGCGTAAAAGCGCGGTGCGTGTTACCGCTTGGGCACCCAACAACGAGCGATGATTCCGTGGGTACTAGTAGCTGTGAGGCATCACGATGAGTCAAAGTAACGGACAAGCTTAAGGGAAGTCTGTAAACGTACCACTAAATGTTTCCCGTCCGGCGACTACTCGACTCATCATGTTCTCGCTCTTCAAATACTAGCCCTACACCGTTAACGTAGCATTACATGAGCTTTCCTTCTTGAACATCTTTGATATGCCGAGCAGATGCGGGCAGAAATATATTAAACCGTAGATTTTCATAGAAACGCACAAAACTTTACCGTTCGCTGCCTGAGAACATATTGATTGTCCATTTTCATCAAAGCCATAGCGCCAGCCCTCCACGTCGTATCGTGAGACTTGATAATACCTATACAGTTCTATTGAGACCTTTTTCTCCGTCAATACTTCCTTCCCTCAAGTACGAAACATGAAATAGACGCACCCAGCCTTTGCTAAGTTGAAACCATCCAGGAAAGCTAAGTGACCACCAGTGATGTTGCAATTTAAGACTTGTAGACCACGTCGGCGTAGTTTGCGATTAACCCAAGAACATCCGCCTATTCCTCACTTCAGTTGGGACAAGTAGTAGGGACCTAAAACTTCAGAAATGGCACGACCATACGGGATGTTGTAAATTCGGCAGTTATAGCGACTGCCTCGGAGCGAATCGGGAGTTTGGAGTGGACATCAGCTCGTGATGGATGGTGGTTGAGGTAAGAGGGATTCAGGCACACGCACTGAGCGCTGAGCGCCTGTTCCTGGCTCGAGCTCCCACCTTCGACGAGGACTCGGAGCGTTCCCCCTGCTCTTGACTCTTCCATGCTCTAGACCCTGGATTTGTTTTCACGGATGAGCTTCACAAACAGCAGCAACTTTCAAGTGGATAGCAGTATCGTCAACAGCATTACAGGAACCAACAACACTACCACAAACTACTATCAAAATTTCTCCAGGAATGGTGCGTTGACCTACTGTGATCATTGAGCAGTCCAGTTTAATCCAACTCTCATACCACGATAGAGTTTGGTCTCTCAACGTTAGCGAAGGAAGTCGCATTCAGTGCTCTCCACGATTCAGAAGCCCGGTATCCCCAACCCAACGTTCTGCCCGGTACCCGGGAGGAAATCCTCCGAAGATTGAGCGGCTGGTGTGAGCATCCCTCCAAGAGCAGCAGAGTGTTCTGGGTGAGTGGTGCTGCTGGGGTAGGGAAGTCGGCAATCGCACAAGCGCTTTCGGAGAAATACATCCAGACCGGACAACTGGCAGCAGGATTCTTCTTTTCACGAAACGATTCGAGTCGCGACAAACTCGAACCCTTTGTTGCTACCATTGCCCACCAGCTCGCGACTTCCAATCATGCCCTTAAGCCGCTCGTATCACCCCACATCAGCCAAATTGTCTCCTCGATGCCCGGGATTCTACACAAGAATGTAGAAAGCCAGTTCCAAACGTTGATAGCAGAACCGTGTGCTCAGGTGGACCCACGACGTTGGACCCAGCTACCACGACTTATCATTATCGACGGCGTCGATGAATGTATATCGGTCGCCTCGCAAAAGCGATTACTCGAGATGATTAAAACCATGACCACCACTCTTCCCTTCGACTTTCTCCTGTTCAGCCGACCAGAACCACACATCTCTCAAATATTCCGCCACGAATCCTTTATTCCTACCCCATTTAGTCTTTCCCTGGGTGATTTTGCTCAGGCCGTTCAGGAGGACATCAAAAAGTATCTTTATCATGAATTTGCTCGCATCCGGGAAGAGCATTGGCATAACTTACCCAGGCCTCAAGCCTCTTGGCCTGGTAACTCCATCATTCTGCAGTTGCTCCATAAGTCTACGGGGCAGTTCATTTATGCAACCACTGTGACCAAGTATATTAAGCACGGAAAACTGCCACTTACCCCCATGAAACGGCTGGATGTCATCCTTCAAGCCAAAGGGATGGTGAATTCCTCGTCTCCTTATCCTGACCTGGATCTGCTTTACTCTCAGATTCTACAGTTTTGCATCAATGAGGATGTGAAGCTCCAACAGATTCTAAGGCTAATAGTGAGCCCCTTTGGCCACTACAAAGCACCAGAGCCCAATAAGGCATGGAATCAGGAGCCAAGGAGGTCATTATATCGGTTACACCTTCAGCTGTATGGCGCACCAGAGTCAGTTGGCTACACAAGCTTATGGGCTCTTGAACATCTTCTGGAGTTGGGTCAAGGAGAGGCTTCTGTCCTCTTGTCTGGCTTACATTCAATTCTTGATGTTCCTGCCTCTCCAGTAGAAAATGTGATGGTTTTACATGCATCATTTTCAGAATTCCTTCTTGACCCTCACCGTGCAGGTGAATTCTATATTGGCACAAAGTTTTCTTCCCAAGACTGGAACCAGCTAATTACAGCATGCCGACTTCGAATGCTTTGCCAGTTCTGTATGGAATCTAAAAACTGGCCCTCAGACTCTGATGACCGTTCTGCAAATGGTATTCAAAACATTGACATTGGTTCACTTAATGTTTGGGGATATATTCAATCACACCTGGAGTATGGGTCTACACAGCAGATTTCTATCAATAAGGAGATGGCCATAGCTCTCAATGAATTCAATCCACATCTCTACCTCTCTACTCTGCTTTGCTGGTATGTTTTGTACTTATAATTAAAAACCTTACTAACCACTAAACAAATAGGCATTTTCACACTGATGTAATCAGTGTAGTGTCACGATTCCCAATCCTATTTCGCTCTTCTAATTACCACTGGGGAAGCCATATAGCACATGTTCAAACACAGATATTCAAGCTTTTCATGGTTTTCAATTCTCTGAAGGTATGTTTATAGCCTTGATAATATGTGAGGTTGCTAATGACCAGTAATAGACTGGAGAGTTGAAGATAGATGAATCATGCTCCATTGAGAAGTTTATCTCAAGGTGCACTTCTTTCTTCCAGGGTTTCTATGTGGCATTTTCTGTAACTGAGAACAAGGAACTTGTACGATTCAACCTCCTTGCTTGTCAGTTATCCATCTGCCGTAGTGATATGTGGAATAACATTCCGCCGTATTCCCACAACACTGGTCCAGGTTGGTATTACAACTTGAACAACCGGCGTGATATCCTGTTGGAAATTATTCCATCCAGTGATGACACAAGACAATATGCAGCAGTTCGGCCTGGATGGGAGGCCGTACGTATTGACCGAAATGAAGGAGATATGCTTTGGGAGCTTCTTGACAATCGGGAGCGGAGTTGGGTAGAAAAGATGCAAGTTGTTGTCTCATCTGAGATGAAAGACTGGGTTTATAAGCTTGCACATTTGGATTGGGAAAATGTAAGTTGCTGTTTGTCCATCAAGTCGATTTATGAATCTCATACAATACTATCATTTATTAGACAAAAGAAATTTATTTGGAGGCGAGAAGGATGACGGAAGTGAATAACCGACAGGCAGTTGGGCGTGAGGGCTCCTCAAGGGAATCTGTGGAGTTACATGACCAGTCGCTTCTGGGGGAAGAGCGGTCAAGGAGGCTCGCGGAGTCAAATAACCCACCGGCCTATGGAGAAGAGCGGTCGAGGAGAGTCCCCAACCTGGACCACCGATCAGATCTTGTGGAAGGGTGGGCGAGGAGAGCCCACTTGAATGACCCACCTGCGTACTTTGCGGAAGAGCGACCAAAAAGAGCCCCGAACTTCAGTAACCGATCGGATTATAGGGAAGAGCAGCCAAGAAGAGTGCCCAATTTCAATGATAGACCTGTTTATGGGGAGGAGCGGCCAGCCTGGAGACCCGCCGACTTTAATAATCAACCGCGTGTTGAAAACGGGCAGCCACCTTGGACGCTTGCCAGCTTTAATGATCAACTGAGGGCTGAGAGAGAAGGGCCTTCAACGAAGGGGCACAGTAATCGATCGGGAGGAATATTACGAGTTGTACAGTACTGTTTGCCGTGCACCAGAAAAGATGATTTTTGAGCCCATCTACGAAGCGAGGTTGATGATATGTACAGGGTAAAAGAATTGGCTTCACGCGACACGAGAAACGAGGAGTCAAGCGTTCGCCCAGATTAGGCTTCGGAGTAAGAAGAGCAAGGGGAAGTCAGCTCGCATCTAACCGAGCCATTCTTGTTTGAATCCTGTGTAACGACGAGATGGTTAGTAAGATATCTGCAGTTTTGCTACAGCTCCCTAAATCCTGCATCTTCGACAACGAATGCAGCACTTTTCGGAGTTGAGAGGAGAGACGGACGCGTGAGAATAAATGTCGCAGCCTTTCTTCATCATCATGCAGCTGCCGCTTCACCGAGAACGTAACTCCCAAGATTATCGTCAACTTGTACTGAAGAACAGACCTCACTCCGACGGGCTTATTGAAGAACTAAAGCTCAGTGGGATGCTGCAAGAGGGCAACCACCCAGGAGACAAACTGAAGGAAGGGCGATACCCACAGTGCTAGTGAGTTTTACCCGATTATTACTAGAAATTTTCCTTGATTGAATAATACCATCTCAGCAGACGTTGACCGACACCAGTAGCATTTCATGAGCATCTCGGTTCAAAAAAAAAGTAGATGAAGGCGTGGCCATGACTGTCCCAAGGGCAAGTCAGTGTCGCAGAGCATCTGATGTATACATCATCACAAGGTAAGTATACTCTACGGACTCGAAAGGCTATCAATGACGACTGATGTATATCCCAAGCTCATCCTAGTCGTCTCATTCTCTATTCAGCCAGCTTGTCGCGTTGTCAATATTCGTCAACTCACCCATGACATAGCCGTACCCGCTCAAAGCATAGAAGCTCAACGAACATCCGACTTTTTCGACGATTCCATACTGTTGAAAGTGGGGAGAACTGAGAGTAGAAGAGGAACGCATGAAGACACGACTCACATCTCGAAAGGAGAAAAAGCTATCCCGCCAATACTCAAGTGAGAATCGCACCGAACACGCATCTCAAGCAAACACGACATCCTACCGCTTCAATGCATTGGAGAGAGTGGGAGGCCGCTGTTCCTTCACATTTCCTCCTCGAGCAATGATTTGTCAAAGCTAGTCATGACTCGAACGACAGTGGACGTGGACTCGTTGCGAGCTCGTGCGTGGCGGAAGAACCGGATTGCAACATTGCGAAGAAGGTGCGTAACGTTCGAGTGCTCCAAGGCAGTACGATTGTATGAATGACTTCACCTATCATAGCGAGTCATTTAACGACCAGGTGGCGATACTTTACCACGGGAAGATGTCGTTAACGGACCTAGCTTGTCCTGGTCCAACTCATACCCGTCAAGGAGGAGATCTTGATTGGGAAGCAGAACAGTTGGTGGTACAAGCGAACTGCGGTATTGCATTTGGGAGGCCATCGGGAAACAGGAAGGGTATAGATGGGGCTTTTTGACGAGAAATGGGGTTCGCACTGCGATGGCTTCTACTACATCATTCTCGGATCCATTCGCTCGTCACTTGATGGACCGAAAAACCCTCTGTGACCTCTTTAATGCCATCAATATCGCGTCTTACGGTCAGCTGCAGTTTGATGTGGTCCCAGCATCTTCGAACTCACTGTTTTTACGCTTTTAGCGAATGCGAGAAGGCTCATATCCTCCGCGCTTCATCAACACCCTCATCACTATAAAGAGCAGAGCAATGCTAAACGAGTGGGATGCCGG
Organism: Marasmius fiardii PR-910; assembly: GCA_014904975.1. Classification (NCBI taxonomy): domain Eukaryota; kingdom Fungi; phylum Basidiomycota; class Agaricomycetes; order Agaricales; family Marasmiaceae; genus Marasmius; species Marasmius fiardii. The sequence continues at coordinate 59,323 of MU127823.1, forward strand.
GAAACCTTTGGAACTTCAAGGTGCTCTGCAGCTTTGAATAAACGGGTACGTGACATTGCCAGTCCTCTTATCGCACACTTTCTCATGAAACATTGATATGTAGGGGAGATATCATTGACGGTTTCAAGGACACGTACAACCTCGTATTGAACGAGAACAAACACCCTTCATTTCCCTTCCCCCCCCTCCGCATATTGACATACCATCCGTGAAACCTTCCTTTATCTTGCTGTGCTGGAAACCCGAAAACTCGGGTGCATATACCCTCTCCTACGGCTACGTGTCGAAAATCATTCCTCCTTGACGATTTATCCTCCCGGGCCTACTACTTCCCTCGGGTTTCGTGATAACCCGGTTGTTGGGCCGTGCCCATGAAGACTCTTTGTGCATTGAGCACAGTGGCGTACTCGAGAAATCTGATCAATGTCCACCGTCACCGTACTCCTACCCTTGATCTCCACCCTGCCACTCCCACCTGACAATACCAACAAAACGACATATGGATGTACACCTCTCCTGTGTCGTCACGGCAAAACGCGTAGGGAATGGTTCACCTACATCGAAACCTGAACGATCACAAACGCTTATGGTTTTGGGAACGGTTCCACGTTGTCATCGCAGGATTCTCTTTGAGAGTTCAGGTCAGAGTGTGGGTCAAAAGAACACCCAGTCGAGTTGTGTATTTCGTCGAGTCTCGTTCCTTGTAGATCTTTCCTGCTTCACTCTATGTGTCTCGCCTATTCGAATTTTGTGACTACTACAGCACCTTATATTACAATTGTACCGTCTTGATATTCGTACTGTACTTGTAAAAAAAGGGAAAGCAATGGTAGGAATAAACTGTATTTTCAACTCGAAACGGACAGATCATGACTTCAAAGACAGCAACTTCTGTATCTCCCCCACCGCATGAGATGCACTCCCATCGATTGAGTACGCTGTCTGTGGACCTCCAGCAATGAATGAACCTTTGCATCCATCCATCGCGTACTTTCCATCCTTAAATGTGGATTTCTGTTCCTTCAACGACGTACCAGCAAAACGCGCTTCAAGTCCGACCCCACGCTTCAACACCTGGTCACGATAGGCTCGGGCAAACGATCATCGGTGGCGATGGAAGGTGAGAGCAAACGTCCCAAACATGCAGCGATGGTACCAAGGAAGAGAGTCTTCCTTGGATGTTTCCTAGTAGTCGTGACAGGATCAGGAATAACTCTCCGTATCTTCACCTCTGTGATATGACCTGAAGCGCACTAGGGGGAGAAAGAAGAGGGTGCAAGAGGAAGGATGTCGCTGATGCGCGCCGTAGAACCGGGTGACGTTGGAGCTGGCTTTCGTAGAGACTCGGAGATGTATGTAGGAGTGAGTAGACAGAGGGAAGGTGATTATGGTACTCGGGAAGTCAAGTCTGAGAGACAGATGAAGATGATTGAATGTCGGAAGTTGGAATTGCCACTAGTGCGACGACGGAACCCTCGGACCCTGCCTTCAGTCGAACCCAAGAACCACCTGCACGTCCTTGAGTATGAACTACACAACCGCGCAATGGAGTTGTAACGAGAGGGAAAAGGTCGTCGACAGTGGGCAGGCACCACAACCTCGGCAGCCGAGTCGCGTTGTGTGACGGCTAATTTTCACAAAGTCTTGGAAACGTTCGAATCCGGGGAAGGAAAGACGGAGATCGTTTCGATGAGGGCGAGTATTGGCTTTCTTGCAGCTAAACTGGCAGCATCGCTGAGATTTGAAGTGCGATGTTCCCTGTCCTGTCCGAGCTCGAGAGGTGCTGATAAGTTTCCGATGAGATTCAGGTTGACAGCCGAGAAGGGTCACTTCAGGACCAAAGTTCGACCGAAGACTGGGTTAATGAGACCCGAGCGTTGAGCATTGAGTATACCATGACTGACGAAGTCAGCACATACCGCCAGCGTTCTTTCCAAAAACTCGCACTTCGTCCAAGGATTGCCTTTAAAAGCGACACCTAGCCGCCCTGGGCTCGATGTGTTCTCGAGCCCATGCCCTCATCAAACCATAGTTTGCTGGAGACAAATTCTTCCAGATAGCTTCTCATAAGGCAAAGCAACTAACAAAATCCGTCAGAATCAAAACTTTGAGATTCAGGATACAGCACAGTACACTCACCGTTGATACTGATACCTCGCGTCACCCAAATTGACTGGCAATACCAGCGGGTTGCCTCAAACTTGCCTCCAAAACGACTACCCCAAACTGTTCACCTGTTCAGAATTTCTACCTGATTAACGTATCTCACACCGCCGTAAGCTGAACAAGTAATGCCATTTTGACCTTCTTAATTTTTGTAGGGATGAGCGGGGTAATTCGATAGAATCTTGGGCCGAACGACTCGTGCGAGAGGACGTTTTGTTTGCGCTCTGTTTATCTCACGGGTGCTATCGATTGCAGTGCCTCAAAATTGAATATGAATTTCAGGCCTTCAGCGCTTCAGCTTCAACCGTTTTTCTACTTTCCCTCAGGCCTATACTTGCTTGATTTTCCTTCTTGCCTGGACTATTGTATAACGATTATACCGGGGAGCGTCCCACAAGTTACCAAATGACAGTACCACAGGTCTGAGGCTGAGTCGTGAATTCTGCATACACTAGATGCGGCCCAATCAAAAGCACTGCCCAACATGTTGAACACGCCTTTACCGGACGGGCGGACGCTATATAAATGCTGTTCAACCGTCACGGTGTAATGTTCTTTTTCTTTTCTTTTCTTTTCTTTTCCTAAACCTCTTTTCTAGTCTCTTCTCCAACGGTTCTACCAAGAGCGAATCTCAGTGCCCGATAGCCGAATAACTCGCGCAGGTCCATCCGCGCGGCACTCTCCCCATCCCAAGTCTTCTTCTATATTCCCAAAAATCTGCAACGGCCCAACCAGATTCTCACAGCAGGATATCCCACCGTTCAGCCTTCTTTTGGTCACCTTGCAACGTTTTTACCGTCCCAAAACCTCTTTTCTAGTCTCCTTGAATTTGTAACTGCCTTGCCCCGCGGTTACCCCAAAGAATCCCAGGATCCGGCGACTGGATAAGATCTATCCACGGCCTACCAGTTTGAGACACAAGCACGCCTAACATCCCGCGGAACCGACATTTGGGCTAGCCTCTCGGTGGAAAGACCTTGCCTTAAGAAACCGTACCGCTCCATCACACTGTTTCCTTCGTTCCCTCTCACCCCATTCTCCTACTATCCTCTCCTCCTTCCTTTGTCCCATACATCTCGACAGAGCCATTCTCAGGCAGGATTCTACATCAAGCCATGAACTCTGAGGAATCTAGTACCTATCAAGTTGGCAATAATGTCAATATTGAAGGTCAAAACAATACAGCTGTCACTAACAACTACGGAGACAACTATTACCAAAGCTTTGCTAGCCCCAATAGTGTGTTAATCCATTATCACTTTTGTTGACTTGACTGAACACTTCCTTGTTTTGACAGATTTTGGCCTCTCAACATTGGCAAAGGAGGTTGCATTCAGTGCTCTTCATGATTCAGAAGCTCGTTATCCCCAACCCAATGTTTTACCTGGCACTCGGAAAGAAATACTCTGGAGATTGAGTAGTTGGTGTGAGCATCCTTCCAAGAGTAGCAGAGTGTTTTGGGTGAATGGTGCTGCTGGAGTAGGAAAATCTGCAATTGCACAAGCCCTTTCTGAAAAATACATCCAAACTGGACAACTAGCAGCAGTATTCTTCTTTTCACGAAATGATTCCACTCGTGACAAGCTTAAACCATTTGTTGCCACTATTGCCCACCAGCTTGCAACTTCCAACAATGCCCTTCAGCCACTTGTTTCACCCCAGATCAGCCAGGTCATCTCTTCAATGCCTGGGATTTTGCACAAGGATCTGGAAAGTCAGTTCCAGATGCTAATAACAGAACCATCTGCTCAGGTAGATCCAAAATCCTGGTCTCAGCTTCCACATCTAGTCATTATTGATGGTGTGGATGAATGTATATCACCCTCATCTCAAAGAAGGCTACTCAAGATGATTCAACAGGCAACACCCACTCTTCCCCTTGACTTTCTCATATTCAGCCGTCCAGAGCCCCATATTTCTCAGATATTCCACCATAACTCCTTCATTCCTACCCCATTTCACCTTGCTCTGGGTGATTTTACTCAGGCTGTTCAGAAGGACATCAAAAAGTATTTTTACCATGAATTTGCTCGTATCAGAGAAGAGCATTGGCATAGCCTACCCATTCCTCAGGCTTCTTGGCCAGGTGACTCTGTTATCCTGCAGCTAACCCATAAGTCCACAGGACAATTCATTTATGCCACCACAGTTATGAAGTATATCAACTATGGGAAATTGCCTCTTACACCCATGAAGCGGTTGGACATCATCCTTCAAGCCAGAAGGGTGGTAAATTCCTCATCCCCATATCCTGATCTGGACCTGCTTTACTCTCAGATTCTACAGTTTTGCCTCAATGAGGAACGAAAGCTGCAGAAAGTCCTGAGGTTAATAGTCAGTCCCTTTGGCTCCTATATCATCTCAAGGGAAAATCTACCTTTTCAGCTAAGAAATTCACCTGACTCAGTTGGCTACACCAGTCTATGGGCTCTTGAACATCTTCTGGAGTTGAGCCAAGGAGAGGCTTATGCCCTTTTATCTGGCTTACATTCCATTCTTGACATTCCCACATCTCAAACAGAAAATGTTACAGTCCTTCATGCATCTTTCTCAGAATTCCTTCTTGACCCACTCCGTGCAGGTATATTCTTTGTGGGCAACAAACTTTCCTCTGGAGAGTGGAACCAATTACTTGTTGCATGCCGGATCTGTATACTCTCTCAATTCTGTGTGCAATATGGACATTGCACTATAAGCCCTTCTGATTCAATCAATGGAATCAATGATGTTGATATTGGTTCCCTCAATGTTTGGAAGATTGTCAAGGATAGAACAGACATTAACATCAATGACAAGATTGTCACAGCTCTTAATGCATTTGATCCATATTTATATCTTGTTACACTACTTCATTGGTATGTCCCCTATGCTTCCATTATTTTGATTCTAAACAGTCTAACTATGTAACAAATAGGCGATATCATCAACTGTCTCAGACATGTGCAGTGTCACACCCCAAAGATCACAGTCCACTTCAAAATCCTCTTGGTCTTAACTTGAGACACTATGTCACAATGATACATGCCCAGATAAGCATGCTCTATGGAGCTTTTCTATCTTTGAAGGTATGTGCTCAATATTTTGCAAGAAAATGACAAATATTTACTGATAATCTCAGGAATCAGAACAATCCTCTCCTCGCCACCTTCGTAAATTCTTCAAGAAATGCACCTCATTTTTTGAGGGTTTTCATATATCATTTCCTGCAGGTCAAGACAGGATCTCCATCCAATACATCCTCCTTGCTGTTCAATTATCTATCTCCTGTCTCAACCCTGACTGGAGCTTTTTTGATGGGCCAAGTGTGGCCTCTGCATTAACCCTCCCGATTTCCAGTCAAAATCTGCAAATGGACCCTTACCTTGATGTTTCAATGAAGATTGTTCCGTTAGACAATAACAAGAAACAGCAGACAGCATCTCCAGAAGAATGGCAGATCAAATACATCAATCCAAATGAAGGACAACTGCTTCACAAGCTTCTTGAATGTCTCCTTTCCCAGTATAAGGTCACAGCCATTTTTGCTTCATATGACATGGAAGACTGGGCCTTTGAGCTTGCTCAATTGGATTGGAAGAATGTAAGTTGTTGGTTCAAATAACTGAATCTGTGTGTCTAGATTCCTGATACTATGCTTTTATTTTTTTAGACAAAAGAAATATATCTGAAAGAAAAAGGGCTTACAGATATACAAGGCAGACGGGTAGTTGAGCAAAAGGCATTTCTGCAGAGGTCCATTGTGAAGGAGCCCTCAAGTAGGCTCACAGAGTTGAATAGCCAACTGGTTGAAGAGCAGCCAAGGGGGCCCACAGAACAGCCTCCAAGGGTGGTGATGGAGTTGGAGGACCAGATAATTCTGGGGGTAGTGCAGCCGAGGAGACAGACTTCAAGAAGACAGCAGCCAAGTGGTTCTGACTTGAATAACCAGCCAGATTATAGGAGGGAACAGTTAAGTAAAGTTCCAAACTTATCCAAGCAGACAGCCCATAGGGTAGAGCAACCTTGGGAAGTCCACAAGTTCAATAACTCACCGGTCAATGGGGAAGAATTGCCAAGGAGAGTCCCAAATTTACAGGACCAACCAGTTTATGGGGTAGAACAGCCACAAAAATCTTCAGGTCCGAGGAAGCCATTGACCTATAGAGTAGAACGGCCAAGGAGTGTTACCCACTTGGATAACCGACAGGGCCTTTTGGAAGAGCAGCCAACTCAAAGGCCTGCCAACATGGATGGTCAACCAGGACTTGAAGCACAGTGGTCACTCGTTGACTTGAATAACCAATCGGAGATTGTGAGAGAGGGTTCAACAAGGGAGATGGCCAACTCGAGTAGCCGATTGGGAGTGTTTCAAATTATATACTACTGTGTACCATGCATCAGAAACAAGTAGTTTTTAAGACCTGCCGGTGAGGGCAAAGTTTATGATATAGAGAGGTCAAGAGATCAGCTTCTATATGAAATCTAACATGAACTTTGAACATTCTTACATGTCAGTTGGAGTAGGATTAAAGTGAAAGAAACAAAGAAAGAGTGAATGGGTTCTCGGTGAGCCCATGGTCATGAATATTGTCAGCGCCACCAGTTACAAGCTAAATGAACGGCAGGTAATCATTCAGACCTAACTTTTTTGTTCATAGGGCTATTGGATGGCACCACGGTGGTAACTGTAACTAGGAAGTCCCAGTTGAATTTTGACATCTGCCATGCAATCAATCCATTAACGGGGCGGTTCCCTGCAATTTAGCACCAAAATAACCCAGATCAATGTAACTAAATGTGCTGTATACAGGTGATCGGGCGGTGTGAATTGTCCCATTCACTGTACCGTATGATTTGAGCTGGAGACCTTTCGAATACGTCGCCACCATACATCCACCGTACATCCTTTAAGCCCCCAGAATGCAACTCCAGGGATTTTCCCGGAGTCGTCCACTATCAACCTGGACGTCGGCCTTTTGAATTTAACTGAACAGAGCAAAGCGCCGGCGCCATTTGTTGATGCCCGTGCCTGGAAACCACAGTTTATCTGGCTTTTCACACAGCCCTTTCTCTGGACATCGGCCTTTTAAATTTAACTGAACAGAACAAAGCGCCGGCGCCATTTGTTGATGCCCGTGCCCGGAAACCACAGTTTATCTGGCTTTTCACACAGCCCTTTCTCTCTCCACCCCAACTCTGCCTGACAACTTACTCGACCTCGCAGTTTGCACCCAATATTTTGACTGGAGAGCACATCTCCGTGTCAAAGAGCGAGTGCTTGCCACATTTGCTGTCTGTTCAGCCTTTGAATAACACTGTCTTCTCACTGTTCTCCTAGTTAGCACACCCTCCTTTCCAGAGTGTTGGACAATAGTGCCAAGGGATTAGCTCCATGGAAATTGGCAATCATGTCAACATTGAAGGACATAAAAATACTACTATAACCAACTATTATGGAGACAACAACTATTATCAGAATAGCTTCACTAGACCCAATGGTGCGTTGACCTATCGTCATTTTTGTTAACATAATGCTGATGATTGGTCTCTTTTGATAGGGTCTGGCCTTTCTAATCTGAAAGCTCAGGTTGCATTCAGCGCTCTTCATGATTCAGAAACTCGTTATCCCCAACCCAATGTTTTACCTGGCACTCGGAAAGAAATACTCTGGAGATTGAGTAGTTGGTGTGAGCATCCTTCCAAGAGTAGCAGAGTGTTTTGGGTGAATGGTGCTGCTGGAGTAGGAAAATCTGCAATTGCACAAGCCCTTTCTGAAAAATACATCCAAACTGGACAACTAGCAGCAGCATTCTTTTTTTCAAGGAATGATGCGACCCGGAACAAACTAGATCCATTTGTTGCCACCATTGCCTACCAACTTGCAACTTCCAAGATCCTTCATCCCCACCTAGCACCCCTCATTGACCATATGATCTTCTCAACACCTGAGATTTTGCATAAAACTTTGGAAATACAGTTCCAAATGTTAATTGCAGATTCATCTGCTCAGGTGGATCCAAGATTCTGGTCCCAGCTTCCACGACTTGTGATTATTGATGGTGTTGATGAATGTATATCACCATCATCTCAAAAAAGGCTACTCAAGATGATTCAGGAGGCAATACCCACTCTTCCCCTTGACTTTCTCATATTCAGCCGCCCCGAACCTCATATCTCCTACATATTCAATCACCGATCCTTCACACCAATACCTTTTTTCCTTGCCCTGGGAGATTTTGCTCCTTCAGTTCATAAAGATATTGAAAGATATCTTCAACATGAATTTGATCACATCTGGGAGGAATACCAGCTCATGATACCCTATTCAAAGGCTTTGTGGCCTGGTCACTCTGTAATTACAGAGTTGTTACACAGGGCCACAGGGCAATTCATTTATGCCACCACTGTGATCAAGTACATCAGATATGGAAAATTGCCACTTACACCTATGAAGCGGCTGGAGGTTATCCTTCAAGCTGGAATGGTGGTAAATTCCACATCTCCCTATCCTGATCTGGACCAGCTTTACTCTCAGATTCTGCAGTTTTGTATCAATGAGGATGGAAAACTACAGCAGGTTCTGAGGTTAATAGTCAGCCCCTTTGGCCATTACACAATGTCAGAAGAATATTCACCTTTCAAACTCAAGGGTTCAACTGGCTCAGTTGGCTATAGCAGTATATGGGCCCTTGAATACTTTCTGGAGTTGAGTCAAGGAGAGGCTTCAGCTCTCCTATCTGGCTTACACTCTATTCTTGATGTTCCCCTATCTCAAACAGAAAATGTGGCTGTCTTACATGCTTCATTTTCAGAATTTCTTCTTGACCCACACCGTGCTGGTGAATTCTACGTTGGCAAAAAGCTTTCAAACCTGGAGTGGGAACATCAAATCATAGCATGCCAGATCCGCATGCTTTCTCAACTTTGCATTGAATCACAACATTGGCCAACAAGCTCCTCCCACTGTTTGGAAAATGTAATCCACAATGTTGATATTGGGTCACTCAATGTTTGGAATGTCCTAAGGAGGACAGACATCTGGACAATCATTGCTATTGATGACAAGATTGAAGCAGTTCTCAATGCATTCAATCCACATCTCTATCTCAATACAATACTTACTTGGTATGTCTCATTATGTTTTGGAACAACCTCACTGAAGAATAAAATGCCAAATAGGCAGTATCAAGCATCCCAGGGTGCCTGTATAGTATCGCGACTTGCACTTCAAAATTCACAAAGCCCATACATACCATATTTGCATGTCCAGATAAGCAGTCTCTACCGTGCTTTTCTGCATTTGAAGGTAGGATCTCAGTAATTCATAAAGAGGGAAAATGATTAATGATAGTTTCAGAAAACAGATAAATCCTCTCCTTGTTGCCTTCAAAACTTCTTCAAAGCATGCACATCATTCTTCCAGGGCTTTTATGTGTCATTCCCTAAAACTGAGGACAAGATTCACACCATATCTGTCCAATACATCCTTCTTGCTTGCCAACTAATACTATCTACCTCTTGTTATAGGAAATGCAAAATTTTTGGCACAACAACTTCTACCCTACTCCCTTCTACCACGAATTCACATTCAAAATATAGCACTTATAACTCATTAAGGATTATTCCATCAGCAGATAACAATGAACAGGATCCAACAGTTCCAGATGGGTGGAATTTCAAATATATCAATCCAGCTGAAGGACAACTACTTCACAACCTCCTCGAATGTCTTTTTCAGCATGATACTGTAGAGGTTTTTGCTTCATACGAGATGGAAGACTGGGCTTATAGGCTTGCTCAGTTGGATTGGAACAATGTAGGTCGTTGCTTCATTAAACAGCTTGATTTATAACACCATTTTTCTTAGACAGAAAAAATATATTCGAAAGCAAAAAGGATTACAGGAACAAATAACAGACAGGTGGTTGGACAGGGGGAGTCTTCAGAGTTTATGGAATTGAAACACCGACAAGGTCTCGAGGAGGGGCGCTCAAGTGAGCTCACAGACACGCTAATTCTCGATGGAGGGCAATCACGGAGAGTTTCTGACACGCAAAATAATCAACCGGGCTTTAGGGAAGAGCAACCAAGGAGAGTTTCCAACTCGAGTACCCGATTGGGGCTATTACAGATTGTATACTACTGTTTCCCATGCACCAGAAACGCTGATTAAGCCCCACCGGTGGAGGCTAGGTTTAGTGAGCCAATGGATCATCTATAGTACTCAACCCGAGCCACTTGATGGTATAAGGACGGCTGGCTTCTCATCCACACTGTGACAGAGCCTTCACCCATCCTCCTTCCTTCGCCGTTGAATATAGCGAGATCGAAGTTGGGGGCAAGAACCCGTATCATGATACGAACTCGAGGCCCCCGTAGAACAGTGGACTGCATCGCATCCGGCTAAGTATTACAGGCAAAGGTCTAATTGCAATTCGAGTCGTGGGTCTCAGAAGACCGAATGACATCAATGCATGTCTTCTATCATCGAAACATCATCACCGCTACAGCTGAGGTCCCTCTTAAAAATCAGCCGCTGCTGAACCCCTTGAAGCTCGTATTCACTCAGGGCGAAAACACTGATTATCGGAACCATCAAACTCCACTTGCGGGCTACAAAACTTTCGGAATCTGCTCCTCTTTTTTCCCTAAAGCCAGTCGTTTGCTGGAACTCGACATACCCTGCACCGAACTTGACATCCTCACTTACCAAAAAATCGAGTCAGGAAACGTGACAGCACCGACCGCAAATCTTCAGTGATGGCAGAGGTATAGCTCTGCGTGGCGACTGCACTCGGAATCAATCGGAGCAGTCGACGATTTACCGGAGTTGTATCGAGTGGATAAAGAAGTTGAAGAAAGCCATGGGAGTGGGGTTCGTGGTAGACGAAAAAGCTGTAACGGGCAGAGTTTTCACAGAGTTTATATCGAGAACGGAAGATATCACATTTTGCATTGATTGCCGGTAGGGCCATTCGTAGAGAGCTTTCGAATCGAAGAGCGAAGCATAATAGTTGGGGGAGAAGTAGGCCAGCTTTGAAGAGGTGTGCGACGAGGGAGTTGTAAAGACACGCACCATTGTACTAGGACACTCGGACGTTCTCGCGAACATGGCGTTTTATGTAAATAATATCCAGATCCCAAAATCATCTGTGAGCCAAACGTCGATGACTGAGCTCGAAATCATCCTGTTGCGAAGGACTTCTCTGACAGTGGCAAATTTTCAATCTATAAGTTAAAGGATCTGATTCCAGAGCATTCGAAAAGAGTGTCGCCGCTGAGAACTGTGAATAATGTAAGCGCCCGGAGTCATCCCTTTTCGCGAAACCCTGACAAACCATGGTGCGCAAACACGGCAATGAGGTCTTCGACTCTCGCCTCAGTTCATATCATACACCTTTCCACTCCTCCAGGAAAGCCGTAAACCGCACCACATTCACTCTGAAGGCCGGGAAATCAAGAATTCTGGAAGACAAAAATTACGCGAGGTCTGTGAATCTTGAGGAAGAGCATTTTTGGTACGCACACCATCAATGCACCACAGACGCGCGTTTTGTTACGGTGGTTTGGTGTTTCTTAATTCAGCCTCGACGTTTTGAACGACCACCACACGTTTTCTCCATTCACACACGCTTGTCGTCCTTTTGCACAATCAAGGTTACCAAAAGTTTCATATTGAAGGTTTCGGGGAAAATCAAAGGCCATCAGTCATTTTCACCGACGAGTTTTAGACGGAATGGGTTCCTTTGCGAGTGGAGCAGTCACCAGGAAGACCAGTCGCCATGGTATTTGCTCCGAAATCTGTACGTTTGTATTCACTAAACTCTCTCATTCTGGTCCATGAAGTTGGTACAGTCGAAATTCGTAGGTTATCGCGCGCGTATAATCTCAACATAAACCTCGAAGCACCAATGATTGTGTATGGATGGGAGCAAGTCGGTGGAAGATAATTGGGTTGATTTGGGATATCTGCGCGAAACGTACAATCCATACACAGTGAATGTGAAATCTTCCTCCTCCGACATATGGTCAATGACCAGTCGACTGACGAGGACATTGGCTGTTATTTCACCCAGCTACTTGTCACGCCTGAAGACAGTTATTTCAAAGGGGTAGGGGTTAAAGAGGAACCCTTATAGACTGGATCGTGGGGAGCCTGCATGTTTTATGGGGTCAGTTGGTACATACAACCAGATCGTGCACGATGTTGACCTTCTTATCGAACGGAAATTTGTAGGGAAGATGCATTTCGATTCATATTGGCGAAAATCCTTTCCGAACGAGAGGCATTCTGCTCATTTTCCCCCACTCCAACACTCCAACGTCAAATATGGTACATACACCCTCCTCAACGGCTCACCCAAGCCGTCGAGAAAATCGATTCTCGCCCACAAGCATTTGTGCGTACTAATTCCCTCCTCGGATATGTGGAGGTGGGAGGCTAGTCGTGATTGTAAGGTGATTCTATTTTCTCCGCTCCAACAACACACATTCAAGTTGGCGATCTTCACAGTTCCGCCATATCAGACAATCGTAATTAGTATATCTCAGCAGACCACGAAGGGTAAAGCTGAGGTGTAGGGAATAGTGTACGCAGATAGATAAGTAAACTGAGAAAGGGGTTGAAACCGTAAGTAAAGGGGTGAACGGAAGTATTGACTATAATATGATATCTGCAATCGGGAACATGGATACTAAGTAAGGAGAGTCTCCGACACTCCGGGCATATGGGGTTCCTATTTCCAACAAGCCACGACTAAGAATCGCAAAACGGAAACAACCACGAACGGGGATCTCATGTTGTGAACACAATTGTCAAAAATGATATGTAGTCCTTCGTGCTGCGCCGACTCGGAAAGAGACACACAGATGGTGGTTTCCTTTTTCTAGGAAAAGACCTAGTACGGGAGGCTGGTCGGGATAGGTTTGGAAAGTAGATCACAAGAGAGGCAGTGGGTGTGTCAAAGTATCGCATCAGTAAGGTTGTTTTCGGCAAGCGCTGTTGACACTTTCCAGAAGGATTCCCCCCTTTGCTCCCCTTGAGTTCTATGTATTACTTATGACAAGCGCGATTTTTTGCTAGCTCCTACACAATGATCCTACAAAACGATACGATAGACAAAAACGTTGACACAGTGTCTGGCATGTATTTTACTGGCGACTCAGTCAATCGAGCTTGCTGATATCTTGATTTATTCCCCGAAAATTCATGGGTATTCAATATTCATCGACCGATATCATGATCAATCGACGTCGCTGAATCAGTCGGCATCGGTGTCGGACAGCCTTAACGTTGGCGGTAAGTACTTCGAAGTTGGGGTCAGTACCGGCCACCGGTCATTTCCGGCTGTGACGAATAACACTCCCACAATCTCAAAGCGTCAAGAAAATCCTTTGACAGTGCCTTTGAGAAGTCTCATCTCAAGTGCATCATACATTCCTTCTGAGTGGTGAAAGATATGAGCAACTTGATACCTACCGATCACGCATTTGAATCGGTCAACCCCAGTTTACCGAGGTCTATGCAGACGACCACGTGTTCCCTCCGCTTTGCCTTCCTCCACATTGTTTGAGGCAACAACGAGAATGTCTCGATGCCACCAGCCACATCTGCCACCCGCTTTGCCTTCTCCTCAGCGTATATAACACACCTTCATTGTTCACTCTTTCCTCGTGTCCTCTTTTTCTCATCGCATCTCACATAGCTCGATAGCTTCGGCTTCGAGGCTTTTCTTTTTCATCCCACCCTTACCACTTTCCCATTTCCTTGTTTTTGTCTTGTTTTTGTTAGCTACATCCTTGTACTATGTACTGCGTCTGAGCCGGCTTGAGCATTGGCCCCACTTCGGGACCAGCGTGAGAGAGCTAAGGCGCCCAAACATGATTGTTTGTCCCCCATTACTCATCTCGCCTGATCCCACTCTTTTCCGCGACGAGACAGCATAGAATACTTATTTTGATCGGCCGATAGACACGTGGAGGGTGCGATCTGGTCGGTGCTGAATCGGCCTACATAGCTCCATCCAGCTCCTCAGGCTCCTCCCCCTCATTCTTCCAACTAAGCTCTCACTCCCAACAGTAATTTTTTGTTCAGCAAAGTTGTCAAAGCATTCGGTAGATGGAAATTAGTAATCATGGTGCTGGCAATCACATCAATGTTGAAGGCCAAAACAATACTACCACGACCACCAATTACGGAGACAATATCTATTACCAAAATTACATTGGGCCTGATGGTGTGGTTAATTATTATCATTTCATCGATCGTCGACATCCTGATACTTTTGATAGGATCCGGCCTTACAACATTAGCAAAAGAGGTCGCATTCAGTGCTCTCCACGATTCAGAAGCTCGTTATCCTCAACCCAATGTTTTACCTGGCACGCGGGAAGAGATCCTCGGGAGATTGAGCTACTGGTGTGAAGATCCTTTCAAGATTGGCAGAGTATTCTGGGTGCATGGTGCTGCTGGAGTAGGAAAGTCAGCAATTGCACAAGCTCTTTCTGAAAAATACCTCCAAACTGGAAAACTGGCAGCAGCATTCTTTTTTTCAAGGAATGATGCCACCCGCAACAAACTGGATCCATTTGTTGCCACCATTGCCTACCAGCTTGCAACCTCCAAAGCACTCAAGCCTCATATATCATCACTTATTGATCACACCATTTCCTCCATGCCCGAGACTTTGCATAAGACTTGGGAAAGACAATTCCAAACATTAGTAGCAGAACCATCTGCTCATGTGGATCCACGACACTGGGCCCAGCTTCCACAACTTGTCATTATTGATGGTGTAGATGAATGCATCAAAGTGGATTCTCAGAGGAGGCTCCTCAAGATGATTCAAGCTATTACCACCATCCTTCCCCTTGACTTTCTTATATTCAGCCGCCCTGAACCCCATATCTCCTACATATTCCATCACCCATCCTTCATGCCAGCACCTTTTCACCTTGCTCTGGGAGATTTTGCAGAGTCAGTTCAGGAGGATATCAAAAGTTATCTTCAGCATGAGTTTGCTTGCATTCGGGAGGAGCATGGGCATACCTTGCCTCATCCACAGGCTTCATGGCCTGGTGACTCTGTGATATCAGAGTTGTTATACAGAGCTGCAGGACAGTTTATCTATGCTACCACTGTCATGAAGTACATCAAGCATGGAAAACTGCCACTCACACATATGAAACGGTTGGATATTATTCTCCAAGCCAAGAGGGCAGTGAATTCCTTCTCACCATATCCTGACTTGGACCAGCTTTACTCTCAGGTTCTGAAGTTTTGTATCAATGAAGATGGGAAGTTGCAGCAGATTCTGAGGCTAATAGTTAGCCCTTTTGGTGACTATAGAGCCTCAGAACGTAATGAAGGTTCAAATATTGATTCTCATCAGGAGCTGAAGACACAGGCATTACCAGATTGGTATCCCAAGGGCTTGTGGCTCCATAGCACACCAGAATCAGTTGGCTACACAAGCTTATGGGCTCTTGAACATCTTCTGAAGTTGAGTCAGGGAGAGGCTTCTGTCCTCTTGTCTGGCTTACATTCAATTCTTGATGTCCCCACCTCTCAAGTAGAAGATGTGACTATTCTACATACATCCTTTTCAGAATTTCTTCTCGACCCACACCGTGCAGGGGAATTCTATGTTGGCACCAAACTTTCTACTCAAGAGTGGAATCATTTAACTACACCATTCCGACTTCACATGCTTTGCCAATTTTGTATGGAATCTGAAGATTGGCCCACAGACTCCAATGACTGTTCCTTGAATGGAATTCATAACATTGATTTTGGTTCACTCAATGTTTGGAGATATATTTTAGCATTAGTGATTGCTCAGAAAATTGCTATCAACAAGGAGATAGCTATGGCTCTCAATGCATTTGATCCACATCTATACCTCTCTACTATACTACGCTGGTATGTCCTATACTATCACTCAAAAAGATTACTAAGTACAAACCAAACAGGCATTTTCATGCTGGTATAGTGTCACGATTTCCTATTGATTCTCACAATCACTGGGGAAGCCATATAGCACATATACACATACAGATATACTGGCTTTACAGGGCCTTTCATTTATTGCAGGTAAATCCGTATTCTAAAGAATCTATAATAACAGCTAATTATTATCACTAGAGTCAAGCATTGAAAGTTGATAAATCCTGTTCCATCCAGGAGTTCATCTTGAAGTGTACCTCTTTCTTCCAGGGTTTCTATATGGCATTTCCTGGAGATCAAGACAAGGTCCTTGTGCATTTCACCCTCCTTGCGTGCCAGTTGTCTATCTGCCGCAGTGATGTACAGAATCAAATCCCGCCATATTTCTTCAATACTGGTCCATATCGGTACCCAAAGTCCAGTACCAGTAGTGTAAAGTGGCATCTCAAGTGGGACAACCAACATAATATCCCATTGAAAATCATTCCATTTAAGAATGATGATAAGCAATGTTTGACTGTTCCAGTTGGATGGGAGCTCATACATATCAACCAGGCTGAGGGAAACCTACTTTGGAAGCTCTTTGTCAATGGAAGGGGAACCTGGGTAGAGAAGGTACAAGTGATTGTTTCATATGAGGTGAAAGACTGGGTTCATGAGCTTGCTCATTTGGATTGTGGAAATGTAAGATCTTTCTCCAAAGTAATTCAATTATATGACTTACAAATGACATTATCATTTTTTAGACAAAAGAGGCATATAGAGAAGCAAGAGAGATTGTGGAAACAAGAGATTTGGTAGGAGGGAGAGAGTGTGTGGAAATGAAGAACCAACAAGCAGTCCAGCAAGAGGGACTCTCAAGGGAGTGCACAGAGTCAAAGCACCCAATAGGTCTTGGAGAAGTGCAATCAAGTGGGTTTATGGAGTTGGATCATGATGACCAACTGATTGATCCAGCTCTTGGGAAAGAGCAGTCAAGTGGTGATGATTCCCCGGTTCCTGGAGAGCAACACTCAGTCAGAATCACAGGGACCAACAGCCCTACTGTTTCTGGGATAGAGGACTCAAGAGGCGTGGAGGCTGATAATCGACCGGCTCTTGGGGAAGGGCAGTCAAGGAGGACTACAAAGGTTATCAACCCACCACTTCTCAGCAAAGTGCATTCAAGTAGGTCTACTGAATCAAACCACCAACTTGTTCTTGAGCCAACCCAGACACCCCCCAGCTTGAATGTTCACTTTGAGAAAGAAGGGTCGACAAGAAGGCTCACTGACTCGAGGAACCAATCATGGCTGTTACGAATTGTACACTACTGTTTACCATGTGTTGGTAGATAAGTTGTTTTTTTTGACACCACCAGTTAAAGCGAACAATACAATGATTCAGAGGTAAAGCTTTGTTGACGTGAAACGAGAAATTGTGCCCGTGTAGTCAATGTTGAACATTCACCCGGGTATGTAAGCTAGAGTAGAAGTGAAGTGAAAAGAGGGGATGAGTCCTTCGTGAACCCATGGGTCATGAGGTGCGATGTAGTGAGCGTTTTCGAAAGTGTTTTCGAATCAACTGAACTATTGGCGGCAAACCACTCGAACGGGGATTATACAACTGATCTCTCAAACTTTACTACGAGACGCTTGGATAAATTTGATGTTTCCGGCGTCCGCCACGACAAACTAGTTTCAGTATCGCCCACTGGAACAAGAAAAAGTGTTATGGAGGTACTTTTGTCTGACATGGCCACGGCTATGGTGCATGGTTTTTTTGGGACCTTCAAAGTAACGGTGGTGAGAATGGGAAGAGGAAATTTTTGAGGCGTGCGAGGTAAAGCAATGTAGAGGATCAAGAGTAAGTGTTTGAACAATGCGGCACATGAGTCGCCAAATCAGAGAGGGTGGTATCAAGGATCTGCGACGAGCTCGCCGGTTATACAAAACCTGGAAACACCCCTCCTCCGCCCGCGTATCCGACTTTCCAATCTTCGAAACCGACCCATCGTTGTGATTCAACCATGCGATCTATCAATGCCTGTTGAAGGCATGTGGGGTCTCCACTGGGGGCTTCTCGTCCAAACCATCACTCCGCGACAAAAACGATTTTCTTTTTTGCTACTTGAATGAGGTGAGAACGGTGGCTGGCTTTAGTATCCGAAGGCGAGAAGAGATGGACGAATGACTGTACCCGTGGGAATTATTTGATAAGTGCTCACCCTTACTTTTTCGCTTCCACCACCGTTCTCTTCAGCAGGGTAAGAAGGCCCAAAAAAAAGAATTCTTCAGATTATCGCCAGAGGAAAAACGTACACTCGATAAATAAAGGCAATGACATGCTCAAAACTGTCAATCTACCTCAACGATATATCGAGGTTCGGGATAACCAGAGTCGCCGCCGATGCGTCGAATGGCCTTGTGTCGCAATTGAAGCTTGAAGCATCGCCGAAGATTACAGCGGCAAAATACTACCCATGGTATGTCCTGTAAAATCTTGGTTTGTGGATGGTAACTGATCTTTGATCTGTGAAGTTCGTGCGGTCAAAATTTGAAGATTCTCGTGCGCATGTAGTGCATCATAATGCGAGGTATGTCAGTAATTCACCACTTCTCGTCAGTATTGACTCTTTTTCCCTTTTCACCAGAAGTCGCATCGATTAGTACCGCCATCTGGTGTTCGAAGCTCTATCCCCACCTGGAGTACGCATATAGGCGGGCTGATTTTGGAAAGGACGAATTCCATCAACGAGAATACTTCTTACGTGGTGAGTGTAGAATCTCTTCCCTTCCGACTTATGGTCAACATTCAGTCGACTGAAGGGGACGTCATTCGTTATTCCATCAGCGCATATACACGACCATACCCGACGTGAAAAGTCAAAGAACTGACTGGGCCCGGAAATTCAGCTACTCTTTCTTCCAGCCTGAACACCGAATTCTCGACGAGTCCATTTTTCTCAGCCGTAGAGAGACAATCTCAAGAAGTGAACGGAAGGCGTGCCATGGCTAACCGAAGTGAAAAAAGAGCTGCATATACATTCCCAATGGCATGTTCAAAACTCTGACCATCTCCATGGATCCACCCATTCTCCTACCTCAATTCAGCTTGATATATTGCGATATTACTCCAATCATTCGAGGCGAATATCACAACAAAAAAACCTTATCAGTTCTATTTATCATCTCCACTCCATCGCATCTACACCTCAAAAAGACACACCTCCCCCTGTTTTTCGAAAACTCTGGCGGACCATCGGTCGTTTTCGCTGATGAAGCCTACATTGGACTTCCTGAGCGTTCTCGTAGCGCTAGATTCGGAGTTTTGAATCTATCCATCGTTCACGATTCAGAAGAAGGCGAAACACCTCCAGTTCGACATTGCTGGGACGAATCATCAACTCCAAGACATTGTTCTTAGCCAGCGAACCGGAGGCAAACTGGCACGGTTTTAGTATGGCGTTCCAAGGTATCTTGGTCACGGTCGATGTCGATGGCGTAACATTTACGGCAACTCGCATCTCAAATAGAGCCGGCACGTTTTGTAGGCCAGATGGAAGACGGAAGATCGCTCATGAGAGGCTGGGAAAGAGGATTTGTATGGTTTTGCAAGATAGTGGAAGACGGACTTTTCTTGGTTGAGGGCGGAAGATGGGGTTGTGCGTCATCTCCACGAACGTTTAATGGCATTCTGACGGAGTTTTCGACCCTCGAAGTCTCTTGGTCGATGCCATGGCGAATGCCCGACTGGTGAGCCATACTTTTGCCGTTTTCCACATGTTTGAGCTGACTCTTCCGCGTTTTTGCGATTTCAGCCCTTTGTGTCGACCGCGAGGTAAACGTTCAGTGTGGAGTACAGTTATCACTCTGAAGATTGTGGGTAATCACGGTGAGACTATGCTGGCTAGTTAGTATACAGAAGCAAACGGTGCGTGGTACTGGCGTTCTTCTATTCTCGTGCATTATTCTAATCAACCATTTAGGTTATTGATTCTTGTCCGTCTCCTTCTCATGGCTCCCTGTTCCCTACTTCACATAACGTGGCAACCACGAAGTCACTCATTCAGGTTAATGTCGTGATATTGCCGGAAGTATGGGCATGTATAACCACATCGCCGACTCATCAAGCTGTCGAAATGATCCTCCCTCCTTCCTAGTCTTCGCTTCATGGTTTTGATGACGCAGATGGAGTAACAGTCACGGAAAGGTTGGATCTTGGCGAGACTAATCAACGAAGCGTACCGAGGACAGCCCATCCGATCGTCAAAATCGCCCACTTCCATCGGATTGTGCTACCCATGGGCCGCAATTCCTCCCTCAACTTTCGCGCCTGATCGAAGCCTATTCCCAGCTTGCTGCTACACAAGTCGATCTCTACTGTACCTCCCCCTCCTGATATCGTCGACAAAAAGACCTATGGAGAGTCGGAGAGTCGTTTTTCCGATTCTTCTCGTGGTCAAACGATAAAAAGTGTCGCAGTTCGCCACGTGTACATGGAACCTCGAGGGTCTCAGAGGGTTCTGGGAACGGTTCCATATTGTTACATTGCTCCCACGAATCTCCGTGGTGTCTCGCGAGGTCGGGGTGAGGTGCAGGCCGAAGAGCGATTATCATGTTTTTCGAGACGGTGGTCAGCTCTCGTGGGATGAGTACGAAACCTCACTCCTTGCTTTCCTGCTCAATTCTGTGTCTTGCCTGCTCGACATTTACTACTACAGCGCCACGTATTACATTTGTACGGCGCTTCAAGTATGATAGTTGTACTGGTACTTATGATATGGGGAAGTGACGGTAGAAATACACAGCATATATTTCAACGAAATTATACCGACTTCAAGAACATCGGTTGGCGAAATGTAGTAGCATCACAAAAATCCTCTTCTCGAATCAAGAATTCGAAGAAAGGATACCACTTCTGTGACCTCTATATTTCCCTTCATGAGTCATGATTCCCTATCGAGTATGAGTGCAGAATTCACTGACCTCTGGACCTCCACTGACGAAAACCTCCGAGTCCATCTATCGCTCGCACTTTACATTCCTGAGCGCAATTTCCACTGCTTCATCAACTACCCCATACAGGCAAACGCGGTCCCAATCTGCTCCCTCGCTTCACGCTTGAATACCTCCCAAAGCTCTCGATCATCAGTTGGCGGGCGTCAGACGCGTCACTGGCGGGGATGGAAAGCGGGAGAGATCACTTAAAACGTTCGCATAACAACGTTCAGGCGTGGAATAGTCGTGATGTGTATTGAGAACCGAGACTCGAGTTTGCTTCGGATGGTCGTGACAGTATAACGGATGACCCCCCGAGCCACTTCTATGTCTGAATCAGCTGGAAGGGAGAACGAAGGGGATGGGGGTAGAGGGACGAGGACTGTCGAGCGAAGTCTTGTGAGGGTACAGTAAAGTAAGGGGTGAAGTCGGTACCGCCTTTTGTGCGGGTGCCGAGGTGATGTAAAACGAGGGCAGAGATTTGGGCAGGAGAAAGGTGGTTTACACCCTCCTAATAGAAAGTTATGAAGGATGGTTGAGGATGGCTGAATTCTGAAAATTTGGATCGTCGCTCGCGCGGACGACCGGTCTCTCGGGTCCTCGTACTGGAATGCGTTTTTTTTTTTTCGACGAACATGCTCTTGCGCACGAAATGATAAGATGAGAGGGAGAAGTTCGCCGTTGATGTTGGGCGGATCCTGTTTTTTTTTTTTTTTTTCATCTTCCCGGGCAATTATTTTCGTGTTGACGACGGAGTTTATGCCCAGAGCTTTGACGTTGAAAGGGTCCAGAGTTCTGAAAGAGTTGGAACGGAGGTTCCCCTCCGGCCTTCTTGCTACATCACGGTAGCTCTCGGAACGTAGATTGCTGCGAGAGGTCCTGGCGTGGATGACAATGCGGTGCGGAAGGTTGCACGGGTCTGGGATCCAACAGTGAGCGACAGTAACGTGATGAGTCAAAAGGACGACAAAATAGGAGGCTTGCACGTACCACCGTCAGACTCGTTACTACTCCTCCCTAAATCGGGTCCTGTCGAGCCACCGATAACCTCCAAGTCTGACCGCTGATTCAATGATATCTCGAGTTTGCTTCAATGCCACCCTTGATTGTTTAATCTGAATTTCGCGCCGAGCTGGGGGGGTCGTTCTTGTATGGTAGAAGCAGCTACTGGGGAAATCGTCAGACCACGTTTGAGATATCACCGCACAAAACATACTGAGCTGTAAATCAACTGGCCATCCAGTATCACAGGAAAAGAAGGACAAGCCCTTTGTATGGTTGTGTGGGGTCTTTCATCGTGTATGGTATAATGAGACCTCCGTTGATTTTCCTCCTCATTTATATGTATGACACCCAAACATCACCAGCACACCTGGCCGTACTGGTTCTAAGCTTGAACTTTAAAAAAGAAACGGGGCGGTTTTCAGCTTGACCACTGGAGATCCCTGTAACTTGCAAATTGAGGACGACACCGCTGAGTTTGCGCTCGATTTCATTGCCTCAGAAATTTTACTTCGGTCGAAAAATAGGTCGAGTCTAGATTTGGAAGACTCTTCTTTCCATTTGTGTGTCTTGAATGGAATCTCGAAAAGGTTGCTTTACTATGAAGTTTTGATTATTGGGTATGGGATGGACATGAGGGTTGGCGGTGAGGATTGTTATTTGTACTCTTGTTTGTCTCCCTCCCAGCCAACTACAGACTAAACAGTTTACAACACGACTTCGCCAAAGATTCAGAATACCTATCCTGTGGGAGACACGATATACCCCGGAGTCGGACGGAAATACCCATATCAAGTCCCTGTCCAGCCTTCAAGTAACAGCCCTTTCCCCCTTTCCCCACCAATCTCTCACACCTAATAATCAGGTTCTGTGTTTAAGCGGTATCATCGAAGCATCACCTCGATGGAATTTGGCAATCATCGAACTGGTAATCGCGTGAATGTGGAGGGCCATAACAATACTACCACAACCACCCATTACGGAGACAACAACTATTACCAAAATGTCCCCACTCATGGTGCGCCCACTTATCATCACTGTTGTCGACATGTCTGATCATCTTAACGATAGAGGTCGGCCTTTCAATCTTGGTGAAAGAAGTGGCATTTGGTGCTCTTCATGATTCAGAAGCTCGTTATCCCCAACCCAACGTTCTACCCGGCACCCGAGAAGAAATTCTTGAGAGACTGAGTGCCTGGTGCGAGGATGCCTCCAAGAGTAGCAAGGTGTTCTGGGTACATGGTACAGCTGGGGTGGGGAAATCTGCAATTGCACAATCACTTTGTGAGAAATACAATCAAACTGGACAACTTGCAGCTGCATTCTTTTTCTCAAGGAATGACGCCACTCGGAACAACCTTGATCCATTTGTTCCTACTATTGCATACCAACTTGCAACCTCTAAAGCCCTCCATTGTCACATATCACCACTCATCACCCAGATTGCCTCCAGGCCACTACCTGAGATCTTGCATAAGAAGGTAGAAAGCCAGTTCCAAATGCTAGTAGCAGAACCCTCTGCTCAGGTGGATCCGCGATACTGGTCTCAGCTTCCACATCTAATCATCATTGATGGTGTTGATGAGTGCATAGAAGTGCAGTCCCAGAAGAGGCTCCTGGATATGATCCAAGCTATTACTCCTACTCTTCCCCTTGACTTTCTCATATTCAGCAGACCAGAACCACATATCTCCCATATATTCCATCACCAGTCCTTTACACCAACCCCTTTCTGTCTTAATTTGGGAGATTTTGCTGAGTCAGTTCGGGAAGATATAAAAAAATATCTTCATCATCAATTTGCTCACATTCAGGAGAAACATTGGCACACCTTACCTCGTCCACAGTCTTTATGGCCTGGTGACTCTGTGATAGCAGAGCTTTTAAACAGGGCCACAGGGCAGTTTATTTATGCCACCACTGTGATGAACTATATCAACCAAGGAAAATCACCACTTACACCCATGAGGCGGTTGGATGTTATTCTTCAAGCAAGAAGGGTGGTCAATTCCTCATCTCCATATCCTGAACTAGATCTGCTTTACTCTCAGATTCTTCAGTTCTGTGACAATGAGGATAGGAAGCTCCAGCAGGTTCTGCAGTTAATAGTAAGCACTCCTGGCTACTACAAAGTTCCAGATTCAAAGAAGGAATGGAATAATGGACCAAGGAGGTTTTGGTACCATGCACCCCTTCGGCTACATGGCACACCTTACTCAGTTGGCTATGCAAGCTTATGGGCTCTTGAACATCTTCTGGAGTTGAGTCAGGGAGAAGCTTCTGTTCTCTTGTCTGGCTTACATTCAATCCTTGATGTTCCCACTTCTCAAGTAGAAAATGTGGCTGTTTTACATGCATCATTTTCAGAGTTCCTTCTTGACCCCCACCGTGCAGCTGAATTCTATGTTGGCACCAAAATTTCTGCCAATGGATGGAACCAGCTAATTATAGCATTTGAACTTCACATGCTCTGCCAACTTTGTATGGAATCTGAAGATTGGCCCTCAGACTCTGATGACCGTTCTGTGAATGGGATTCAAAACATTGATATTGGCTCACTCAATGTTTGGTGGGGGTTTTTGCAGTATGAGCCTTTCCAGGAGTTTTCAATCAACAGGGAGATAGCTGCAGCTCTCAATAGATTTGATCCACATCTCTACCTCTCCACCCTACTCTGCTGGTAGGCCTTACACCACTCATCATCTAAAAGCCTTACTTACTACTATATAAATAGGCATTTTACTGTTTTTGGGTCTGATTGTCTGGTGTCAAGATTTCCACTACAAACATGCTCTTCTAACTATTACTGGGGAAGTCATATAGCACATGTTCAAACACAAATACACAAGCTTGACATGTTGTTTTGCTCTTTGAAGGTATGATTTATACTCTTAAGAGTAAGTCTTGGAACATGAGCTGATTATTAATGAAAGATGGGAAACTTCAAGATAGATGAATCTTGTTCCATCCAGGAATTCATCTCCAGGTGCAACACCTTCTTCCAGGGCTTCTACGTGGGATTTCCCGCAGATAAGGACAGAGTTTCTGTGCAATTCAACCTCCTTGTATGCCAATTGTCCATCTGCCGCAGCAATACTTGTATGTGGGATAATATTCCACCATACTATAGCAGGGCTCCAGTTTGGTACCAGAGGTTAAATGATTGGCATAATGTCCCAATGAAAATTATATCATCTGGGAATAGCAATTGGCAACATCCAACAGCTCCAGCTGGATGGCAGGTTATACACATCAATCAAACTGAAGGAAGACTGCTCTGGAAGCTTCTTGACAAGCACAAGGGAAACTGGATAGAGAAATTAGGAATTGTGATTTCATCTGAAATGAAAGACTGGGCTTATAAGCTTGCTCAGTTGGATTGGGAGAATGTGAGTAGCTGGTTCATTTAATCTCCTAATTTATCTGACATGCCAAAACTGTTATTTTGGTAGACAAAAGAAATATACTTGGAAGCAAGAGGACTCATTGGCTTGAATAATCAACAGGTGGTTGAGAATGAGGGGTCCTCGAGGAAGGACACAGAAAGAGAAGATGGAACAGGTCCTGGGGGAGAGCAATCAAGGGAAGTTAATGGATTCAACAAAAAAAGATTGGCTTCAACAGGGAATAAGGAAGACCTTGTCGATGCGAGGAAGCACCACAAAAATCACCAGACACAAGTTAGAGGGAGACTATTGTGAAGAAAATGACAAGGAGCAGACTGCGTCCTCGGGATTCTCAAATGGTGAATATCAAAAATTACTCAAAAAAGAGCACTCCACTGATGATTACTCAACTCAAAGCATAACTATCTTGCCAGCTTCCTCTGTCCCTGCCAAGTAGAATTGAGAGAGCTACTCTCGAGTGTGTTAATCAACTCATTGAATGAAACGCAGCGCATTTTGTCGGAGAATCTATCTACTGGAAGCAAATTCAGAACCAGCCCCGACAGTTCCCCCTTACCACGATTGACACCATCGTTCACGCTTTTACTCATTCCATCAATAATGGTATCGAGCCAAAGTTAGGGTTGCCTCGTGGCAGAAAGACCTGTTTTTGGGCCGGACTTCTGGTTGTGGTTGAACTAGAGCCGATGAGACTCGCGGGGAACGGTACGGTCGGGGGTCTGAGGTGTGGAAAGAGTAAACAAATTATCTTTGTGTCGATTGCAGTGCGGTGGTGTGGTGTAGAAGACACGGGTAGCGTGTCCTTCGCCTTCCGTGTAATCGGTCAAATTAATGTGAATGGGCGGCGTGGCAGTCGTCTGGATTGAATATTGAAAAACCATCCGACCGATCTTGTGTGGAGCGAGACAGACACGCCCGATTCCTGAAGCACAATTCACCTTTCCAAGTTGTACTTGTTGCTCTTGGTATTGATAAAGACCGAAAGAACTGCCTTCCGGAGCCTGCATTGTTTCTGATTGAGCCATGCAAGCAAAAAGATTAGAACGGGGTGATGACGGTTTCGAAAGACCGGGCGACATACCGTACTACTACCTCTTCTTTTATCAAAAATCACCCTCTAATCTCGTATTCATGATGACTCACCACCAGCCACCAGCACCGTTACCAACCCAGCACACTTTTGAGTCCTCCTCGTTAGCGTGAATGTTGAATTCAAGTACTGGTCGGATTATTGAAGAATGAATATCGAGTACCTATACCGCACTAAAAGTCGTGAAAAAAAGCTGGTTTCGGGAAAACGAGGAAGCAACTATAGCTAGAGCAAGCAACCGCAACTACCCCATAAATCGTTGAATTTGAACGAGGATGGCTGAGCAGCTGGCGACGAACAGAGTAGGTCGGCTATGATGAACTGAGCGATATTACAGCCAACGCTCAAGAGGTGAGGATGGCTATCAACAATGTCGCCTTCGGGCAGCTGACAGCAATAAATCGCGGCCTTGCTCTCCCGAGATGATGATTGTAAATGAGGAAGTGGGTAAGTGAGGACGGTGGATGAGCGCTTGAGCGATCGTGATTGGAGCGTGCACAAAGTCCAACACAAGCAAAGGACCTGGATAATGAAAGTTTTCCCTAAGTAGATACAATCTCCGTGCTCTGAGCATATCAATTTGTGGCCACTCCTCCTCGAAGTCGGCGTCTCCGATGTTGACCCCCGCCGCAGAGTGTTTATAGGGATATCTTAGTACAGGCTGAGCGCTGAGGGATAATGCCGACTTTCTTTTGCAGGTCCATCTGAGGGTGGCCTCTTACAGCGTAGCTATAACGCCAGAGGGACTGTTAATTTCCAAAGAAAAGCTCAATCAGGTGTCCCATGGCGCTGAAGGGTTGTATGTACGTAATAAGCGTCCACGTTCCTCTTTCGCTTCCTCCATGACCGTTCATCACGGCAGAGTAAAAAATCCAGCTCAGTGAATAAATCCACAACAATGCATCTCAATCTACCCAACTCACGAGTTCTAGAGAAAATAAAAATGACGATTAATACAGTCGTCGCCGACGCCCCGAAAGGCCGATGTAGCGAGTAAAGGAATCACCAGAATGAAGACTTTTTATCTTACCCATGGTATGTCCTACAACATATGCACGTTTGTGAATGGTGACTGATATTAATGGCCTGTGAATCTCGTGCAGTTTCAATTCGCATATCGTTCATAAGTAAAAACGCCGGAGGTACGCCAATTACTCGCCACCTTACATCAGTATTCAAACTTTTCCGCTCCTTCAGCAGAAGTCTACTTCTCACCAACAGATACTGGCATCTGATACCCACTTTATCCTCCCTGAATTTACGCCTATGGATTGGATCAAGTATAGTAGCTGGGCTGTTTTCGGTGATATTAACACGAACACTTCATACGCAGTGAGTGCAGCACCTTTCCTTTTGGACTTCCAGTTGATATTCATTATACTGTTCGCTATTCCAGCAGAATTTCGTGTTGCAGATGAATGGGTCGAAAAGAGAGCTGTACATATCTTCTTTAAAGGTACGTTTAAAAAGCTCTATTCATCGCTACAGACACACTGATGTTTTCCAACGATTCAGCTTGACATGATGGGGACCACCCAGTTGGTCGTAGTTTTTACGAGTATATATGCTACTGTTCATCATTCCTACCCTGTTGCACCCCAATGAGGGCCAACTATGCTTCAAAAAGCACGCCCCGCCCATCTTTCTCCCGACAGCTCCAGCACGCCATCTGTTATCTTTACGGACGAAGCCGACCCTCCGAGCGTTCTGGTTGCACCGATCAGGATTCGTAGATCCTGCGAGTAATGATTCGTACATGAGCCGTAGGCGGAAGCGGAAGACTCGTTTGTCGTTTTATGGTGAGGAAGGTGGACGGAAGGCAGCCAACCTCAATACCGCATGGACGAATTAGAGGTCTTAAGTTGTCCTTCCTGGCAAGCAAAACCGACAGGCAGATTTGGCATAGCTTTATCAATGGGAGGTTAACGTTCGAAGGCATCTTGGCTGCGGTTGATGTCAATGCTTTGACATTCAAAGCAGCCGTGTTTCCGAAGACGGCCGGCCCATTTGGAAGGAGGATACCCCAGAGGGGACATAGCTCGTGAGACACTCGTATGGCGGGTTCCGGAGAAAATTTGAACAGTTTTGGGAAATGGCGGAAGATGGACGCTGCATTCCATTCCCGATGGGGAGCCGAGGATGGGGTTGCGCGCCAGCCTCAGCAACCCTCTCTTTATCGATCCTCAATGCGGTTGCTGATGTCCTGACGAACTTCCGACTCATCAAGGCTCTAGTGAGTCTTACATCTATCGTTCTTCCACATGTTTGAGCTGACCTAGACTACTGTTTGTGATTTCAGCTCACTCTATAGACTGCGAGGCAATTATCGCTGTTCGGCGTAAGGGATACGATTGTTTCTTCGGGAGATAAAGGAAACTCGTTATGGTGAGACTATATAATTGCTGGCCTGATTGGTAACCAGAACCAGATGGTGCGTAGCAATCGCGCTCTTTCTTATCGCCTATTGTTCTCATCGAATTCTTGTTAACAGGGAAGGTATCGATGCATGCAGAAGACATGCAGGTTCTCCCCTTGAACGAAAAGCCTTCCCGTTCCCCACTCCAGTAGTCTACGAGTCGTTCATTCAGGTCAATCTAGATGTTCTGGAAACCGGCGCATACATCCTCAACGACTCACCGAGCCGTCGAAAAGATCTACCTTTCTCCCTCGTTCTTGGTTCTTGAGGTAGAAGGAGAGGATGGAGTCGTAATCACAGAGAGGTGAAATGAAGGGATTTTTCGAGGGGCAAAACAAAGCATAGCGAGGGACAGTCCGTTGTTATCGACTTCTGCTCTATGCAACATCCTCAACCTGCAGTTTACAGATCAGATCATACGATTGGGGGATCGCAAAAACGGAAACAGCAAACAGTGATTTTGAGCTGTGATCGGGACGCCGAAGAATTGTGGCCCTCCAATTCCCCGCCCCTTCTCCCGTTGGATCTTTTTACGTCGGCGCATACACCCACAACGACCGCAAGTACCGAGATGGATCCCATTCAAGGGTCTTTTCCTTGGTCGGTACCCTTGGATCCGGGATGAAAGCGTTGTAGGAGGGGAATTGCTTGGGCTGAACATGCCGCGCCAAGTGACTAGTGACTAGTGAAGCCCGGGAAAGCCGGAAACCGACGCTGAAGAGACCCATCTAGGTCGAACCAGACGTCCCTGTTTTGCGTTTTGCGTTTTGCGAGAACAGGATTACACGCGGGTTGCACTAGTACTTGTTGGTTCTTGTTGGCGAAGCTGGTTGGTACTACCGTTAACCCGATTGAACACCTTTATTCACACCATTTCTTCGTTCGGTCGTTTTCCTGTCGCTTACAAGCCCAATTCGTCAATGGCCAAGTACTTATAGCAGAATTACCCATACTGTACTCCAATGGTTGTAATATGCCATACATATGCAAGGATATGGTGGTAGCAATACAGTATGTAACGTGTAATACACTCGGTGCAAGAAGATCTAGATATTATTATGAACGTTCGGTTTGGCATTATCCGTAGGTAGCTGCTGATTCAAGAATCCGGGATAATCCTCTCCATTCATTAAGTAACCAAAATTTCCACCGCACCATTCGCCTTTCCACCTGCTCAGCCGACTCTCAGACATCTTTCGTTCACCGCGAGTCTCCCATAACGGATCTGCATCGACACCCACTCTCCAAAAGGCACTTTATTGGATGCTCCAGACCAGCGGAAGGGTATGGAAATTAACGCCCTGATAGCCTTCAATTATCGTAGTTCAACAAATGTAGTGCAGGCTGAACCGCTGAAGGGTTGCCCAACACGTAAGGGGGGCATAGCCCATAAATGAATTTCGGAAAATGGGAAGACAACGAGAACGGATTGCTTTTTGGTAGTGGTAATACCCAGAAAAGGTCCTTTGACGTCTGCTTGGTACCTCTCGTTCCACACGTAATGGTAGAGAACAGACCAAAGGAGGTGAAGGGTACGGTGGAAATTGAAGGTGTAGTTGAGTTTTGTGACACTTTGGAGGTGAAGTAACGCGGAGGTTCGTTCTTGGTTTATTTATACCCCCGAGTCAAAGTTTGAGGTATTCCCCTCTCCTCCCGAAGACATCGCTTGCCTGCCTTTGGGTTAATGACAACAAATACCTTCACATCCATCCAAGCTTCCCAACAACTTTTCGTTCCCCAGAATTTGGTTTCCGCCCTTCACCGAATTCCTGCTCCGGGCTACCGAAAGGTGTTCCAAGGTTCGCTGTGTTGCAATGACCATTGGTCGGGTAGACATTGTTGAAAATGGGAATGAAGAACGTAATGCGATGTTGAAGTGTGGATATAAGACATAGTAGTCTGGGCGTGTGTTGGTTGTTGACAGTAGAACAGAGGGCCCACACGTCCACACGTCATCATCCTGCGGTACATCTGAGCCACCTCGTAAGGAGAAGGAAGAACAGAGGGAGGAACATTCATGGAAGAATTGTGCAAATGCGATGCGAGATCACCGCCAAACTAGGCGGGGATTAGAACTGACTTTCGTGAACTTCTGGGATGATGGAGGGCAAGGGGAGATTTGGAAAGGGATGAAGATGATTATAATCGCCGAGCAGGTATGTACGCGCTGGAAGAACGGATGAGGATGGTAAGTCTCAAGTTGGGACTGTCACCGAACCATCAGTGAAGCCTAGAACCACCCGCAGTTTGAGACGCTCTTCAACACGAGCTGGTACGTGGGCGCTGGGATCCGACGAGAGAGAAAAACGTCAGAGCGGGGAATAACATCGATTTCGTTTGTTGTAGTAGAGGAGTCATGTTATATGATAGATTATTTTGGAAATTTTCGGTTTGAAGCTGCTATTGGAGCGAATATCTGCTCTCGCTACTTCATCACGGAAGTTTTCGAATGCGGCGTTGCCCGTGCACATGGGTCCTGATTGCGCAAGATCAGATCGTGCGTAACGGTTCCGTAAGCTGCGTTGGGTTTTGAGCGTTCATGAGTCGCAACAATGATTCGACTTCGGCACGTACCACCAATGCTCTTTCCAAGAAATGGGATCCGGTCGAGATTGGCCTCCAAACGCAACGCTCGACCACTCGCGACTCGCTTCGACCCCATGTAACAGTTGACCGAAGTTTCTTGGAAAGTGATTTGTCGTCGAAATGACCGCAGAGATTTCACCTGTTCGGTATTTTATTTCGTTAGCGTAAGTTGCTCTCAGCGTGAGACGGAAGCGGAACCATAGACCTACAGGGATGCAAACCAGACCTAGAAAGCTTAAAGGATTGTCGGCTTTCCTGCTCTTGACTTCATTGAAAAACTTGGAGGACAGGCTGTGGCCATTGGCTCAATTGCTGATGATGAAATCTTGGACTGAAGTGAAGGTCAGATCGCGACGTTGACTGATCATGCACATGAATTGGTCCTTTATTTGTCCTTTGTTTTGGGCTGCCAATCCATGATTGTTTTTTATGTAATCATTCCTCCTGTAAAGTCTAAGACCTCCGCTTTCTCGTCTGTCTAATCTCTCGAATTCAGCTTGGATTACCCAGCAGCTAAACCGGGTTTCTGGAACAACGCTTAAGCACCCAAAAACAGAGCAGAAACTTCGTACCATATTACCAGCTCACAGGGCCCGGCACAGGCACAACCCAAAAAACCCCCCCAAAACTCGTGGAGCAACACGAGTTGGCACAAATTGAACAGTCACTCCTCATCTTAACAACATCCAGTCGCGCAACATTCTTACCTCTACCTCTCTCTTTCTAGCTTCTTGTAATCTGTGACGCCTTCACCAGGTTTCCCCATCGGATCTCAGGCCATACCCACAATCTTCTTTCCATCCTCCCAAACTTCTCCAGTCTACCGGATTCGGCATACCGTGCAACAACTTAGTTCTGCCCAGCTGCACAACACTCCTTCCATCCACAAAACCTCTTTTCTAGTCCCCTGGAATTTTTACTTCGTTTTCCCACCCAATCTCAGTACCTGCCAACCAGGTCAACTTGAAGTCCTTTGGATCTTTTGGAAGACACATTCTGTCCATCCGTTTAGTGGAGGGTCTCCCCCCATATTACCGCTGTTCAGCCGCACATTGCACAATACTCTTCCCTTTATCTCCACCTTCCTCCCTCTTTTTCCTTCTTGTACTAAAGACCTCAGTAAAGTCCTGTTCAGGTAAAATCTTTGAGATATGAAATCTGCAGGAAATAGTAGTCACATTGGCAATACAGTCAGTGTTGAAGGTCAAAACAATACTGCCATCACTCACAATTATGGAGACAACTATTACCAAGGCTCCTCTAGGCCTGATGGTGTGTTATTTAATGTTGTTATCACTTTTTGCCATGTCTGAAGGTGGTTCTCTTTTTTGATAGGGTTGGCAGGCCTTTCAACATTGGCAAAGGAGGTTGCATTCAGTGCTCTTCATGATTCAAAAGCTCGTTATCCCCAACCCAATGTTCTACCTGGTACACGAGAAGAAATTCTTAGGAGATTGAGTCACTGGTGTGAAGATCCCTCCAAGATTAGCAGAGTGTTTTGGGTGCATGGTGCTGCTGGGGTAGGAAAGTCTGCAATTGCACAAGCACTCTCAGAAAAATACATCCAGACTGGACAACTGGCAGCAGCATTCTTTTTTTCAAGAAATGATACCACTCGGGACAACCTTGATCCATTTGTCACTACCATTGCCTACCAGCTTGCAACCTCCACATCCCTTGAGACACATATAGCACCCCTCATCAGCCACATTATCTCCTCAATGCCTGGGATTTTGCATAAGAATGTGGAAAGTCAGTTCCAAATTCTAATAGCAGAGCCATCTGCTCAGGTGGATCCACAACACTGGTCTCAGCTTCCACAACTTATCATCATTGATGGTGTTGATGAGTGCATAGAAATACAGTCCCAGAAGAGGCTGCTCAAGATGATCCAAGCTATTACTCCCACCCTTTCCCTTGACTTTCTCATATTCAGTAGACCAGAACCACATATCTCTCACATCATCCATCATCCATCCTTCATACCAACACCTTCTCACTTTGCTTTGGGTGATTTTGCTGAATCAGTCCGTCAAGATATAATGAAATATCTCCAGCATGAATTTGCTCACATCCGAGAAGAGCATTGGCATACCTTACCTCATCCACAGTCTTCATGGCCTGGTGACTCTGTGATAGTGGAGTTGTTAAACAGGGCCACAGGACAATTTATCTATGTCACTACTGTGATGAAGTATATCAACCATGGGAAACTGCCACTTACACCTATGAAGCGGATGGACATCATTCTCCAAGCCAAAAGAACAACAAATCTCTCATCTCCGTATCCTGATCTAGACCTGCTTTATTCCCAGATTCTGCAGTTTTGTCCCAATGAAGATGGGAAGCTGCAACGAGTTCTAAGGCTAATAGTGAGCCCTTTTGGTCACTATAAGGCCCTGGATCAACTGCAGATCTCCAGTGATAATCAACAAAACCAGAAGCCAGAAACATTATTATGTTGGCTATATGATGCCCCTGAGTCAGTTGGCTACACAAGCTTCTGGGCTCTTGAACATCTCTTGGAGTTGAGTCAAGGAGAAGCTTCTGTTCTCTGCTCAGGGTTACATTCAATCCTTGATGTTCCTCCCTCTCAAATAGAGAATGTGGGTGTTTTACATGCATCCTTTTCAGAATTCCTTCTCGACCCACAGCGTGCAGGTGAATTCTATGTTGGCACCAAAATTTCTGCTCATGGGTGGAACCAGTTAGTTGGAGCATGCCGACTCCGAATTCTGTGCCAATTTTGTATGGAGTCTGAAGATTGGTACTCAGACTCCAATGTCCGCTCTGTGAATGGGATTCAAAACATTGATATTGGTTCACTCAATGTCTGGGTGTATCTTTTGGAGTCTCAGCAAATATTATCTATCAACAAGGATCTTGCTGCAGCTCTCAATACATTTGATCCACATCTCTATCTCTCCACTCTCCTTTGCTGGTAAGACTCACACTATTTGTTATCTGAAAGCCTTACTGAAACCACATATGTAGGCATTTTACAGTTTTGGGGTCTGGTGTTGTGGTGTCAAGATTTCCACTTCAATTTTGCTCTCCTAGCTCTTATTGGGAAAGTCATCTAGCAAATGTACACACACAGGTAATGAGACTTCATATGTTTTTTGATTCTTTGAAAGTATGTTTATATCCTCAAAAATCAAGTCAGAAGTCAGAATCTTACTGCTAGTATCAGACAGGGAAAAAAATCACAATAGATGAATCATGTTCAGTTCATGAATTTCTCTCTAGGTGCTCCTCATTTTTCCAGGGTTTCTATGTGACATTTCCTGGAGATGAGGACAAGATTCTTGTGAATTTCAACCTCTTCATCTGCCAGTTGGTTCTCTGCATTGGTAACACATGGAATAATCTTCCACCATTTTGTATTGAGGCCCCAGTTTGGTACTCCAAGTTGAACAACCAACATTACATTCCAATGAGGATTCTTCCATCTGGAATTAACAATGGGCAACCTCCAACTGTTCCAGAAGGATGGGAGGTCATGTACATCAACCAGACTGAAGCAGACCTTCTATGGAAGCTTTTTCGGAATCTCAAGCGGACCTGGATGGAAAAGACAGAAGTTGTGATGTTATCTGAAATGAAAGACTGGGCCTATAACCTTGCTCAGTTGGATTGGGAGAATGTAAGTTATTGGTTCACTTTAACCTCCTAATTTATCTAACATAGCAACACCACTATTTTGGTAGACAAAAGAAATATACTTGGAAGCAAAAGGACTTGCAGATGTGGAAAACCAACATGACACTGGGAATGAGGGGCCCTCAAGGAGGCTGACAGAAGGGAGAGAACAATCAGGTCTCAGGGAGGAACGACCAAAGAGGGTCACAAGGTCAAGCACAAAAAGAATGACTTCAATGCAGAACAAGGAAGACCGCGGCGGCAAGAAACGTCGCGAAAATCACTGAATTCAAATTAGAGGGTGGATAGAACATGCGGGTCCTGCTTGAGCCACAGATAGCGTAGATCAGAGAATTAGTCAAAAAACATTGCATCTATGAATCACCCAAGCACAGTAGGAGACCACCGCATACATACAAGGAACTTGCCGCTACCGACCGATCATCGATCAGTACTGCCAGCTTAAGCTTCTCTCCATCAAGTGGAGTAGAGGAACCAAAGTTCCACCTCCATCCATATCTACCAGTTCATTGAACAAAACACGAATTTTCGTTTGAATACCTGTCTACGCTCAAATCCGGTCTGTATACCCTGATCACGATTGACATCTATCATCAATGCTTCAATTCTTCTCTCGAAGGCGAAATCTTGGGGGATACTGTTTAAGTGACAATAAAAACGATGCGAGGGTTAGTCGGTCGTGGGCAAAAAAAATGTTTCGGGTAGGATGGGGTAAAACTTCTTGATGGCTGAATCGGACATTTTGGGAACTGATGAGTCGCCGAATTTGATGAAGTTGGAGGAGAATGTGGAAAAGAAGAAATGGTTTCTGTTGTCTGCAGATTGGGTGTGGTGGGTATAGATGGCATGCTTCAGTATGATTATGGGCAGCCTGACAATTGTCCATGTTAATAAGTATTGGCAAAAGACCCTAACCTTGAGCTTGTGTGAGCGAGCGCTACAGAGGCAGTAGATTCCTTAAACATGATTTACCCTTCCGAGTGATATCGATTTTTGTCCGAGGAGCTCTGTAGTTGCTTGCTCTCGGTTTTCCACCACTTTCCCATGTGAAGGCGACCCTTATCGGCAAAGCCTGAGGGTTAACGTTCATTGATCACAGCTCGCCAGAACATTCTGAAGACGAAAGTTTTAATTATTGAATAATGGGACATGGGACACCACATACTTACTGTCGAGAACGCGGATACTAGGGATAAGGGCAGGAGGAGTAATGAATTTCGCTGCAGAGAACCGGATCACGGTTCTGTTTTGACGTTTTTGTGAGTCCACGAAGATATCGAATCCATGGCCAGGCCGGAATAAGGAATGCGAATGGTGGTACTAAGCCGAGGGTCCGTTGTTTGTATCCATAAGCGCTCGCTGCACTTCTTCCGCTACCACCACAATGACTGTGACCGTTCTTTATAACAAGGCAAGAAGACCTAATATCCTCACTTTACAGCCCCTCAGGCTGTCGCTATAACTTAAACTCTGTAACGGGCTCACGAAAGAACGGTTAATTTACCTCAACTCTTGAGTTTCGGAAGATTAAAAGTCACCAGTAATAGTCACTGCCAGCGGCCAAATTATGTCGTCTTGCAAGTGAAGAAGCTACCGAGAACTGTTATGGTATGTGTTGCTAAATCTGTTCATCTGTGAATAAGTGACTGATATTTTCTTTTTCCAATCTATGAGGCTCGTGAGGCCAAAATTCAAATGTCATCGTGAGCATATGTATAGTCCATCATAATGCCCGAGGTACGCCAACGAATCCACTACGTTTGCCAATTTTCGTCTATATTCAGTCTCTTCTCTAGAAAAACCAAACCCACCGGCCATCTGGCGTTCGTTTTGTCCTCACGATGAGAGGAAGCAGGGCCGCCTCTTCAGCAGGAAATCTACTTTCGCCAACAGTTACCGGCATCTGGTGCTCACTTCGGCCTGCCTGAAGGCTTATGGATTGGAGCAAGTATAGGGGGTAGCTGGGATTGATTTCGGCGACAGCAATGTGAACAATCAGTACTTCATACGCAGTGAGTGTAGAATCTTTTCCTCCCGGACTTCCAGCTGATATTCATTCTACTGTTCGCTATTCTATCAGAATATTGGGTTGCAGGTGAATGGGTCGAAAGGAAAGCTGTCCATATCTTAAGGGTGCGTTCAACAAGCTCTGTCCATCCCTATAGATATGCTGATTTTTCCAATGACTCAGCTTGACACGCTGAGATCACCCAGTTGGCCGTGGTGATTACGAAGTATATGTGCTACTTTAAGCAGATTCCCGAGTGCCGTTCATTATCCCCATCCTAGCGCACCCCAACAAGACCCAACCATGCTTCGAAAAGCACGCCCATCTTTCTCCCGAGAGCTCCGGCACGCCATCTTTTATCTTTACGGACGAACCCGACCTTCTGAGTGTTTTGGTTGCACCGATTAGGACCCGTAGATCCTGCGAGTAATGACTCGTACGTGAGCCGTAGCCGAAAGCGGAAGACTCCATTGTCGTTTTATGGGGAGGAAGGTGGACGGAAAGCACACGCCAAACTCAATGCCGCATGGATGAATTAGAAGTCTGAAGTTGTCCTTCCCGGCAAGCAAAACCGACGGGCAGATTCGGCATAGCTTTATCAATGGGAGGTTAACGTTCGAAGGCATCTTGGCTGTGGTTGATATCAATGCTTTGACGTTCAAAGCGGCAGTTTCCAAAGATGTCCGGCCCATTTGGAAGGAGGATACCCCAGAGGGGACATAGCTCGTGAGACACTCGTATGGCAGGGTCTGGAGAAAATCTGAGCAGTTTTGGGAAATGGCGGAAGATGGACGCTGCATTCCACTTCCGACGGGGAGCCGAAGATGGGGTTGCGTGCCAGCCTTAGCACCCTCCTTTATCATTCCTTAATGCGGCTGCTGATATTCTGACGAACTTCCGACTCGTCAAGGCTCTCGGAGAGCTGGTGTCATGACCGAACTAGTGAGTCATACATCTATCGTTCTTCCACATGTTTGAGCTGACCTAGATTGCTTTTTGTGATTTCAACTCACTGTGTAGACTGCAAGGCGAATGTCGCTGTTTGGCGTAGGGGATACGGTCATTACTTTGGAAGATAAAGGGAACTCGTTATAGTGAGACTATATATTCGCTGGCTAATTAGTACCCAGAACCAAACGGTGCGTAGTAATTGCGTTCTTTCCTATCGCCCATTGTTCTCATCGAACTTTTGTTGACAGGGAAGGTATCGATTCATGCCTTTATGCCTTCTGCATGCAGGTTCTCCCCTTGAACGGAAAGCCCTCCCCTTCCCTCCTCCAATACTCTACGAGCCGTTCATTTGGGTCAATCCCGATGTTACCGGCACATACATCCTCAACGGCTCCCCACCGACTCTCCAAGGCTGTCGAAAAGATCCGTCCTTCTTCCTCGTCCTTGGATCTCAGGGTGGAAGGAGAGGATGGAGTCGTACCCACGGAGAGGTGAAATGAAGGGATTTTTTCGGGGGGCAACACTGGCCAATAAAGCGGAGCGTGGGACAGCTCGAGCCCCGTGTTATCAACTTCTGCTCTACCCGCCACCCTCAACCTGCAGCTTACAGATCAGATCTATATGATCGGGGATTGCAAAAACGGAAACAGCAAACGCATACACAACGAGCGCCAAGTACCGAAATGGATCGCATTCAGGGACTTTCCAAGGTTGGTACCCTTGGATTCGGGATGAAAGCGTCGTCTCTCGGACTGAACATGCCGCCCAAGTGACTAGTGAAGGCCCGGGCAAGTCGGAAACCGACAATTATCGCTGAAGAGATCGATCGAGATATAGGTCGAACTAGTCGTCTCTGTTATGCAGGTCGCACTAGTACTAGGACCATTTTCGAGTGAGGTTGCTTTTCCCTCCGTGAAACTGAACACTTTTATTTGTACCATTCCTTCGTTCTATCGTTTCCTGTCGCTTACAAGCCCAATTCGTCAATATATGTAGCAGAAATACTCATACTGTACTCCAATGGTGGTAACATGCCATACATATGCAAGGACGTGGTGGTAGCGATACAGTAAGTAACATGTAATACACTCGTTGCGAGAAGATACCAATGTTCAGGATGGTTTGTTGATATCGTTGGTAGCTTCTGAATTATGTAAAAGAATGCGGGATAACCTGTCAATTCATTGGCCGAAACTTCCCCCGTACCATTCATGTTCCAATAACTGTAGACATTGTTGAAGAAGGTGGAAAATGAAGAACACCAAAAACGTAGGGCGACGTTGAGGTGTAGATACAAGATGTAGTAGTCTGGGTATGTTGGAAATTTGGAACCAAATCCGACTCAAGGTGGGTTTTCAATGATCGCTGACAGTAGAACAGATGACCCGGAAACGACCACACGGTCATCAGCTGCGGTACATCTGAGCCACTTGTAGGGAGAGGAAGAACAGAGGGAGAGATATCGGTGGAAGGCTCGTGCAAATGCGATGCGAGATCACCGCCAAACTAGGCGGGGATTAGAGCTGACTTTCGTGGACTTCTGGGATGGTGTAAGGCGAGGGGAGATTTAGAAAGGGATCAAGGTGATTGAATTCGCCGAGTAGGTATGTACGCGCTGGAAGAACAGATGAGGATAGTAAGTCCAAAGATGGAACTGTCACCGAACCATCACTGAGGACTAGGACCACCCACGATTCGAGACGCTCTTCAGCACGAGCTGGTACGTGGGCGCTGGGATCCGACGAGAGAGAGAAAACGTCGGAGAGGTAATAACATCGGCTTCGTTCGTTGTAGTGGAGGAATCATGTTACATGGTAGACCATTTCTAAAAATCTTCGAGGATCTGCTCTCGCTTCTAGATCAACTGGCAACATCATGCGAATGTGGCGATGCCCGTCCACTGGGATCCGTGAGCTACATTGGGTTTGAGCGTTCATGAATCGCAACGACTCGACTTCGACACGTACTAAGGCTCAATGCTCTTTCCAAGAACTGACATCTGGTCGAGATTTGCCTCCAAACGCAATGCTCGACCACTTGCGACTCGGTTTGACCCCATGTAACAGTTGGCCGAAGTTTCTTGGAAAGTGATTTGTCGTCGAAATGACCGCGGAGATTTCACCTGTTTGGTATTTCTACTTCGTTAGCGTATGTCGTTCTCAGCGTGAGGCCGTAGTGGAGCCACACACCTATAGGGATGCAAACCAGACTCATAACATTGTTGGCCTTCTTACTCTTCACTTTTCAGGTCAAGCTTGGAGGGATAGGCTGTAGCCATTGGCTCGATTGTTGAGGATGGAATCTTGGGCTAATCAGAACAACGTCAAAGGTGCGATGTTCCCTGAATTGGTAGTCTCCCCTAGGCATCGCGCCCTTTTACCCGTACCTTCCCTGCGCATCCGAATATAGAAATAGAATAAGTCATGTGACGTACACTTGTAGTTCGGCGACAGAAAGCTTGTTGAGTTATTCCTTTAACCGCGACTTGACTATCAACGAGAGTCGGTACCACATGGTTGATACATGAGGTTTGTTCTTCAACTCTGCCGGAAGCACTGCAATGAGAGCTATGGTACCCGTTTTTCCAGATCCGCATGCTGTCCCGACCAGTATGTTTCGGCGATCAAGGAATTCTCGTTGTTAAAGTGGTGGTGAATGAAAGGAAGGAAGTCTCGAGCTTGAAAGAGAATACGGTGTCCTTCAGGCGAGTTGTATAGGATTTTTGGGTTGGGCGACGGCTGGATCGCCATGAAACGCGTTGAACTCCGGACGCGTCACTATCGTTACCTCATTTTTCCCTGATCTTATCTACTGATAATCACATCTCATGTGAAACTCATGTGACATATATTTGAAACAGACTAGGAGCACAGCACAAAAAACATCATCAAAACTCGTGGAGTACACGAGCGGGCACAAGTTGAACGGACGCTTTGATACCTGCATCCAGTCGCGCAACATCCTTGCCTCTCCCTTCCTCTTTCCTGGTCTTACAATCTGTGACGCCTTTACCAGGTTTCCCCATCAAATCTCAGGCCATCCACACAATCTCCTTTCCATTTCCAGCCTTCTTTCAGTTTACCGCATTCGGCATACCGTGCAACAGCTTGACAAATTTGGCCCAGCAGAATATCTCCACTGACCAGCTGCACAACGAGGCTTCTTCCATCTACAAAACCTCTTTCCTAGTCTCCCGGAGATTTTGACAACTTTACCCAGCCAATCCCAGTACCTGCCAACCATATTAACTTGAAGTCCATCGGATCTTTTCAAGGAAGACACATTCTGTCCGTCCGTTCAGCGGAAGGTCTCCCCCCATATTACCACTGTCCAGCCGCGCATTGCACAACACTCTTTTCCTCCTTCCTCCCCTCCCTTGTCTTCTTGTACCAAACACCTCGGTAAGATCCTGTATAGGTGAAATCTTCGAGGTATGGAATCTGTAGGAAATACTAGCACCAGTCACATCGGCAATACAGTCAGTGTTGAAGGTCAAAACAATAGTACTATCACTCAGAATTATGGAGACAACTATTTCCAAAGCTTTGCCAGCCCTGACAGTGCGTTAATCCAATATCACTTTTGTTGACATGGCTAAAAGCTTCTCTGTTTTGAAAGAGTCTGGCCTTTCAACATTGGCAAAAGAAGTCGCATTTAGTGCTCTCCATGACTCAGAAGCTCGTTATCCTCAACCCAATGTTCTACCTGGTACACGAGAAGAAATTCTTAGGAGATTGAGTCACTGGTGTGAAGATCCTTCCAAGATTAGCAGAATATGTTGGGTACATGGTGCTGCTGGAGTAGGAAAGTCTGCAATTGCACAAGCACTCTCAGAAAAATATACCCAAACTGGACAACTGGCAGCAGCATTCTTTTTTTCAAGAAACGATGCCACTCGTGACAAGCTTGACCCATTTGTCACTACCATTGCCTACCAGCTTGCAACCTCCACATCCCTTGAGACACATATAGCACCCCTCATCAGCCACATTATCTCCTCAATGCCTGGAATTTTGCATAAGAATGTGGAAAGTCAGTTCCAAATTCTAATAGCAGAGCCATCTGCTCAGGTGGATCCACAACACTGGTCTCAGCTTCCACAACTTATCATCATTGATGGTGTTGATGAGTGCATAGAAATACAGTCCCAGAAGAGGCTGCTCAAGATGATCCAAGCTATTACTCCCACCCTTCCCCTTGACTTTCTCATATTCAGTAGACCAGAACCACATATCTCCCACATATTCCATCACCAATCCTTTACACCAACTCCTTTCTGCCTTAATTTGGGAGATTTTGCTGAGTCAGTCCAGGAAGATATAAAAACATACCTTCATCATCAATTTGCTCACATTCAGGAGGAATATTGGCATATTTTACCTCATCCACAGTCTTTATGGCCTGGTGACTCTGTGATAGCAGAGCTTTTGAACAGGGCCACAGGGCAATTTATTTATGCCACTACTGTGATGAAGTATATCAACCAAGGAAAATCACCACTTACACCCATGAAGCGGTTGGATGTCATTATTCAAGCCAGAAGAGTGGTCAATTCCTCATCTCCATATCCTGAACTAGATCAGCTTTACTTCCAGATTCTTCAGTTCTGTGACAATGAAGACAGGAAACTCCAGCAGGTTTTGCAACTAATAGTAAGCACTCCTGGCAACTACAGAGTCTCAAAATCAAATAAGGAATGGTATTATACACCCCTTCAGCTATATGGCACACCCGAGTCAGTTGGCTATGCAAGCTTATGGGCTCTTGAACATCTTCTGGAGTTGAGCCGGGGAGAGGCTTCTGTCCTCTTGTCTGGCTTACATTCAATTCTTGATATTCCTGCCTCTCCAGTAGAGAATGTGATGGTTTTACATGCATCATTTTCAGAATTCCTTCTTGACCCTCACCGTGCAAGTGTATTCTATGTTGGCACCAAAATTTCCCCTGAAAAGTGGAACCAGTTAACTACAACATTGAAACTTCGCATGCTTCACCAACTTTGTATGGAATCTGAAGATTGGCCCTCAGAGGTTGATGAACATTCTGTGAATGGAATTCAAAACATTGATATTGGCTCACTCAATGTTTGGTGGACCTTTTTGCAGTATGTGCTAGATCAGGGGTTTTCTATCAGCAAGGAGATAACTGCAGCTCTCAATGCATTTGATCCACATCTCTATTTCTCCACTCTACTTCAATGGTAAGCCTTACACTATTTGTTAATATCTAAAAGCCTTGCTAACTACTACGTAAACAGGCATTTTACTGTTTTGGGGTCCAATTTTGTAGTGTCAAGGTTTCCACTTCAATTTAGGTCATCTAGCCCTGATTGGGGAAGCCGTATAGCACAAGTGCAAATACAGGTAATGAGACTTTATGAGTTTTTTCACTCTTTGGAGGTTTGTTTATATTTTTTCAAGTCTGAAGTCTGAAGCTAACGCTGTCAGTGTTAGACAGGAGATTTCACAATAGATGAATCATGTTCAGTTGATCAATTTCTCTCTAGGTGCTCCTCATTTTTCCAGGGTTTCTATGTGACATTTCCTAGAGATAAGGACAAGATCCTTGTAAATTTCAACCTCCTCATATGCCAGTTATCTATCTGCCATGACAGTATATGGAATAATCATCCACTATATTGTACTGAGGTTCCAGTTTGGTACTCCAAGTTGAACAACCGACATTACATTCCAATGAGGATTCTTCCATCTGGAATCAACAATGGGCAACCTCTAACTGTTTCAGGAGAATGGGAGGTCATATATATCAACAAAACTGAAGGAGAACT
Source organism: Marasmius fiardii PR-910 (assembly GCA_014904975.1). Lineage (NCBI taxonomy): Eukaryota > Fungi > Basidiomycota > Agaricomycetes > Agaricales > Marasmiaceae > Marasmius > Marasmius fiardii. Next base: position 103,303 of record MU127823.1, read on the forward strand.
TCTGTGGAAGCTTCTTCGTAATCACAGACAGACCTGGATAGAAAAGGCAGAAGTTATCATGTTATCTGAAATGAAAGACTGGGCCTACAAGCTTACTCAGTTGGATTGGGAGAATGTAAGTTATCGGTTCATTTAACTTCCTGATTCATCTAATAGCAACATTATCATTTTGGTAGGCAAAAGAAATATACTTGGAAGCAAGGGGACTTGCAGATATGGATGACACTGGGAATGAGGGTCCCTCAAGGAGGCTGACAGGAGGGAGAGAACAATCAGGTCTCAGGGAGGAGCGATCAAAGAGAGTCACAAGGTCAACCACGAAAAAAGTAACTTCAATGCAGAAGAAGGAAGACCGCGGCGGCGTGAAGAAACGTCGCAAAAATCACTGAACTCAGATTAGAGGGGAGATGGAAACATGCAGGTCCTGCATGAGCCACAAATAGCGTAGATCAGAAAATTAGTCTACGATTGACATCTATCATAAATCCTTCAACCCTTCCTCTCAAAGACGGAATCTTGGGGGATACTGTTCGGATGACAATAAAGACGTTGCGAGGGTTGGTCGTGGGCAAAAGACACGTTTCGGGTAAAATGTGGTAGAACTTCCCGGGTGACTGATGAGTCGCCGAGTTTGTTACAGCTGGGGGTCTAAAAATGTGGAACGAAGAAACGGTTTCTATTTTCTGCTGATTGAATGTGGTGGGTATAGATGGCGTGTCCGTATCGGCAAAAGACTTTAACCTTGAGCTTGTGTGAGCGAGACAGAGACGGTAGGTACCTGAAATATGATTTATCTTTCCGAGTGATACCCGAGGAGCTGTGTAGTTGCGGCATCGAGATAGATGGGTATACTTCGAGTGCTGATTATTGCACAGGTTGTGTTACTCGCTGTAGTACATCCAGCATCGAGGGCGGACTGGCGGTGTTAAAATCGCTACGGGCCTGCATCAATATTGATCCACGGAGCTTCTTCCAGTAGACCTCCATGTTTCTCGTCTATGTCAAGAGGCAATGGAGTAACAAGGAGTTGTTCGAGTGGGGTACTTATGACTCTCTTACTCCTCTTGCCAGTGAATTAGTACAGTATCAGACCGCGCTTTGACTCTGAGTACCAGGGCATATATCAGCTGAGGTAACAATATATCGGAAGATCATTGGGCAGCAATGTGTTGGCGTGTTAAGGAGATCTGAATAAAGGTAGGATTTTGAACAAACAACGAGAATAAACTATGAAGGAAATCGGTACCTCTTGACCGCCGTTTTTCCCGTGTGAAGGCGACAGCTTTTCAGTGTTGATTCCAGCTCACCAGAACATGTATGTAGACTCTAGAGGCGAATATCAAAATGTAAACATGTAAACGTTCTGAAGACAAAAAATTATAATTATGGGATGATGGGAGTCCTAGGATCCGGAGACACATCCTTACCTTTGAGAACGCCGAGACTGGGGATAACACCGGAGGTATGATGAATTTCACTGCAGAGAGCCCAATCATGGTTCTGTTTGGACGTTTTCGTGAGTCTACGAAGATATTGATTCCATGGCTCGGAATGAAGAATGCGAATGGTGCTGAGCTGAGGGCCGTTGTTTGTATATGTATTCATAAGCGTTCGCACTTCTTTCGCTTCCACGACTGTGACCGTCCTTTGCAACAGGGCAAGAAAGCCTGATATTCTCACCTTACAGCCCCTCAAGCTGTCGCTATAACTCAAAGTCCGCAATGGGCACACGAAAGCACCATCAATCTAAACCTCTTGAGTTTCGGAAAATTAAAGTCACCAGTAGTCACTGCCAGCGGCCAAATTATGTCGTATTGCAACTGAAGAAGCCATCGAGCAGAAGAGTTCTGTATCTTACCCATGGTTTGTGCTACTAAATCCGTCCATTTGTGGATAGTGATTGATATTTTTTTATTTCTAGTATGTGAAGCTCGTGAGGGCCAAATTCGAGGGTCATCGTGCGCATATCTATACTCTATTATAACACTCCAGGTACGCCAACGAATCTACTGTGTTCGCCGATTTCGTCTGTATTCAGCCTCTTCACCAGAAAAACCAACCCCGCCGGCCATCTGGCGTACTTAAAAGCAAGAGGATTTGCAGATATGGAAAAGCAACATGGTGCTGGAAATGAGGGGTCCTCAAGGCGGCTGACAGAAAGGAGGGAACAAGCAGGTCCTGGGAAGGAGTAGCCAAAGAGGGTCACCGGGTCAACCGCAAAAAAGAAAGACTCTAATGCAGAACAAGGAAGACCATGGCGGCATGAAGAAACGTCGTAAAAATCACTGAATTTAAGATGGAAATAGGCAGATCCTTGATGAGTCACAAATAGTGACTATCAGAAATTGGTCAAAAAATACTGCATCAATGATATGCCAAGCACAGGAGACCCCTGCACAAAATTCAACAGCACCTAATCACTGTGGGTCATGGTGGAGGTCACTGATGGGGATGATGTTGACCGGGTCTGTTTAGTTGGAAAGGTGTAGGTTCTGGGCTCAGTGTGCTGGTATAGAACCATCGCATTCACCACTTGGTATCCGACCGCAAGCGACATTCTAGGACAGTCATGCTTAGTCAAAGCAACAAAAATTAAATAAAAAGAGGCCTGCATGCACCAATCAGATGTTTTTCTCGAAATTGCATCAAATATGAGTTAGACTCACATGTGATATCACAGATGAAGACATCCAGGGATTTCATCTGACCATCCAGCGGTTATAATGAGACGGCAGTTTCCAGCGATGTTCCGACCAGCTGTAAAATTGTAGAGATAGGTCAAATTTGTAGTATACGGTAGACCAATCTCATTACCACACCCGTGATCTTTGCCATCTGTTGGTGAAAGAGATAAACCAGACGAGTCTTTCATGTTGCCTGAGAGCTCATGGGGTATTCATGCTTCCTGCAAATGGAACTAAGGCTATCGATTCGGTGCAGAACCGGGTACTTACCTTCATCAACGCAACTTGTCCAAAACCTTCCATTGCTTCCAACATTCTCAAGGTATGTCCAATATCCTAACGTCTTGAGAAGCCAATCGAGTTCTGGAAGGCTCTAGTAGGGGATTCGAGAGAGAGGGTCCTACTCAGAGGTTGCGGGTGAACAAAATTTGAAAGAGCAATCGTGGTGGCTGCTTGAAAGAACCAGGCTCACTAAGTTTCAATTTATCCGAGGTAAGCGAGCGTGCGAAATGTTATCAGAGGGCAGATGGACGTGCTCGTCTTTCGCGCCTCGATCGTTGTCGACAACTCCTCAAGCAACCTTTTTGCCCACCCTCCACATCGTCGAAGCTCAAATTCTTGCTCTTTCACATCTGGTCGTTAGGTCTGGTCTGGATCACGGTCCTTTCTTATTCTCACCTCACCCACCCGTGCCCTCCCGACCAGTCTCCGGCACAACCACCATTTTGGTTCTCTCTCATTCCTTACCTTCCCGTCTCCATCGTCAGTAGCTATCTCGTCCAAAAGGCTGTCGAAGATGGGTTTCTGGAATTGCGCCTGCAGCCGTGGATACCTTGTATGTTTGCGGTTGACCAATGAGGTTTTTCGACATCTCACTTTCGTTCTAGGTCGACGCGTTGGGCAACCTCTTGCTGTGATCCCTATCTACACACAACACGAAATCCGTTCCTAAGGATCATTAATCGCATATTATTTGCTGCTATTCTCGAGGTACGACTAGTAATTCTCTCGTTACTCCTTCTCGGTTTTATTCTCAACTTACACCCTCGAAAGAAGAAGATACAATCACGAAGGGTGGGCAACAGCGTTATCGAAGAGAAATCGACCGTAGGGAGATCAACAGTAGTAGGTGTGATCTCGAGCGGTATGTTCTAGCAGTACCATTCATCTTCCAATGGTGACAGATGTTTTCCAAGCTTGATTCACGAAGCCTCGAAGACCTCCACCCGATCTTTCGAACCATATTCATGATGCTTATGTTACTATGGGGAACCCAAAGGATCTCCTCAGCTCTGTTTATCAATCTCTCCCCACTCTAGCGACACACACGAATTTGTTCATGTGACTCGTTGAGCTCAGATATGGGAGTTTAGGTGAGCCGTTCACTCGTAGACGAAGCCAATCTCGTTGAGCTTTTGAAGAGGCTAGTTATGAGTCAGGGATCGGAAGGTGGTGGACATGACTGGTGTGTGATGGGAGCCGAGGAGTATAACTCAAAAAAGGTATGAAAAACGTTCCGACGCTATATTGATTACTCGGCTTACAAGTTTCTCTTTCATAACATTCTGAGATTTTACGATGGAACCAATGACGTTCAAGGGTTTCCTGGTCGTGGATATGACCTGGGGAGTCATCTCTTTGATCCCATGGCATTCAAATCGACTGTTGCTCGGAGGTGTCTGGCATATTCGGTCGGATATTTGGACGAGCGGGCCAGGAGGGTTCGAGAATTTGGAACGGCGGGCTTGAGTCGTGGCTTCGCTTTAGGGGACACTTTACACCCTAGGAAATGGCAAAAAATGGAAGGCAGAAAGATGGTGCTACGCGTCAGCGTTATCAGCGGTATTATATGTTCGGGATATGGTCAATGATAATTTGTGGGGTCAATGCATGAACTTCTCATCTTAACGCCGTAGTAAACGCCCTACGTAGTGAGTCATAGTCATGCTGGTTTTTTTTCATCTTTGAACTGACTATTTTCTCAATTTCAACTCACTAAGAAGTGTTCGAGAAGACGAACATCCTTCATGGCGCAGTTAAGAGAGTTGTGCTTAGTCTCTGGGAGAAGTAAAATGCGGAGGTATGCCTATTGACTACGGATTGTGCGGGCTGTGAGTATCAGAACGAACGGTGTGTGACATTTTCCCTCTTCCGTTATCCTCTATCTTTAATAGATCTTGAATTGTAGGGGACGAGTCGGTTCGTGCGGAAGAAGCTCCTTCGAACGAAAAGCATTGTCTTCCGATTTCCCCATTTTAACGTTGATGGGTTCTGTGCAACATATTTCTGTCACCTCTCACAAACTGGGATTCAATCAAGTCGAAGCGAGTTCGAGTCGGAGAAGGCATCGTTGAGAGTGCTCGAGTGTCGCGCTTGGAGGCGATGGTACGCCCTGACCGGGACCTCCCCGTTTTGACTCATACACTCAACGTAGCCCACAGTCTCTGCACTCGACATTTGATCCTGAGCTTGCAAATCAACACTTCACGATTGCACCCAGGATGGGTAACATGTTCGAAGACTTCCAGGAAGCAGGCACTCATCATGAAAAGCTTCGAATGACTTTCGTCTCCTCTGCCCTCCATTCTTCAATCATGTCCATCCACCCTTTTTTCACACATCCTCAATCGGAGGGTACAACCACTCCCCTCTACAATCTACGCTATTCTTTCACCAGCGCTCGCCATACTCAAATTTCGCTACGTCCTCCACACCGACTCCTAATGCTTTTGGATAGTCGTCCCTCGACCGGTTCTCTGTTTCTTCACGTTTGTTCACGCCGACCCACAAGTAGCCGGTTCCATTTAAGATGAAAGACAGTGTAAGTGGGTGCAGGGAACAGATTCGCTGTATCGGTCGAACCGGAGGCTTTTCTGAATGAGGAGAGCTGAAGAAGGTATCCGAGCTCACAAGCTTCAAGAGGTCAGTGAAGGCGCTGTAAAGGCCAAATCGAATGGAAGAGCAGTCTGTAGACTCCCACATAGTACGTTTCTACGTTCATACATCCACAGATACCGACTAATAAGTTCTTCATTTTCGGTTCAGATGAATGCTTTCCTTGCCATGATCTCAATGGCATCACATGTCTCTCACCTATGCACGTTTTCCTCAGGTTAGATCCAACGCATTCTTTGGGTCGAATGCCACTCAAATTGTCCGCGGGCGATGGAAAGGGGGGTTAATAGTGGCAAGATTATGGACCTTTCAAACTGTGATTCAGCAAACAGAACAAACGGTGCGTGTTATTATCATTCTTCAATCCTTCTCATCAAACGTTTCAAATGCTGATTTACAGAGAGTAAAGCAATTCCAATCGGGCTTTGGCGAAGGCTCTTCCTCTTTTCAGGTTTACTCCTGGTCGACTGTAACCCAACTTCAGCGCATGCTTCTGGATTATTTCGCAGATGAAGAGTACGGTGCATATACCCTCATGAGCTCGCATTGAAGAAACTGGCTCTTTTACTCTCAAGTTCGATGATGAAGATGGACCCTTACTCTACCCCACGAGAAGTTGGAACGATGCATCTCCATGAATGCAGTACCCCAAGCGTACGAAAACGAGACCAGGAAACCAAGCTCTCAGTTCTAGGTACTATATCCCTAGAAACGCGGATGGAAGAACACCTAAGGGGTTTGTTTTTTTTTGGGGGGGGGGGATGACCCTGGATAGCTTCTCTCCTTTATCTACTTTTCCTCCGTCAACGCCAAGTATGTGTTGCATTCGTACCGTGCTCAAGTATGTATAAACAGTTGTTGTAATACTTCTGACCATAAGGGCGATAGAACATCTACTTATATTAAACCCCGAACAATAGATACCGACTCTTAGAGCAGCCGTTGTTCAGCTTGGTAGCACGGTGAAAACCTTTCGGGACCAAGATCCGATACTTTCGCAGCGTCTGTGCCTCCCCCCCATCTCTTGAAATGTTCCCTCCATCGAGCACATTTCCTGCCTTTTGGACATACGACAACGAATCATCCTTCTCATCCGTCCATCTCTCGCACATTCCCTTCCCAAATGTCGACTTCAGTTCCTTCATCAGCTGCCACAAAGCGGCAATCGGTCGGGTGAAAGTCACTGGAGGATGAGGGAAATTACCCAAAAACGGACGTATGACAACCTTTAGGCGACGGTGTAGGAAATGAGGTGATCTCTTCCGAGTTTTTCAGACTGACGTCTGGCCCATCGGGAGTGCAGGGGAGGTAGAACAAATGTACGATTTCCTAGAACATCGGCCTGTTAACCTGTTGCTCGTTTCGTTCAGACTGAAAGGGAAGCTGAATTCATGACTCGAAGTGAACGACAAAATTGAAACACGTAATCCGAACTTGAGTCACAAGTCACGAGGCCACGCGTTTTAAATTTGACGTGGGTCGCGTTCCAAGTTCAACTCGCCCCTTTCTTTCTGCCTTCCTTCTTGCCCAGCAGACGCCAATGAAACACGATAGAAGCGAATCTCCCGGCGCACCAGTCAACCCAGAAAAGAAACAGAAGAATGATGATGAAGGTCAAAAAGTAAGTTCAATCTACCTGCTACGTGTATCGGGCGTTCTCTAAAAATTGCTGTGGTTGACTCTGGTCTGATTCACAGGTTCAAAACTTCTCGAAAGAGATCAGGACAGCATTCGACCTCAATTTCGCCCTTTCAAAAATACAAACAAAGGTCAAGCCAATCGGAAAGGTGGTGACGTTTTGGCCGGTGGACGAATATCCTGCCCCAGAAGAGGAAGAAGTGAGCTGGTTGTTTCCGTTTCAGTTGGTCTTATTTGATGATTGACTGCCCCATTATTTTTTAGCAAGAAATCTTGGAGGGTTTGTCCAAAGTCAACGAGGAAGCCAATAATCTCTCTCAATCATACTGTTTTGGGAATCTCGACGATCCCTTTTATCTCAAAGTCACTTTTCCGGGCTGCGAATACGAAGATCAGACTCACATATATAATGAAGTGAAAGAAGAAACGATTCAAAAATGGCTGAAAAATGCCCCCGTGTCTGGCTTTGGAGATAACAGGGCACTCGAAACCAGGGTAGATCCAGAAGTTAGAGAAGCATGCGAGATACCAGCAGAAGGCTTCGAAGTCGATAAAAAGCTTCTGGACAAGATTTCGTCCATTTGGTCGGCCAACTTTGTGCCTGCCAACGTTCGTGTCGAACCCTACAAGATTCATATCTACGGTAAAGGCGGTCACTTTAAATCTCACCGAGACACACCAGAAAAGTCGCTCGTTGGCACTTTCCTTCTTGGAATAGGCGACTCAGCAATCTCCACGCGGGGCTACAATAGGAGTGTCGAGGATCGTGCGATATTAATGGGGAATTTCTGTATCGGACACATTAGGAGAACAGCAAAGGCCGGCCAGTGGGTCGCCTTTCACCCCGATGTGCCACACTCAGTTGAACCGCTCACACACGGCTGTCGAGCTGCGATTGCCTTCAAGATATTCAGCGTCGACAATGTCGATATCCTGAGTGAGGCAGCTCAACGCTATCCCTCCGTCGTCGAGCAGGCTAAGGATGTCTTAAAGAACCTGAAAGGCTCGTTCGGCATGATTCTTCAACACCAATATCCGATGGGAACCGACGAAAACGGTTTGATTGGCGTCGATGCAGTTATTCTAACTGCCGTGAAACAAGTTCGGTCTAGTAAAGTCGAGGTCATTCCGGTTGTCGTCAACATATTCGAACAAATGATGTATGAATCCGGTTACGATGATGATGATGATGATGAAAGTTGGATTCAGACCACCGTGTATCCCTTCACCCGCCATCACGTCGACATCTGTCTCAATCGCGTCGATGAGAACACGCATGAAGCGGTAGCGTGGATCGAGGATGCGAAGGATATCCCCTTTTACAGCTGGAATTTCAAAAAGAATTCCATGAAGTGGTCTTCCAAAGAGGAGGAAATAAACCACACTGGGAATGAATCCGATGGGACCAGGGAGACTTCTTTATATCTAGCGTACGCTATTGTGGCGATGTGATATTGATATAACACTAATCTATATCGAGAAGGCTCGCCGAATGAGCAAACTTGTCCATCGACGAAGTGAGATCGTAGTCTTGTAAGCAAAAGGCGATGACAGAATGAAGAGATAGTAAAACCAAGAGTATTCAAGGAACCGGGCTAGAGGCTTCATGGACTAAGGGTCAGGAATTTCGCGCTGTGAGAGCAACCACCGTTCTCGAGCCCAGTCCGTTTCTGACGGTCGAGGCACTACAATGATGCCCTTACGTTGGCTCGTGGTGATCGATTCTGAAGCACTTCAGGGGAGCAGGTGGAGGGAGAAAGAATCGTACGAGTCTTTATGAGGTGTCGTAAAATAGGAAAAAGCTGGGGCTGTCTTTCATACAATTTCTGAGATGGTGTAGGGCGCGGAGAGTTGAGAAAGGCGAAGGGCGAAGGTGCTTTATCCACTATCCCGAGTCAGGATGTATGAGGGTCCAGGTGAGTGGGGATGGTTGAAAGTTGGAATTTGTCACTTGTTCCGAAATGACCGAAATCTTCGAACGCCCGCGTTCAATCTAACCCAGAACCATCCGTGTTTCAAATTCACACAATGGAATTTCACGAAGGGGATGGGGAAAGTCGCCCCGGACCCTAAAAATATTGTTGCTCAGCAGCCAATTCACGTTGGACGGTGTATAACGTTTGCAAATTACCGGATAGAGAAATTTTTGAGGGCGATATTCCATATCAAAATCGGTGTTGCCATCCGAGCACGATTCGACCCTGATCCAGGGCGTGAAAGGATATAGTACAGGCTTAGCGTCGAAATTCAAGGGTGAGCGAAGATTTCGAGAGTAATACTGTCTCTTGGGGATTTATAAGTCGAGATAACGAACAAGAAGGTCTGTGGCACATACACGCCAGTACCCTGCCCAGGACTTTTCATCGAAACTCGCCTCGAAATCTGAAGCCTACAGTCATCTACCACCCGATGGGACACTACCACTCACTGGGACAAACCACTTTTGTGGGTTGAAGAGGGTAGCTACATTCCTCAAACATCTATGATAGACAGATAGATGTATCCCTGACAATCTATCATTATGACTTTTGAGGAAAACCAAACCCAGGAAAAAATTTGATAAGTACATCCTCATACAAGCATAGCGCTTGCTACAGTCTCATTTCATGATCTCAGAACAAGCAAAGCTCTGCCTTTTAGTAACACAGCACTGTCAACAAGTGCGGTCGACGGGCAAACACTGACTCACCGAATCCATTCTGGCAATCCTCACGTTTAATGTCAACAGATCCTACACTCGAGTAGAACCGCGCAGAAGACCCCCTCGACATCTCATATAGTCAAGTCTCAAGATGCCACGAGTGCGGAAAGGCTCGGCCTATATTCTACGGATGAAGTTCTGGGCGATAGTGTATGGAGCCCCCTTTAGGTTTCGACAACCAAAGTCCTCATCTCCCGGACGTGATCCAACTCTAGCATCTAGTATCAATCATACCAGAAAATCTCAGAAGTAAACGGGCATCAGCGAACGGGAGTTTGAATGGTGGGCGGGCAGCGGAAGAGTGAGATTTCAGGGTAAGCTTAGGGGGATTAGCGGGCCTTCGTTCTTTGGAAATGAGCGTTGGTGGTACGTGCAGACCTCTTCTCCATTACTTTGACTTATCATGACTGTATTAGAGATCAACGTAACCCATAGTGCCTATGGAACCATCGACATCGCTCACGGTTGTATGTCCAGTAATAAACGCGACTTAAACTTTTGTACTAGTTCAGAACCAACGCCTTTCAAACACAACTAGCCCGATTTATCGCTCTCAAAGGCTCTCATCATATCATCATTCCTGTTAGCCGTATCTCAATCGCGAGGAACCTCTTTCCCAGTCGCTTTCACGGAGTCCCCCCTCATTCCTTCGGAGCTTCGCATTCGGCTTGAAGTTCTGAACATAGCTATGTTATGGACGATGATATGCCATTTAACCGTCACTGGTGGTAATTTGCCTTCTACTATGGACTCCGCGAGCCACAGCATGTCCTTCCAAAACGCAGGTGATCTTGAGGTTGACCGAGGCGGGGCCCGACCGCGCGCAAGTGACGGTTATAATTCCGATATAGCTTCTTTTCATGCGCCCTTCATTCATACATTCACACTCGGGTGAGGTACCTCACCGGTTAGATTTCACGGTACCTCACAAACCTTCCACGACATTCTACCCCCTCTACGTTTTCTTCCTTCGAGGTGGCGCAAACGTATCACGGAAATGTTTATGGGCGGTCATCAGTTGTACTATCAGAACCGCTTGGACCGAACATAAGTTAGACTAGTTTCCTCGATTCCAAACCTACCCCTTGACTACCACTTACTTTTCGCACCTGATGTTTCTAGTAAAAGCCCGGACCTTTGGTTTCCCATATTTGTATCCTCGGTTAGAGCTACTGTATAGAAACTATCGGTATCCTCTGCCTAACGTTTCAACTGAACGATGTAACTTAAAAAGCCGTGAAAAATAACCAAAAAGAAGCAAATGGTACCTATAAAGAAATATAAGTTTTGATTCGCATGAAGGGGGTCGACAACGCTTTTCTGAAAATATCCCTAATGACACTCCGACATTCTCCACTTTCCGCCCTCTCTTTCAAACTGGACCTTGGAACTATACGATCATTCTCTCGTGCTTATCGTGAGGGCTTGAGTGGTATCATCGCCAACACAAGTGGATGATGCTATATGTGGAGGTGGGAGATAAGAGACTAACCTTGCAGTTACGAGAGAACCGTTCACGCTGGCGATTCTGGTGTTTCCAAACCCTCCTAAGAGAGTATCGGCATTCATAACTGCTAGTGGCGAGAGTCGATAAGATCTCACAGGTGCGATTAGGGTTGGGGCCTGAGGAAGGGATTGCGTTAGAGTACCATCCAATGTACAGATATCGCGCGCGATAATGTCCCTTTGTCGGGAATCCTTCCGTTCGAACCTCTACTCCATCTTCATCAGCCAAGACTGCGCGAAAGGAAAAGGACACGCTGTTAACCTCAGAAGCGTTGGTTCCAAGTCTTTTGCTGAAAGGTATTGACTAGGCTTCAACTTGTCGAACTGTAAAAAGGATTGAGAAATATCAGTAGCCATTAAAAGATTGGATAGACCTTGTTGGACGTACCACTAGGAAATAAATAGACGTGACATGACGGCTCTGTTCTCAATTCATTCACTTGCGATACGCCTTTCTCGGCGTCACGGTCTCGTAGGTTTGATTTTCTCCGAGTTTGGTTCTACTGCATGAGGGTATTCGGAGCGAGGGAGTAGCTGACGTTGAGGAGCCGTCGTATCGTCGTGAGGGTGCCGTCGGTTCTTCTAGTCTCGCACCCTGGTTCAGCAGAGGACGATGTTCTTGTCACCTCTTCAAACGCATTGCCTTTTCCCATTGAGTGTCATATTGAAACTCGCATCTCGACCGTCGCATGAGACCTTACAAGGTACGTCGACGAGACTCCAAGACTGAACTAAGATCGAGAAACATTGATCAGTCAAGACCGCAATCGTGACACAGGTCCGCATATACACACCAAATGAGAACGTATTTATTGCCCCTTCCTCACATTCACTGACGCATCGATTTTTCTTCTTTCAAGTTTCTCGAGATCAGAGAGAGAGGAGTTTTTTATAATGGAAGACCCACAGGTGGTAAGATGCTAACAGACGTGAATAACGTGAGCAAGATGCGGAGCGTCGAGAAGACGCAGCGGGCCCTTCGTGGCGAATTTGTAAAATTGCCATTTTGAGATAGATTTTAGCTCCCGAGTATTCAGGTTCTCGGGTCTTCCCACTTGTAATTGGTGACCGAGATCTGACATCCTCAACATCGATACAAGCCATCACTCTCGCGGCTGCTCTCGACAGTGCAGCGTCTCTGAGGACCCTGCATCTGGTACGTCGCGCTCGACCACGTTTGGGGTTCGCATTTGGTGGTAGCGTATTGGGACGCAAATCTCCACACAAGTGTCAAAAAACGAAGCGTTCTCGTGTTACTTATCGGATATCGAGGTGTGTTATTAACTGGTGAATGATTGATTTATATAACGATGTTATCGATCTGACCATGAAATACATACTATTTTACTGCACCCTAGCAGATCCGTGATTGGGGAAGTTATCAAGAGGTAACGTTCTGTTTCTCTAGCTACTATTACCAGAATGATGAATCCAATCCAAGCTTCCAATTTCACACAACATTTACTAACATTTCGCCCCGTCGACTCACAAACCCTTACCTCAGAGCACTCATTAACGTACCGTCCTTGCGAACTTCTCATCCTTCCCGAAACAGCAATTCAATCATACCTGCTACCCAGCCTTGCATACAACAGCTTTTTCGCTACCTGAAGGACACCAGCAGTAGTAGCCTTACTCACACCCAAATCTATCGATTGATGTTCTTACCAATCCGTAGAGGACTTGAACTCCAATCAGTCCCCATAGTGCTTACTATTTGGTAACATGAAGATGGGGAGTCACGATTGTTTTTTGGGACTCTGACATAGGCTTCGGATGGTCAATCGCCCCTATATAATGATGTGAGCTTCAAATGGTTGGCCCCGATTGACAGAAAGCTGAAGAATCATGTTAGGCTCTTCAAATGTTGACATTGAGAATCTCGAACGACTAGGATGAGACTTGGCCGAAGTCAATGTTCCGGGAAGTAGTTTGAGGAGGTTGCTACTGGCTCAAGTAGATCTTCACGTTCAACTAAAGAAGCTGGCCCGCATGGGATTTCGGTAGCAGAGAACGGAAAGATCTCGGCGTATGTTAGAGATATTGGAGTAGCCAACTCTGCAAGATGCAATTTGAGGTAATGCCAGTTGCCATGCGATGGCACTTTCTCATCCTTCGAATATTATCTTTTCCAGACCTCCCCTCGACGTCTCTCCCACCTTGACGTTTCATGCAAACCGCAACAATTCCTTACCAGCCTGTCAAAAGCCCTACGACGAAAGTGCCTCAACGACCCTTTCTCGTTGTTCCAATCAGTGATACTGTGAGGTTTGTGGCGGCCAAACTTGGCAAAATTATCCGATGGTTCGTCAACTTTGAATACCGCGTTATTTTGGGTGATACGCGATATTTACTATCCACAGTGTCACCAAGAACCCCTCCTTTTTGTTGTTGCTTTCGCATCACTCTGGAGTCTTACTCTAATTAAATGTTTAATGTATGGCCAGCCTGATTTTGCTCTACGTCATAACGAATCTCTTTGCCTCTAGTATTTGCATATCGTAAACTTGGTTGGGTCTTGAAAATTCGCTCACCTCACACACGGTAAACAGTAATGTACAATTCGTAGTATCCTCGATCGGTGATTTGAATTGGTGGGCTCCCTTCGTGGCCCTTCTCTTTCCTCCCTCGACTCTTGATTATTCAAGTCGACAGATCTCCTAGATGGTCCCTCTTCCCGTAAACCAGGTTCATCAATTTTCAAATCAGGGATACTCCTTAACTCCTCTTCTCTATAAGCCAGGAGGGAATTCAATTCCACGAGCCCACTTGAATGCTCTTCCCCAAGATCTGGTTGTTTTGTCAACTCTCTTGCAGACTCCTCTTGTGTTACCACCTGTCCACTATTTGCTACTTTGATTCTTCTTGCTATGTTTTTTGTCTAAAAAAATGACAGTGCTATATTAGCACCCAAATTTGAGCTATTTGATGAAAGAACAACTCTACCTTTTCCCCATCCAACATAGCAAGTTGATGGGCCCAGTCCTCCATCTCATATGAAAGAAAGATACTGGCAACATTATACTGAGAAAGGCATCTAAGAAGATTATAAAGTTGTTGTCCTTCAATTGAATTGATGTATTTGACCTCCCATTCTGCTGGAACTGCTGAATGTCCCTGGTCACTGTCTGGTTGAATGATCTGTACTGAAACAGCATTGAGAGTGGGGTAAGGGTCCAAAGAACTTATAAAAGGATGGAGAGTTGGTACAGAGGTTGATATACCAGGGGGAAGTGAAGAGAGTGACAATTGGGAAGCCAGGAGGGTATATTGAATAGATGTCTTGTCTTGGTCTCTTGGGAATGATAAATAAAATCCCTGGAAGAAGGATGTGCATGTCTTGATAAATTGGTGAGGGCAGGAAGGAGAGCCCATTTTATGAGACTATTAGAATTCATTAGTTATTTGCTATTCTTCTAAAACTATGGGGAGTATAAATACCTTCAACAAGAGTAGAAATACGTGGCGGAGTCTGCTTATTTGAGTATGTGCTAGTGAGAGATAGTTTTGCAAATTGTGGTAAATAGAATTCTTTTGAGATGTGCATCGTGAGACTGTATAGAGCTCTGTTAAGGACCTTGTATTGGTTCTACGATATTGCCTATATTTTTGGCCTAAATGTTTGTCAGAATGTTCAGGAACAATTTGGTCAGACATACCAATAGAGTATTGCATTGAAGTATAAATATGGATTGAATGCATCAAGGGCTGCTATAATCTCACTGTCAATTGTGAAAGTTGTCCACTTCTTCTCTATAATCTCCCAAACATTGAGTGAACCAATGTCAAGATTGTGAATTCCATTTTTTGAACAGTCATATGAGGTGTTGGGCCAGTGTTGGGCTTCAATGCAAATTTGAGAAAGTGTGCGGATCTGGCATGGAAGTAGGTTTTGGGTCCATTCATCAAAGGAAAGTTTTGTGCCAACATAGAATATGCCTGCACGGTGTGAGTCAAGGAGGAACTCTGAAAAGGATGCATGAAGGATTGTAATATTCTCTATTTGAGATTTGGGAATATCAAGGATGGAATGCAAGCCAGACAGGAGAGCAGAAGCTTCCCCTGGGCTCAACTCTAGAAGCTGTTCAAGAAACCATACACTGGTATAGCCAACTGAGTCAGGTGAACCATATAGCTGCAGCTGTAGACGTTGTTCTGAGATTGAATAATTTCCAACTGGACTGACTATCAACCTCAAGATCTGCTGCAGCTTCCCATCCTCATTGGGGCAAAACTCTAGAATCTGAGAATAAAGAAGATCCAGATCTGGATAGGGGGATGAAGAGTTGGTGACTCTTTTAGCTTGAAGAATGACATCCAATCGCTTTGTAGGTGTAAGTGGCTGCTTTCCATACTTGATATACTTCATCACTGTGGTAACATAAATGAATTGTCCTGTAGCTCTGTCCAACAACTCTGCCAACACAGAGTCACTGGGCCATGCAGCCTGTGAAGAAAGGAAAGTATGCCCAAGCTGCTCCTGAATGTGAGCAAATTCATGATCAAGATATTGTTTGATATCTTTCCGAACTGACTCAGCAAAATCACCCAAGGCAAGGTGAAAAGGAGTTGGCATGAAGAGTTTGTGATGGAATATATAGGAGATATGTGGTTCTGGTCTGCTGAATATAAGAAAGTCAAGAGGAAGAGTGGGAATGGTAGCTTGAATCATCCGGAGCAGTCTCTCCTGAGATCTCACTTCAATGCATTCATCTACCCCATCAATGATGATGAGTCGTGGAAGCTGAGACCAGGATCTTGGATCAACCTGAGCAGATGGATCTGCTACCAACATCTGGAACTGGACTTCCCAAGTCTTGTACAATACCTCGGGCATTGAGGAGATAGTATGGTTAATGAAGGATGCAATAAGGGGTTTAAGGGATTTGGATGCTGCAAGCTGATATGCAATGGTGGCGACAAATGGATCAAGTTTGTCGCGACTGGAATCATTCCGTGAAAAAAAGAATGCCGCTGCCAGTTGTCCATTCTGGGTGTATTTCTCTGACAATGCTTGCGCAATTGCAGACTTTCCTACTCCAGCAGCACCATGCACCCAATACACTCTGCTACCCTTGAAGGGATCCTCACACCAACGACTTAATCTCCGGAGAATCTCTTCCCGAGTTCCAGGTAGAACGTTAGGTTGGGGATAACGAGCTTCTGAATCGTGAAGAGCGTGAAACGCAACCTGGTTTGCCAACTTGGAAAGACTAGAACCTGTCAAGTAGAAAGAAAAAGTTAATCTTGAATGTTCCAGTGGAAATCCTGATAGGTTAACACACCAGCTTCAGAGAAATTCTGATAGTAGTTATTCGTAGTATTATGGTTTCCTGGAACATTGCTGACAATGCTCTGATTGATACCAAAGTTGCTGCTTTCCTTGAAGCTCATGACTCAATAATATCCCCTAAACTGAGCTTCAAGGTGCTGAAGAGATATGGAAGCAGTGGGGTAGAAGTAGAGGTTGAGCGCTGAGACTCTAATTCCGCCAGTGCGTGTTTTCCGCGTGTCCGACCTGCGCGCCCCGCTCGTCATCATCCTCCTTGTCCAGTGTCAGGCTTTCTAGCGCACCGCCTTGAGGGCTGTCATGCACCAAGTTAACCCGAAATGACGCCAACGCGAGTCAGGTGGTTAAATAATATTACAGTAATCTACCACCCAATGGGACCGGACAAAATTTTGTAGAGGCTCCTAGACGACATCAACTGCTAAACTGAATAGGCTACATTATCAAGACATACCACCATAGCATACAGCGCGCTTCATGCGAATTACTTCGAAGTGCTTGATTGTACTCAAAGTTGAACTGGGGAATTTGGGACGGATTGTACGCTTTCCCACGTGGATCCCACAGTAATTCAAGCCTGCAATTATGGGTGTTTTGTTCATACACAACTTTCATCATACCATGTCACTAATGAGGGCCAAGGTCTTGTCTGAGATGTATACTGAAATGCTGTTCCGAGATTTGAGAGATAGATTCCGGGAAATGGTTGTGCTAGCCATGAAATACTGTTTTGGAACCACTTATCAATTTTTTTCCTGGGTTTGGTTTTCCTCAAAATTCATAATGATAGATTGTCAGGAATACATCTATCTGTCTACCATAGATGTTTGAGGAATGTAGCTACCCTCTTCAACCCACAAAAGCAGTTTGTCCCAGTGAGTGGTAGTGTCCCATCGGGTGGTAGATGACTGTA
>MU127823.1:121029-165275 GCA_014904975.1 Marasmius fiardii PR-910
TCCTCAAAAGTCATAATGATAGATTGTCAGGGATACATCTATCTGTCTATCATAGATGTTTGAGGAATGTAGCTACCCTCTTCAACCCACAAAAGCAGTTTGTCCCAGTGAGTGGTAGTGTCCCATCGGGTGGTAGATGACTGTAGGCTTCAGATTTCGAGGCGAGTTTCGATGAAAAGTCCTGGGCAGGGTACTGGCGTGTATGTGCCACAGACCTTCTTGTTCGTTATCTCGACTTATAAATCCCCAAGAGACAGTATTACTCTCGAAATCTTCGCTCACCCTTGAATTTTCACGCTAACCCTGTACTATATCCTTTCACGCCCTGGATCAGGGTCGAATCGTGCTCGGATGGCAACACCGATTTGATATGGAATATCGCCCTCAAAAATTTCTCTATCCGGTAATTTGCAAACGTTATACACCGTCCAACGTGAATTGGCTGCTGAGCAACAATATTTTTAGGGTCCGGGGCGACTTTCCCCATCCCCTTCGTGAAATTCCATTGTGTGAATTTGAAACACGGATGGTTCTGGGTTAGATTGAACGCGGGCGTTCGAAGATTTCGGTCATTTCAGAACAAGTGACAAATTCCAACTTTCAACCATCCCCACTCGCCTGGACCCTCATACATCCTGACTCGGGATAGTGGATAAAGCACCTTCGCCCTTCGCCTTTCTCAACTCTCCGCGCCCTACACCATCTCAGAAATTGTATGAAAGACAGCCCCAGCTTTTTCCTATTTTACGACACCTCATAAAGACTCGTACGATTCTTTCTCCCTCCACCTGCTCCCCCGAAGTGCTTCAGAATCGATCACCACGAGCCAACGTAAGGGCATCATTGTAGTGCCTCGACCGTCAGAAACGGACTGGGCTCGAGAACGGTGGTTGCTCTCACAGCGCGAAATTCCTGACCCTTAGTCCATGAAGCCTCTAGCCCGGTTCCTTGAATACTCTTGGTTTTACTATCTCTTCATTCTGTCATCGCCTTTTGCTTACAAGACTACGATCTCACTTCGTCGATGGACAAGTTTGCTCATTCGGCGAGCCTTCTCGATATAGATTAGTGTTATATCAATATCACATCGCCACAATAGCGTACGCTAGATATAAAGAAGTCTCTCTGGTCCCATCGGATTCATTCCCAGTGTGGTTTATTTCCACCTCTCCAGAAGACCACTTCATGGAATTCTTTTTGAAATTCCAACTATAAAAGGGGATATCCTTCGCATCCTCGATCCACGCTACCGCTTCATGCGTGTTCTCATCGACGCGATTGAGACAGATGTCGACGTGATGGCGGGTGAAGGGATACACGGTGGTCTGAATCCAACTTTCATAATCATAATCATCATCGTAACCGGATTCATACATCATTTGTTCGAATATGTTGACGACAACCGGAATGACCTCGACTTTACTAGACCGAACTTGTTTCACGGCAGTTAGAATAACTGCATCGACGCCAATCAAACCGTTTTCGTCGGTTCCCATCGGATATTGGTGTTGAAGAATCATGCCGAACGAGCCTTTCAGATTCTTTAAGACATCCTTAGCCTGCTCGACGACGGAGGGATAGCGTTGAGCTGCCTCACTCAGGATATCGACATTGTCGACGCTGAATATCTTGAAGGCAATCGCAGCTCGACAGCCGTGTGTAAGCGGTTCAACTGAGTGTGGCACATCGGGGTGAAAGGCGACCCACTGGCCGGCCTTTGCTGTTCTCCTAATGTGTCCGATACAGAAATTCCCCATTAATATCGCACGATCCTCGACACTCATATGGTAGCCCCGCGTGGAGATTGCTGAGTCGCCTATTCCAAGAAGGAAAGTGCCAACGAGCGACTTTTCTGGTGTGTCTCGGTGAGATTTAAAGTGACCGCCTTTACCGTAGATATGAATCTTGTAGGGTTCGACACGAACGTTGGCAGGCACAAAGTTGGCCGACCAAATGGACGAAATCTTGTCCAGAAGCTTTTTATCGACTTCGAAGCCTTCTGCTGGTATCTCGCATGCTTCTCTAACTTCTGGATCTACCCTGGTTTCGAGTGCCCTGTTATCTCCAAAGCCAGACACGGGGGCATTTTTCAGCCATTTTTGAATCGTTTCTTCTTTCACTTCATTATAGAAGTCAGGCTGATCTTCGTATTCGCAGCCCGGAAAAGTGACTTTGAGATAAAAGGAATCGCCGAGATTCCCAAAACAGTATGATTGAGAGAGATTATTGGCTTCCTCGTTGACTTTGGACAAACCCTCCAAGATTTCTTGCTAAAAAATAATGGGGCAGTCAATCATCAAATAAGACCAACTGAAACGGAAACAACCAGCTCACTTCTTCCTCTTCTGGGGCAGGATATTCGTCCAACGGCCAAAACGTCACCACCTTTCCAACTGACTCAACCACCATTCCTATCGCTGAAAGGGCGAAACTGAGGTCGAATGCTGTCCTGATCTCTTTCGAGAAGTTCTGAACCTGTGAATCAGACCAGAGTCAACCACAGCAATTTTTAGAGAACGCCCGATACACGTAACAGGTAGATTGAACTTACTTTTTGACCTTCATCATCATTCTTCTGTTTCTTTTCTGGGTTGACTGGTGCGCCGGGAGATTCGCTTCTATCGTGTTTCATTGGCGTCTGCTGGGCAAGAAGGAAGGCAGAAAGAAAGGAGCGAGTTGAACTTGGAACGCGACCCACGTCAAATTTAAAACGCGCGGCCTCGTGACTTGTGACTCAAGTCTCGTGGGTCGGTTCCGGAATTACGTGCTGTCACGCACGTTCCTGAACAGTGCGGTCTAGCCGATTTTTTCTCTGGCTTCGACCAACGGTTGAGTACAGGGAAGTCGCATCTGGATTCAATCATGTTCAGGAATAACTGTACCCTTGACTGGTTCCATCCCCTGTCGTATTATATACCAGAAAATCGTCTTCTACTATGTTTCATGGTGTCTGGTGGGAAGGAGATGAATTAAATTACATAACAGAGATATAAGAATTTTAAGTTATACCCATTCAATCTGAAAAAGAATCTAAGGAGTAAAGTTTTGAAATTTTGAAACGCGACCCTCATTGAAGCGCGCCGGTCGGGATTGCAAGCTACCAGGACAGGCCATCACATTAGGTTACTCGCTGTGAGAGATTTATAAGTTCTAAGTGGTCAACAAGACTTTGATATCAATAATGTGCCGTGCTCGTTCGATGGCTACAGATATGGAACTGCGTGATATAGCTCATGTCGATTCGCATAACGGAAGCGGGACCACATACTCTTGAAGCTTGAAGAGCCAGACTCGGACGACATTACGTGACCTCATCTGCTCACGGCTATATCCGCGTCTGCGCGATTTGAGGTATACTCCCTATCAAGCAAGTATTAGCGCGCGCTGAAATATGCCTTGGAGAGACCACTCGTGCGCCTGTAGGACATTGGGCACATAACTACACCACCGTTTGTGAGCGTCAGGAACCGAAACGATCTGGGAAGTGGACGGAGTAGCGACCGAGCCTTTTCTGAAGCCCTGCTTCTTCTCCACCGATGACCGACTCAATCAACTTAGTCCGTGATCCTTTTTTTTGCAAACGTGACTCTTGCGCCAGCATGCCGCTCGAAGCCTTCACTGCTCACGGAGAGGTAGTTGACCGCCTTTAAAGCACTGAAGATATCGTCATATTCAATAAAGACAAATTTGCTAAGCCGGAAAAAAAAGTCAGTAATGGTCATCGGTAGCAGGTTCATCATAGATAACGCACCCGACTTGGACATCTACGCGGAGAATGTGACCAAACCGCACAAAATCCTTCTTTATGATAGGGGGTTTTATCCATCTCCAATTCACTATACCATAAATGCACAACATTCTTGTGGCCCCAAGAAGGACTGCACGGGCAATGCGAAAATCGACTTTAGTGAGGGGAAGTGGTGGGCCTAACACCGCCTTTCCTCCGCCTAGAAATGTTCTAAAGGTCGCTGAGTTGTAGGCATCCACAAATCGCTGGGCATTTTCGGCCGTTACGAAGGTCAAGTACTAAAAGGACTGAAACTGAGCAAACTCGGGGAAAGGCAATTTACTATAACCTAGGAACGTACTGATGTTTTGAGCTCAGTTTCAAACTTCACCCTCTGGAGTACCTCATAGTGAGGTGAAACCTCCGATACCGCCGTCCAAATCTCATCTGGATTCGCGAAATCCTCGATTAAGACTTGGCGTGCTTTTGGCTCTACGGATTGCCGATAGCCTCCGGCTGTTTCGTACATGTATTCGTATAGTGATTGGGAGTTGTCCAGACGGTCAAGTGTAAAATGGACTTCTACTCCCTGGGTTTTCAGATACATAACTGCCTTGAAAAGTTGATCAGAGTGGAGATTCTCTGGAAACGTTCTAAGAACTCACCGCCAACGCTGCCTTGATTCCACTGAAGTGCACTCAAGCAGCAAACGTTTCTTCCGATCTTTTTGTAAACTCCAGTTTCTCGATCATTTCAAACCTTCGAAGTTCTTTTCCCATTGACGCCTTAGTTGTGCTTTTCGAGCTTGAGTAGAGGAAGATACACCTTGAGGCTCGAAGAGACCCGATGGCTGCGACAACCTGCGGTTGATAGGTACCGACTTGACTCATCAGGGGGGGGGGGGGACGGTAGAGCTGAGCGGAGGGCGTGTGTAGTATCTTTGACGCTTTCAATGAATTCTCTGACGGAACGAGAATCAATAAACTGAATGATTGCCCTCTTGCGGGCAAGATTATAATTGATGTTTTCAATTGGGGCCAATCCCAATCCGGTCAAGAACGCTGGAAAGCTGCCAAGTGACGACCCCTTGAACTTTTACAGTTGGGCAAACGGCTAGTGGACCGCGGGAAGCTACATTAGAGTCTGTAGCCAGGTATCGCATTCCAAGTCGAGAAAATAGGCTTGAGATTTGTGGCTGACATGGTGGAAGAAGGTTAAAGGGCATTAAATAAATAAGTTAAGGGCTCTGAGTGAGATGAAGAACCACGATGCGACTGTCAAACATGACGCGGAATGCATGGACGGCCGCCTCGACTTCGTTTCAATTCGCCAACTCAGTCATACCTGTAACCCTCCTTGCAATCTCTAGCCACCGTGATGCCATTGGAAATGGATGAGCTGTCTTTTTGACCTGAAGGTTGTTGGATATACGACTGCTCGAGTTCATGGTCGACCTTTCATGTCTCGAGTTTCTAGCTACTTGATTGCTGTTTGACATCTGCTGTCATTGCCTGACGGTCTTCAAGACCTCTCGGTGAACTTTTCATCGTTACGAAGGACGCACCTCGAGGTCAGTCGCAGTTTGACGTGGGTCAGCATCTTCGAACTGACTTTTCACCTTTCTGTGCTTCCAGCCTCCTATGAAACGTTAGGGAGGGCGATATGCCGTTGCAGCACAGGCAGAAGAGTGGTGGAGCAGAATTTTGGACAAGTTTTTTTTTTTATGTTTTGTTGCAGCTTCGAGCGAAAGGTGCATGTCACTGCGATCCTTCCCTCTATTCTCATTCAACGCTTTTTTTCTTTAGGGAACGTTATACTAGCACTCTATGCTCACGAAAACCTCATTCAACAAGAAAAAAAAAACATTCCCTCAAGGCGTATTGCCGACAACTACCACGGAGCCTTCGGTCATATCTTCAAGCATGTCGAATATCAATGGATTACCGCACACGGCCAGTTTCGAGACAGATCCTTCTCTTATTTGGTCTGTCTCATTTTGACGGACGAATAATGGGGTCATAGCCGAGGAGAGTACGAAATGAAGAATGTCCACGTAACCCATCGTCAAAACTGTTTTACTCCGAGCGATCCGTGAGATGGAGCGACCCAACGACTTAGTTGTAATCAATCGGCATACTGTAGAGGATTTTCGGTGAACGGCTCAACGCCCTAATGGTTGCTATATAGGGTGAGATTCAACCCTACTCGTACGGAGATTCCGTTTTGACCGTTTCGATCTCAGCCCTATATGCGGTCTGCGAGCTGCTGTGCCATCGCAACATCAGCATATATCGTCAGAAGGCTGGTGGAAGTAGACAGTACGCGACGCGAGTATCTATTTTGGCTGCCTCTTTCTCATAGAACGTTGTTTGTAGGAAGCGTTGCGCTGGTTATTTCATATACATGAAGATCCTTCCCCATCCCACCCTTCCGTGCAGAACGAGAACGGACTTTCCTCTCCCTCACCTCAACTTGACATTATCGTTTTTCGTCCCAGTCGAAGCTTCTGGAAGTACGGTGCATTACGCATATACGGCACATCACGGAAAGTCGAACGGGCGGCAGGGAAGCACTCTTCTTCGGTCACTCTTACATCCCCTCGCTCAAGACCTCGTTGGCAGGCATGCTGAAAATAAATCTCTCTTGGTTGACGTTGAAGCAGGAAGGTCTTCCAGCTACTGGGGGTTCCTTTTCTCGTGTTCTTGGCACTAGCGAGAGTTCCACTCTTCTACCCCCAACTTTCCCGTATTGGAGAAGGAAAGAGCCTAGGCTCGTTCCGGTACATTATGCTCCTGCATATTGCTGTATACTGCTGTTCCACCAACTCGTCCAGAAATCAGGCTTCCGCCCCTAGGGTGGTTTGGGCTTGCAGTCGTTTGTTGGTTCTGTCATTCACAAACTTTGGGTTTTCAGAGAGAGAAAGTGTATGGTAGAAGTAAGTAATACAGGTTTTTGTAGCTCTACACAGGACGAAGGCAATGGTGGGAGTACATGTATGAAACATAGAGTACGGACTTTCCGAAGTATTTGCTGCTAATGGTAAATATCACGTTCTGCTTCATAACGACTTCCTCTCGGTTTAGAGGAACTCCAACCCTATACTATCACTCCCCTTTCTCTTGCTCTCCCCAAGATTATTTTCCAAATGCTTCCATCCTTCAACAGCCCCTTCCCGCCGCACCCCTCAAGTTGAACGTATTCCCGGTGCATTCATGTTTTCATGTTTCCAACGCAAGGGAGGGCGGAGAAACACGAAGACACTGAGGCTATTCAGCTCGCAAACGAATTTGGGAAAGGCAACCAGAATGACGGGTACAGCAGGAGATCACCTCGCCATCTGTGCGATACTTTTTGAGATGTCGCGTGGTCCGAGGAGGTGAAAAAAAAGGACAGGAAAGGAAAGGCTTTGCGATAGCCATGCATGGTATGACTGGTGAAAATCGGACGTTGGGGGTCGGTTTTCGTTTTCTGTGGTAATTTCGGAGTTTGAGGTACGAGAGTGATGGCGTGTTTACGGTTTATACCGGGGCGCGGAGAGACGATTGGTTAGACTGAAGAGTGAAGTCGCTAGTTTCGCTCGATGGGTAATCCCAAGACATCGCCCTTCAGCCCGACTCCCGTCATCTTCATCACGAGCTGATACGCGTCCACTGGGGTTCGGTGAAGATGGGAGAGGAAAACCCGCTTGCCGATGGTGGGCAGCAGATGATATTGCCGTTCATCCCTTGCACAGCGGGCGAGCCATGTTGTGTAGTGACTTAACCTCGAAGACTTGGGATGGAGGCAAGGGGAGCCTAGAGAGATGATGATAATTCAAGGCTAGTATGGGACGAGTATATGCTTTAGCCGCGGCGTCCAGCGAAACTGGCATCATCACTGGGGATTTTCGAATGGGACGGTATTTCCTGGCCTGGTGGGAGTCAAGAAGTACCAAAGCGATGAAGGTGGACAGAGCCCTCAAGGATGCGGTCAAGCTGGTATTTTTACTTCATCACGAGATGTAGTTTGAAGATAAATGAGTCCCATTGGTGTTCCGATTCGATTCGAAAGGGCTGTGGATATTCTATGCTGTTGACTGGGGAGAAAAACGATGGGAAGAGATGAGAGTAGGGAGCAAGCGTCGCTCATTGTGAGCGCGTCTCACGTAAACCCGAGTAACGCACATGTCTTCTCATCTGGCTCCAGCCTTTTGCATCTCTACAAACGACAAATCCCGCCTGATACATATCGATGAAACATCGTACAGTCACACAGTCCTCTAAAAAAATCCGCACTGCAAACGCCGAACAATATTGCTTGTCAGGGGACTACAGCATCTTATTCATTCCCATCGACCATGACGGCGACCAAGCGCCGACCAAACATACTAATATGAACGCTGGCCAGGGTGATATTAGGTTTTCCTGAAACTGCCCATATCTTCAAGCCCGTGTGCACTGTTCTTCCATGTCGAAGCCCAAACTGGAAGACACCGCTAACCGTCTTGAAAGCTCGAGGTCAGAATTGCATGTCTACCCTTCTAATCCTGAGTTTGAATCTTACCTAGTCACATCACACAGAATTTCCAGTGTACACAACCCGAATGGTGAAGCTATCCCGGGCAGCCAATCCGATGACCTCCAATCGAAAATCACCATTCAAAGTACGTTTGCTGTTTTCTCAATTGCTTGCTTTCCGTATTGACGCGTTGTATCGATAGCCATCAAGTTGGACAATGCCCTGGCCAACAAACCTGAAAAATATGTCCTCGTCATCAAATCCAATGGGAAAAGGCACAAAAAATCGAAATGGAGCTCTTCTTGTGGGGGCTGGGATGTCAATTTTCAACTGTATGCTCTGGATTCCTCTTGTAGATGTAATACATCGGCTCACATTCATTCGCCCAGACCACCAAAATCTACTATAAAAACCCTCTCCATAGAAATTTGTAGGCGACAAGTAATGCCCTTCAATTGTTTCCGGGACGAGTCGATTGGAAATGGGGAACTCGATATCGAGGAGCTAGAGAGGGCTGTTCAGGGAGGGGCGCTAGGTATGCTCAGCATCGTTTTTGGAACGAACCCTAACTGAAAGGAATTGTTAAGAGTTTCGCAGAACAATAACGTTCACCCACGATCTGCTGAACTTGGAGCTTGGCTTGATGTTGCATCTTTCCGTTGATTCCAAAACACTGTTGCCCTCCGCCAGTACGCCAGATACGAAAGCGTTGAGTGATCTGCAGGATCCGAGTCCTCTTATCAACGCGAGCACAACTGCTTCGGACGCGACTACTCCCGCGCCTGCACCTCAGAACATTGCACCCCTCGGTCCACCCGAGATCTCTATAACTCCAAGTCCTGCGGACCATCAAATACCCTCACAACTCGAGATTCAAAATACAGCATCAACAGCTCACAGCATCTCTCCAGATTCTTCATTATACTCCATCCGTCCTCCGGCTCCGAACGAGCTTCTTCGGAGTGCGTTACCTTTCATTGCTGTCGCAAGAAGCCCGGACCTTCCCGCAAACTCCATTAAAAAAGCGTTGGAACTCTTGGACCGCGTTTCCAAGGTAAGTTTGAGCCCAGACAATCTTTACCCCATGAAGCTCATACTTCTACTCTAGGTACATCCTATCTCTGAGATCGCGTGGTTCGTTATATCGAGCGCATTCAGGGTGAATTTTCTTCCCAATCGTATAGCAAGCACAGTAGACTGATCATTATCAAACAGGTGGTAATCGCTCAGCACGAAAGAGACCAAGAGATCGTCGATCTATTCGACGAAATGAGCCGTGTGTATGAAACCGCGACTACAGAGGATATTCTAAATCGCATTGAGGAGTTTTCTACCCTGTTCGATGCGATGGTCATGCACACAACGGACTGCTGCATATTCATCTCCAATTACAGTTCCGGTGGATATTTCAGTAAGGATATTCGATACCAACTTTGTGCTTCTGGCTGAATAACGGCTACTCTAGGACGAATGCTCGGGAATATCAGCGCCTCGCAGAAGATTCAGAGCTTCAAGTCGGCATTCCAGGCTCTACGGGAAAAGTTCAACGATGCTCAACTTCGCGTTAATACTGCCATGACGTTCGAAGTTCATGAACTCGTTGTAACCCTCCGTCCTCAATTGGAAGAGCTTGGTACGTTTTTCGTCCTTCGTCTCCGATATTCATTTTCGGCGAGGTGACTGAATCCCGTCCTTAGCGTACGACGCTAAGATCCAGAAGCTCGAAACTGAACAACTCCTTCCCCGAGACCCATGCCTCGCCGGAACTCGACAAGAAACGCTGTTCAGAATAACCGACTGGATCGTTCGCGGCGAGCAATCCATTCTCTGGCTCTCCGGCGTGGCCGGTTGCGGAAAGAGCTCGGTCATGGCGACGCTCAACGATCAATTGATTAACATGGGATGTAGCAGTCGATTGGCGGCTTTTATCCGCTTCGATCGCTTCGAGTTCAGCGAACCTTCCTCGTTCGTCAAGGCACTCGCCTATCAGCTTGCCTCGTTCGACGGTCGGCTCGCCAAAGTTATAGCGGACACCATTGAAAGTCGACCTCAAGTCCTGAACCATTCTCGCCTTATGGAACAATTCCAAGCTCTCATTCTCCATCCGTTTCAAAAGTGCATGGCGATGCGCGACGAAGGTCCCATCGTCGTCTTGATTGACGGTTTAGACGAGTGTATGCAGGAACCAGGGGGCAGCAACGGATTCCGACAGCTCCTCGCTCTCTTTTCTGATCCCGGAACGTTTGAAACGATCCCCTTTGTGCGTTTCATTATCGCGAGCAGGCCTGAACAACGTATACGGCAGGATTTTCGGCATAAGAAACATGTTCTTCATTTTCCCCTCGACATTACCTCTGACGAGACGAAAGCCGATATCTCTCACTTCCTCGTGGTCAAATTTGGAGAAATTTACGTTCAGAATCCCGAATTCGAGAACCTCTGTACAAAGTTGAACGCGGTTGAGTGCTTATCGGAGAGAGCCAGTGGGTTATTCATATGGGCGGCTACGATATTCAGATTTGTGGAGGGTTTCCCATCTGAGAAGCGTCTCAAAGCTGCTCTGGATCTCGCTCCCCCACCAAACGCACTGACAGCGCTCACCGATCTATACCGCACCATTCTGGATGTTATTGTCGATGAAGCGGATGAAGACATCAAAAGCCTCATCCGTGCTGTCTTTGGACTCTTGATAGCGTCCGGGAAAGCATACGAGCTCTCTCCACTTCCTAATGCGCCCAAGCTCACTCCGACCATCCTTCGTGACTTTCTTAAAAAGTCTGGACATGACGTTGGGTTAGATATCCTCCCTCTGCTATCAAAGCTTGGAAGTGTACTCCCTGGCGAACTAGAACTCAACTCGGATGTCTTTCTCCTACATAAATCTTTGGATGACTTTCTTGTCGACGAAGAAAGGTCAGGAGATTGGCATGTTGATGTTGCGAATCATTGGAGTGCGCAGTTAGCTTATTCTTGTGTGCTCGCTGTTCATTCCATGGTGTTGGAGGAAAAACCAGAGTATACGCCCGTGTTTCGGTATTCCAGTCATTTTTGGGTAACGTCCAGTGTGGTTGTCGGTTGGAAGGGCATCACTTCTGTACCTCCCTTTCGAACCATCTTGTTGGAAATGTTCCAGAGACATTTTTTGAGGTGGATATATGTGATTCATTCCATTGAAATACCTCAAGTCAAGGATCGGGCTTGGATACATTCTATCAGTGGAAACCTTCAAGAGTCTTCGAAAAAGCTTGCAGTATGTTCTATTTGCCTGTGGGTTGTAATGCACAGCTTTTTGCTAACAGGAAGTACGACAGGACGACAAATCAGAGGGTGTAGTCGATCTGTTGGACCAAATTACGTCTTTCCAGTACCAGCTCACCCGGCTTGGCTCTCATCAACTGACACTTTCTCGCACGTTGAAAGTCTTTTTCTTGTTTATGTGCGAGGCGGGTTCTTCTAGTTTGCTTTATAAATTTTACGCCCCCCAGTTTATTAAAATTGCGAATGGGTCGACGGATTTCATGGAGATTGTTGTAGCTATTGAAGAAGAGGTGCGAAAAGCTTCACTTTCCGTGGGCTGGACTTTTTGGGCTAAACTTATCTAATCTAGAACGCTTTGCGGTCTTTCTCTAATGAAGACGGAGGAGAGGTGAAAGATCAGCTCGAGATATCTGGAATTCCAGAGAACGATGTCAAGGAGATGCTGGAGGCTGCTTGTGATCGGGATTTGTATCAGGGCGGTTCGGACGATGAGTGGGACAGTCGGTCATTCAATGATTCGGCGTCGACGTTTGCCTCTGTATAATGGAGAAATAAATAGATAAATAAAAATATATATATATATAGCCACTGGGCAGGTTTTTCGTAAAGGACCCTCGTTTCTGACTGTCTTCTTCAAACAGAACCGAGGCTGGGTGCACCTAGTTTCCACACTCCTAGCGAGGAGGTGGTTGTGGGGATAGCTCTGTGTTGCTTTCGATAGTGCTTTCGGGGATTCCCTACAGTTGGACTTTTGTTTCGTGTCTTCATCGCGAGATCAGGATTGAAGGCCCGGTCGGAGCAAACTGCGCTGTTTTTTCAAAGTGCAGTCGTCGGTTGAACTTGGTTCAGGTCAGGCGAGGTTGCCCCATGAAACCGTCATTTCGTACTTATGGCCATACGATCTCGATTCCACAGTTTATGTATTGGTACCCCCATGATTCCATAACTATA
The DNA here is from genome assembly GCA_014904975.1 of Marasmius fiardii PR-910. Lineage (NCBI taxonomy): Eukaryota > Fungi > Basidiomycota > Agaricomycetes > Agaricales > Marasmiaceae > Marasmius > Marasmius fiardii. The sequence goes on from MU127823.1 coordinate 133,463, forward strand.
GCTCTACATATGGTACATGGATGCATCGTGGCGGAAATACATGAACGTTCCTTCTCATAGCAAAGGATTGCGAACTTTAAGCACATTGAAGGACGTTTGGTTGCGGGACAGTAGTACCATAGCCATCCGGAATAACCTCTCGGATCGTGAAGCCAAATTCCACTAACATCATCTGCGCATGCTCCGTTGATTTCGTTTCCCTCTCTCCACCAAGTTAAAAAAGCGTTCATCCCTAGCAATCTCTCCATGCCTAAACGTCAACCTGGACATTTCACCTCACTGCCCCTTATTAGCGCAAGGAACTCTTGTCGATTCACGCTTCAACGCTTTCCAGTCACTAGAGGTCGGGTGATCGTCGCTGGAGGGGATGATGGACAAGGGAAACCACATAGAAGGGATGTCGACGTCACAGACGGGTAGTTTGGAACTGGAGAAGCGAATCCGGGGTGAACGATCTTATCAACAACGGATGACTGCGCTGGCCACCTCTGTGATAAGTCTGAAAGCAACGAAGGGTGGGGAGAGAAAGAATATCGTAGAGGTCTTGTGTGGTACCGCCATGATCATACTAAGGTGATGTGTAGCTTGCCTCACGGAGCTTGTGAGATGGATGTAGAACGAGGGCAACTTTGGATGGGGTGAAGGTGATTAACTTTGCGTAACCCAACAAAGGATGTATGGAGGACGAATGAGGATACTTGAGTACTTGAGTGTCGAAAGCTATCATCGCCATTCGCGCAGCGGCCGACTCGCCTTCGGTCAAACCTAAAACCACCTGGATAGTCGATAAGCACAATCCTTATGCACGAGTTGTAGTCCCACGGGAGAGAACACTAGACATCAATGGTGGGTGACTACGTACTCGCTGTCATTTTTATGAACAGTCGGGTCGTGTATTATATTCATAAGAGTTGGCGAGTGGATGTGAAGGCTATAAAATTATCCAGGATTGCTATCGGAACGAGGACCTGCATTCTGGATGTAGTCAGCCATTTTGCCAACACCACGACCAACCTCTTCGAAATGGCTTTCAGATTCCCGCGGAAGGTTGTACGGGTTTAGGCCTTAGGATCCAACCGTGGGCTTTGAGCTATGAAGCAATTACGATGAGTCAAGATAACAGACAAAGCGTCTAGGTACATACCATTAGTGTTCTCTCCAAAGCAGCAACCTTGTCCCAGGACCGCCCCCTTCCCCCCTCTCGTTTCCACCCGACTTCGTTGACGGCCTTTCCTGCCTGGAGCCTGAGGTATCTTATGTCTGATATGGCCACGCGAGATATTAAGAAACGGATTGTGAGACCATGTTCGAGATTGAATGAGATGTGGAAACCGAGCAAACTTACCGCCCATTATACCGTCCAATCCTAGGATCCTCGCATCTCCGTCGACCAGCGTCACTTGAGAGCTGACCCTAGATTTTTCGATGATTTTTGCTCTAATTAATGACTGGTGACATGAAACAGGGGTTTACAGCGCCCAATTTGTGCTTAACGGGAGCACTTTCCGTATTAGTCTTCTCTGCAGCCTATACGAAGGGCTTGAGGTTGGCGAGATTAAGCTTCTCGGAGCAGTTTCGTTCATCCTAGGTATGAATGGAGCTTAGCCATGAAGATGGCTTGTAAGATAGGCGTCAGAGAGATGAGGACTTGGCTGGGGCGAGATTACTGCTGGATGATGAGGGCGAGTCGGTGACGATGGGAGGGGAGAAAGCGGCACACGCACGTGAAATAGTACCAGGCGGCGGCATTCCGGCAACTCTGTTCAAGGGCACTACGGCGTTGACTTTAAGGCGGCGCCGACCGCTTGGCTGCTGTTAGTGCTGGGTGTCGTACCAATTCCTTTGATACATACCATTGATACAGCATAGCGGGAAGCCCAACAGGTCATTCAGATTATGGTGATTATCCGTTAGATAAAAAAACCGAATTCTTGAGGCGTTTGTAGCGGGCGCTTATACAGCTATACAGCACTTGTACGTTTGAAACGTTTAAAACAATCGATGCGAAGGGCTTTGGGATTCAATACAATACGATACGGCGCCAAATAGTTCAAAGCCCAGCACTAGCTGCTGTCACGATAACGTCGGCTAGGCTGGGCTACGCTATATGAGGCCAGAATAAACCGGGGCATTCAGAGGGCGACCTGGCATGCCGCCGTTATTCCGGTAGGTCACCGCCCTGGTTTAACCGCCCTGCCAACACTGGTCGGTGGCGAAAAGTTTCAAACAAACCGGGGGAGTGTGGGCGCCCAGGAACCCACCCCTTTGCTCCCATCCATTGCTGTGGGCTATTTCATCGACGCCTAAGGCATGAGCTTCACGAAGAACAGGAGCGTTGGAGTGGACAGGAGCGTTGTAAACAAGATTTCAGGAAACAACAACACTACCACGAACAACTACTATCATCGAAAGTTCTCCAGAAAGAGTGCGTTAACTGCCATCATCTTCTGGCAATCAATGTTGATCGCTCTTTCACTGTGACAGAGTCAGGCCTTTCGACATTGGCAAAACGGGTCGCATTCAGTGCTCTGCATGATTCAGAAGCTCGTTATCCCCAACCTAACGTTCTACCTGGTACTCGGGAAGAAATTCTCCGGAGATTGAGTCGTTGGTGCGAGGGTTCCTTCAAGGGTAGCAGAGTGTATTGGGTGTATGGTGCCGCGGGAGTAGGAAAGTCTGCAATTGCACAAGCACTTTCTGAAAAATACATCCGAAGTGGGCAATTAGCAGCAGCATTCTTCTTTTCAAGAAATGATACTGCCAGGGATAAGCTCGATCCATTCTTTGCTACCATTGCCTTCCAACTTGCAACCTCTAAAGCCCTTAAACCTCTTATAGCACCCCTCATTAATCATATAATTTGCTCCATGCCCGAGATTTTTCATAAAACTTGGGAAATGCAGTTCCAAACATTGATCACAGAAACATCTGCTCAGGTGGATCCGAGAGTCTGGCCTCGGCTTCCACGACTCATTATCATCGATGGTGTCGATGAATGTATCGATGTGAAGTCTCAAAAGAGACTGCTTCAGATGATTCAAACTATTACTCCCACTCTTCCTCTGGACTTTCTCATATTCAGCCGTCCTGAACCCCACATTTCCTACATATTCCATCACCAATCCTTCATACCAGCTCCTTGTCGCCTTGCTTTGGGTGATTTTGCTAAAGCTACTTGGAGGGATATCAAAAGATATTTTTACCATGAATTCGCTCGCATTAGAGAGGAGCATTGGCACACCTTGCCCTGTCCACAAGCATCATGGCCTGGTGACAATGCAATATCCCAGTTGTTGCACAGAGCCACAGGGCAGTTCATCTACGCAACTACTGTGATAAAGTACATCGACACAGGAAGGAAGCCACTTACCCCTGGAGACCGACTTAAAGTCATCCTTCATTCCAAACCCATGGCAGATTCTTCTTCTCCATACCCTGATCTGGACCAGCTATATCTCCAAATTCTAAAATCTTGTGTCAACAAGAATCGAATGCTCCAAAGAGTTCTGCAGATATTACTAAGCCCCTTTTGTGATTACAACACCTCACATTTAGGGGTTCAAGGAGTTTATGGCAAACCGGGTGCACCCAGATCTTTCTTTCAGCTGTTCAGCTCCAGCCGTCGCAAACCTGATTTTGTTGACTTTGACAGCCTATGGGCCCTTGAACAGCTTTTGAATTTGGGCCAAGGAGAGGCTTCTATTCTCTTGTCTGGCTTACACTCAATTCTCTCTATTCCTGCATCCAGAACAGAGAGCATCATTATCCTGCATGCATCATTTTCAGAATTTCTCCTTGATCCTCAGAGAGCAAATGAGTTCTATGTGGGTGGGCAACTTTCTGATCTGGAGTGGAGCCAACTGCTTGTTGCATGCCGTATTCGAATGCTTTCCCAGTTTTGTGTGGAATCTCAGCATCGACGTGCACTTTCCCATAAGAATCCAACAGATTGCATTCAAGACATTGATATTGGGTCATTCAATATTTGGAGATATCTACATCAGCTTCAGAATCAAGTCAGCACTACTAGCTTGGTTGGGGATGGTCTCAATTATACATTCATTAATGCAGATGTTGCAGCTGCTCTCGATGGATTTGATCCACATCTGTATCTTAATGCTTTGTTGCACTGGTATGTCACATTATAGCACTTGAGTTGAAGCTAAACTGATGGAACCATAGGGATTATGGAAGTATTCATTGGGTTACACTAGAACCTACAGTAATAACCTCAAGGAGCCAAAAAATAGCTGAAAAAAAGCCAATATTCATACCTATCAATGGGAAACCCTGGGACTGGCAGTTCCGTATAGCAGCAATAAATACTCAAATAAGCATATTCTACAGTGCTTTTCAGTTTTTGAAGGTATGGTGTCAATAGCTTACAAGAAGTAATGCAGAGACTGAAATATTTTCAGGGCCTCAATAAATCTTCCCCTGGTCACCTCCAAAATTTCCTTGAGCAATGCAACTCTTTCTTCAAGGGTTTTTATGTGGCATTTCCCAGGGAGCAGGATAACAGATCCATACAATATACCCTCCTTACATGCCAAATGTCCATTTCCCACCTCTTCTCTGATTTCCATATCCACAGTAACGCATTTGATGAAGCATTCTCTTTCGTCCTCCGCCCAAGGCCAGCCTTTGTCTGTGATGTTGGCAGTGAAAATGGTGTTTCCTTCATATTCCAATCAAAGCCAGTTCTTGGCTGTACTGCTGTTCCACTACAGATTATCCCTCTCAATGATAACAAAGGGCAACATCAAAGGATTCCGGCCACATGGGAAGTCAGAAACATCAATTCAGCTGAAGGACGGCTTCTTCGCAACCTTTTCAAACTCCTTATCTGCTATGAGGTTGGAGAGGATTGGGAGTTAGAGATTAACAAAAAGGTTCATGAGGTTATCATTTCATCCGATATTGAGGACTGGACACATAGGCTTGCTCGATTGAAGTGGAGAAAAGTAAGTGATCAGTTCATCCGATCTACCAGTGTGTATCTAATATTCTCATTGTTTTTGCTAGACTTGGAAAACCTATCTGAAAGGCAAGGTGGTTCAAATTTCACTGGGAAAAAGGAAGGTGGTCTGATTTGAACAATGTCATTCTATATAAGTGTTTGCTTTACTTGGATATATTTAGTCAGTAATGTAGGAACCCGAAGAATATGCTTAATCACTTAATCAACCTGTATCATGTATTTGTAAAAGCTGTGGTTCAAATTCAATGCAAAATTCAAACAATAAAACTTACCACCCCTTCTCAACATGACAACCATGTTGCCTTGGCATCCCAGGGGAACGGCGGGTCAATAGTCCATGTATATTTGAGCACATGAAAATGTACAAGGTTTTTTTCCCTCATCAATATAATTGTCCTGTCAGATTTGGAAGTTTCTAGTGCTGACGGTTCAATCAGATGAACATCTTGACCTGTATTACACTGACACTAGGATGATGATCCGACATTGACAGGCCCGACATGCGTAATGACACGAACCATTTTGAGCAAGCACCCAGTCATAGGCCATCCCTTGCACCCTCTCTACTGCCGTCCACCTCATCAGCACCACTGTTTCCAATATTTTTGAGGCATGAGCTTTGACCAAAGCACAAACTTACGAGTGGGCAAAAGCATTGTCAATAACATACCAGGAAACAATAATACAACAAACAACTACTATCAAAATCTTTCTAGACCGAATGGTGTGTTGGCTGCCAGCATTTTCCTCAGGAAATCCACATTGACAATTTTCTCAAGTGTCCGGTCTTTCGAAGCTGTCAAGCCTGGTTGCATTTTCCGCTCTTCATGACTCAGAAGCTCGCTATCCCCAACCCAATGTTCTACCTGGTACTAGGGAAGAAATAATCCGGAGATTGAGTCTGTGGTGTGAGGATCCTTCCAAAGAGAGCAGGGTGTACTGGGTCAATGGTGCTGCTGGGGTAGGAAAGTCTGCAATTGCACAAGCACTTTCCGAAAAATACATCCTAACTGGACAGCTAGCAGCAACATTCTTTTTTTCAAGGAATGATGCCACCCGGAGCAAGCTTGATCCATTTGTTGCTACTATTGCCTACCAACTTGCAACTTCCAATAATGCCCTCAAGCCCCTAATGTCACCCATCATTGACAACATCATATGCACCTCACCCGAGATTTTGCATAAATCTGTAGAAATGCAATTCCAAACATTAATCATGAAACCATCTGCTCAGCTAGGCTCACAATCCTGGTGTGAGCTTCCACGGCTCATCATTGTTGATGGTGTTGATGAATGCATTGAAGTACAATCTCAGAAGAGGCTGCTTGAGATGATACAAGCTGTTGCACCCAATCTTCCCCTCAAATTTCTCATATTCAGCCGTCCGGAACCACACATCTTCTCCATATTTCATAACAAATCCTTCACACCATCCCCATCCTGCCTTGCTTTGGGTGACTTTCTTGAGTCAGTTTGGGAAGATATCAAAAAATACCTTCATCATGAATTTACTCGCATCCGAAAAGAGCATTGGCACATCTTACCCCATCCACAGGTGTCATGGCCTGGTGACTCTGTAATAAAAGAATTATTACAAAGAGCCACTGGACAGTTTATCTATGCTACCACTGTGATGAAGTATATCATTTATGGAAAATCACCACTTACACCTATGAAGCGGTTGGATGTTATTCTCCACGCGAAGCGGGTGACAAATCCCATGTCTCCATATCCTGATCTGGACCAGCTCTACTCGCAGATTCTGCACTTTTGTGCTAATGAAGATGGGATTCTTCAGAGGACTCTGCAGATTATAGTCAGCCCATTTCAGGATTATAAATTCTCTCGGGCATCACCTGAGAGTAATTATCTACCGGGCACACTTGGGCTATCGTTTGAAATATTTCCATCCAGCTGGGGAAATCCTCGAGGACCTACTATAGTCCCCTTCAATACTTTATGGGGTCTTGAACAGCTGCTGAATCTGGGACAAGGAGAGGCTGCTACTCTATTGTCTGGTTTACATTCAATTCTCTTTGTCCCTAAATCCAACACAGACAGAATCATCATCCGGCATGCATCCTTTTCAGAATATCTCCTCGATTCACAGCGTGCAAACGAGTTCTATGTTGGTGGGAAACTTTCCGACCTACAGTGGAGCCAAATACTTGTTGCATGTCGTATCCAAATGCTTTCTCAATTTTGTAGGAAATCTAAATACCAGCATATGCTCTCCAAAACCTATCCAATGAAGCAAATCCAAGATATGGATATTGAATCATTCAATGTTTGGGGATATCTACATCAACTTTTGGTGGCTACCTCAAAGTCTGGGAACTCAGATGTTAATCCAATTATCAACACCAGGATTGCAGCTGCCCTCAATGCATTTGATCCACATCTATATCTCACTGCACTGCTTCACTGGTATGCCTCATTATCCTACTTAAAACAGAACTAAAGTTGATGGACATTAGCCAGTATAGAGTCAATTTTTCTTGGCCATCAGCATTTGAAGGTTTATCTTCAGGGAATATTGACCCTGTAAATGGCAAGATAAACAGGCAATCATCTATAGCAGCAATAAGCATGCAAATGAACATGCTCTATAATGCTTTTCAACTTTTGGAGGTATGTTCTTGATCATTCAAAGAAAATACACCTTCAATAATGATTTTAGATTCTTGACAAGTCTTCTGGTCATCTCCAAAAATTCTCTCAGCAATGCAGTTCTTTCTTCCATGGTTTTCATGTGGCATTTCCCAGAGGGCATGGCAACAAGTCTATACAACAAACTCTCCTCACCTGTCAACTATCTCTTCCAAATCTCCACTGTAATCCAGATGAAGTGGAATCAGTGGAATTTGCTTTTGAGTGTACACCAGAGCCATTTTTCTTCAGCCACTTTCATAACCAATATGATCACTCCTTCCTGCAGTCATCAAAGCTGCTCTGTGATTGCTCTGCTATTCCTTTGAAGATCTTACCTTTGAAAAATGAAAATGGACAGCAGCCAAACATTCCACCCTTGTGGGAAGTGAGATACATTGATTCCACTAAAGGGCACCCACTCCGCAACGTTCTGGAACTTCTTTGTGGCCAGATTTCTCTCAAACCAGAACTGGACAATAGTATACAGAATGTGATCATTTCATCTGGGATTGAAGAATGGATCCACAAACTTGCTCAGTTGAATGGGAAAAAGGTAAGTCATTGGTTCACCCAATGCTTTGACATGTTTCTAACAACCCTTATTCTACCAGAAAATCTATCCGAAAAGCAAGCTGACTCAGATGGAACAGCCTGGAAAATGGATACAACTTAGGAGGGCATTTCAGTTCAAACAAGAACATTCCAAGTAGACAGTTGTACTTGTATTATACGTGATATCCAGTGATCTGAGAACTTGGAAAACAAGCTTAATCAATCAGTGTATAACTCGATTTCAAATTCAATACAAGGTTCAAACCTAAACAATATGGCTTGTCACTTTTTCTGAACATGGCAGCGGTATTGCATTTCGAGTTTAGGAGTCAATAATCCATCCGTATATTCAAGTACATAGAAATGTACAAAATGTCCCAACAAAATTCGAGTCGCGAACCCAGCGCAGCTCGCAAGCAAGCCGCAAAGCACGACCACTAAGTACATAAGAAGAAGCCCAGGGAAGGTATGTAGGGAGGATACCATCGACACGGTATATACAATACTACCAACAGAGAGGCAGCGGGAAAGGATGGCAGGGTTCAAACGAACTTGAACCCCTCAATAAATAGAGAGGAGAGTTGAGTAAAACGAATGGCTTCGACGCGAAAACAGAGAAAGACCGTGGCGAAGCGTCGAAAAATCACCACAATAAATAGATTATAAAGTATAATGAACGAAAAAAGAGCGGACAGGTTTCTTCGTGAATCCATGATAAGTTACGTTATGATACGTAAAAGACCGAAACGATGTCGGTCAGTCGGAAGGAGGGGAGGATGGATAAAAGGCACAGACCGCAGAATTAAGCTCGAGGTATCCGTGTTAATGAATCATGAAGTAAAATGGAGCGCTACTGCTGCGAATTATTATCGAAGCCTAGCAGACGCCTGAATAGACTTGATAAGATTACCCCTCGACGAACTAGTCGGTATAGCCGACTGCCTCTCCATCAAACAAAACCTAGGGACAACGCCGGTTGGCGCATCAGACTTGCCAACTCGTTGACACAAACACCATCCATCATTGTATTCCTCAACCATGCGAACGGTGTCTCCAATATGAACGAGCATTTCGTCCTCGAGAGATGGAGTAAAAGTGTTGATGACGGACATCAGTCGCGGCAGAGGTAAACCGTCAGGGCCAGTTCCAGATTTGAACACGGTGGATAAATATTTCGGGGAAAAAGATTTGCGTAAAGGCGAGGCAGGTGTTCCTTGTTGGTAGGCAAAAGAACTGTTGCGCGCAGGACTGGGCAGGGGGTCTGCTGGAGTTTTGGGAAGTGGTGATAAAGAAAATCGCGAAGACGGTTCGGTGGACGTCTCCGAGGGCCGCGCGGAAAGTTTAGATAGCTTCGGTTTCTTCTCGGGTGTAGGTGGTCGGACGGTGACTGTCGAATCAGCAGGGGTGGGTGGTAAAGGAGTGACTGGGGGTCCTGGTCTGACCAACGTAGCGTCCGAAGACCTGTCAGAGCCACCATTTGCGATGGCGTAAGAGGGAGGTGGGGTTCCTACTGCTGCCTTCTCGTTCAAATCACTCCGCGATAGGGCCTTCAACCATCGCTTTCCATCTTTTGCAGCTTGGACGTGCTGAGGGAGCTTGCCGTTGACTAGCGGAACGCCGTGGTAGCTCTTGATCTGAGGGACCCAACCGCTGTGCTCATGGGGGAATGGGTTTATGATGAATGCTTTGTCGGGTTTCTCAATAGTCGTCGAATGTCCACCGAATGACGAGGTCCCATCACTTTCAGACTCGACTCGTGATTGGACACCAAAGAGTGTACTGTTGGGGCTACTTGGGTAATAAGGCTGAGGGCCACTGATCTTCTGGCTTCGTCCTTTCTTGAACCTCCAGAATACGCAACCTGGGAAAGAGTTCAAATCAAGATGTGCAGCTTTTGAGAGATGCAAACGACGCGCCTCCGATTAATGCTAATACAGCAAGCGCCAACAGGACAGCTAGGGCTATTGTGGAAGGGGAAGTGCTCGAAGACACAATATTCTTTGCATAGTCGGCGGTCCTGCTAGCATTGGTGTTCACCGCTTGACCTGAACTGTCGAAGGTAGGTGTCCCAATGACTTCTTCAGGTGAGCGTTTCGCATGGACAAATGTCCGTACGTGACGACGAATCTTGGACATGGTCGTGAAACGAATGAACTTTCGCAAGTCGTCGGATTAAAGGAAAGTGGAGAGGGGAGGGACGAAAAGACGACCCAAACGACGACGAGGGAAGGAACGAAAGAGGGGAACGAGGAGTCGGTGATGGCGATCACGCACAACTCAAGAGTTTGGGCCACACCCTGCCACATCACAGGTGTCCGAATCAACTACTAGCATCTTGCCATCGCAATTAAACCACGATGATCATGGGTATTCGGAATGACCACAGGGACCGATAGAGGCAAGAGGCGGCAAGAGGCCGTGCAATCAATTCAATTCTGAAGCGGCAGGTGTCCGAAAACGAAACGTGGGGGCGCACAGCAAACCGAAATTGCACATGATTGGTGAATCAAATCTGTGTGGGCGATGTCGTCCTTTCCACCATTCCCTATGTGCGCCTGAATTCTGAAGTAACCCAATTGAGACCTTCATTAAGACCGGAAGTACGCGCTGCGCTTGATCCTCAAGAAGCGAGAAAAGCGCGGCCCTGCGAGGGTTTCATCTTCTGGCTCGCATGATTCCTAAACTTGTTTGATGTTCCTCTCCGAGCCACATTGACGAACGTTGATCATCCCACAGCTATCTTTTGAGAGCTAAATATATGCCGACCAGAAAGTCGGAGCATGGATATCAGTCAACCTCGATGGGTCGCCAAATGAAAGCCAGTGCGTACCCCGTTCATTTCTTCGGCTATTCTCTTCGCTCATGCATCCAGACATCGTAGACAAATTTCCCCTGACAGCACATTCATTCTACCCAATGCTATCATGCCAAAATACAAGCCTGGCCAAGTTGCTTTGATGGAGGAAAGGCAAGGCGAACTAGACGCGGGTTAATAACCGATAACGAGTTGATTCGACGACATTGTGAGGTATTACGCGATGTCTTGCGCGTCGCTGTCCCTAAGAGATGTTCCAGGAAAATATATAGGTTGTGTTTGCAAAGAGTGGTCGGGGAATGATAAGATGCATTCTGACGGGGAAACGGACACCCAATCAAGAAGCGTATTGACAAGTGACTGCCGGTGTGGGGGAAAGAGCGAACTCGAATGCATGAGGAGGCGCATACAACTGACACTGGAGGAAACGCGGCGGCGTAACGATTGCGCCAGCAGCGTGCTTACGGCATGCATGTCACAAGGGCCCGGATTCGGATTCCCGACCGTCATTTACCGTTACATATAAGCGACCATTGCCAACAGCCATCGAGCTACTCCAGGTGTTCCTCCAATATGTATTGCACAGAGCTGTCGTACCTCTTACTCCGAATCTATTAGATAACTCTAAATTCAGTAATCCAACATGGACTATTGGACAGCGAACGTATAACAATCTTTCAGAAAGTATACCGGGAAACTTATGATTGAAATCTGCCTTGAATCAAGTACACCCTCCCACAAGCACCTGGATAATCAAATGATGTGATAACAAGGAGACGACGAAGGCGGCGTCATATGTGGATTTTTTCGGATTCTGGGAGGTGGCATATGTCGGACAACCTCGACCGTAAGTCTCTGTCATTAGCTCAACGCATTTTTATTTTATCGCTAAACATTGGATTATAGAACCTTTGACCCGTTTTCTGGCTCACCCATAAGGCCAACTCGCTGGAGGAATTCTCATAAATATGATAATAGGGTATGAAATCGTGAACGCATGCCAACTTCAGTCGTATATCACCCCCATCCCAACACAACCATCGTCACTTCCCGAGTCACCTCTCCCCACGAACACTGAAAAAGCCGTCGACAGAGGCACCATAAGAGGCAAAACATCTTGTTGATGGTTGGGAATGTTTTTCTCGTGCCTGACGTTCGGCCTCATCGATCTTCTCCCAAAGTTCTTTTCGCACTTTCGCCGACTCGATGGAAGCCTTCATGAAGTCGTCTTGGAGTTTGGAAATATCTGCCGCCCTTTCCTCATAATCTCCGCGCTTTGAGTCTTGCTCTTGGGCTAAACTCGACTCCAGCTGCTTCTTCTCCGATGTAAACTGCTCCTCCTGCTGAAGCGCCTCCTTCTCAACTCGATGAACGTTATCCTGCATTTCTTGCTGTTCCTTCAACACTTCCTCGCGTATTTCTTGCTCACGGACCGACACCGTTTCTGTTGTTGAAGTCGAGTTCTAGTGAGCTTTTGGGGTCATCGCAACTATGGGGATCTCCGTACCTTTCATTTCCTGCATGAATTCCCTCTTTTCTTGCTCGTGCATCTCCTTCTGTTCCTCCGTCTCCCGTCGCAATTCTTTTACCGCAGCAGTCTGCAAAAGGTCTTTCTTTTCGTCAACCATCTCCCTCTGGATCTGCAGCGGGAGCGGCTTGTTCCCAATGAACGAGCGAAGAATATCTTGTGCAGATACTTCCGTATTCTCGTGACGAACAAGCCGCGCACCCTTCTCAATGAGCGACTTGAAAAACATGTCTTCGTTCCGGAGCTCGGCATCTCGTGCTTTCCCAGTCTCTTCATCAACAGATCCCCACATCGTGGTGGCAAAAACAACGTTCTTCAATGCCTCGTCGCCACATAGCTCCTTGAACATCTTGATGGTCCGTCGAGATACACCTCCAACTCGTCTATCTGATATACGATGAAGGAAGATGATGCCCGAAAGGAAATTGTTGTTCGCATAACTTGTGCCACGTTGAGTGATTCATTTTGAAATATATATATGAAATCTAGAATATACTAACCCGTCTGATAGGAAAGTGGTGATCATCTTGAGGACATCGACGTCCGTTATAGTATCGTCATCGAACCCAGGAGTATCGATAAGGGTGACTTGATGTCCTTCGAATCCAAAAGGGGCCGCAGCTTGCACAGTCTGTGTGCAAGACTGAATACCATGGCCGACTAGAAGATCAAGGTGCCCAGCTTTGTTAATGAACTGGGAAGAAGAAGCACGGAATTGTGTGAGTTTTGAGCCGGAAATACGGGAAACAAGGAAAGGTTGTTGCGTACGGTTGTTTTTCCACTGCCGGAGGCTCCAACGACGCTATCAATATATTACAAGAGTCGTCAAAAACTGTGTTATCTAGATCATGAAGAGGTCTTCACATACGCGACGGTCACTTTGGGCTCTTCTACCGGAACGGACTAGAAGCACTTTTCAACCTGTGCTCTGCTTACAACATAACGTTGCCCTCTCACCTTGGGCTGCAATTCTGGCGTCTCCACTGGACTCAGCGGAAGGGATGGGATTGATGGTGAAGACAGTTTAGATGGAATAGCAGGCCTTGTATTCAAAGCTGGTTTGGCTGGTGTAGTGAAGGGTAATGTGAAGCTACTGCTGGGGGAGATCAACCATTCTGTTTTCGTCAGCATGGCTTTGAGCGCTCACCTGAACGTCGCCATCCTCGTAGGCTTCCTCCGCGGTGTTGTTTCTGGTGCATTTGGTGCAGCAGCTGCTGGGGCTGGAGCTGGAGCTGGGGTTTGACTCACAGAACCTCTTCGGAACATCGTCTGACTGGTAGAAGGAAGAAGATAAAGATGACCACAAAAGGGTAATGAAATGGGGAGAAGGTAACAATGAAAATCAACTACAATCAGGTGGCTACGGTTTATATTGTCTCCCTATCGCGCAGTGGGGCCCATTTGAAACGTGGGCTGACGCAGTCAAGAAATTGGGCTGTTCGACGGTGCAGCTTCCAGCAGTCTTGGACCCACAATCAAAGTGAAAGGGTGTAAACACACTTCCTACACATGTTGGTGTGTATGTTGGGACGATCTGCGCGTGCATGATGATGTTTCCTTCAGTACCGGTCTGATGATGTTATTGAAATATGATCGTCGTTCTGATGGAGTGTTTGCAGGCTGAGGTGCACATGCAATTGCTTCGCAGTTTGTACAGGCTAGGTATCCGAAAGTGCTAATTGAATTCCTACCTTGTAGCTGCCGGTGATTGGATCAGTAAGGAAGGCGAGCACGTTCGATTGGAAACAATCGGACTCGTAGTCGCTGCAAGCAATGAGCTCAGGCCTGTATCGTCCGAACAGAAGCGGAAAGAGTGGCAGGGAAGGAAGAAAATGGTGCAAAGCGAAATTGTGTTACCCACGACGCGACCTGCTGACGTCATGTTTTTTGCCATGACCCAAACACGTTCACGCGCACGCCTTTACAGGCACTCTCTCATCACAACCTCCGAAATCATTTGGTACTCCCCCAGCATCGCATAGCACAGTAATTTCAGAACGCCTCATTCAGTCAATAAACTACCGGAATGCTTGTAGAACAACATTACCCCGCGATCACACAGCCCAGCCATAGCCCGACGTTCACGAAGACGGTAATTATACTATAGCGTTTTCGACGCGATTGTTCTCGTAACCGCATCAACATCGACCGCAAGCCATCTCAGCACAGGGGGTTGAGCAACGAGGATAAGCTTGCGCGCCAGGATATTGACGAGCGAGAAAATTCAGACCAGGTTCTTTCCGGTGAGCATATCGATGGTAAAATGTTCACTTCAGGCCACCAACTCGCTTAAAATGGACTGCTCGTCGACGTTTCTGCTATTGAGTTTGAACGTGGTTTCACCGTCTTCTTCCCAAGTCTTCTCAGAAGCGTCAGAAACGAAAGGTCACAATGGTCAATTGACATCGGTCAAAAAGACTGGCGTTGTAGGAGCGTGTTTGGGAACTTGCCGAGGCTTAGAGGCAGGCTGTGCGATGCTGAGATACTTGGACAGAACACTGATGGTACGTGAAGACGCACCTAATCGTGTTCGCTTCAGAATTCAGCGCCCGACGAAAGCACACATTTGGACCTTATCCGTACCCTTCCCCGAGCCGAGCACAGCTGACAACACAGTTAGAAAGTCCTCTGTCACATTACCAGTATCTCCGACTGTGCCACGACTACGGACGCTCATCCCTATGGCATGCTTGAACTTCCCCACTTCCCCTCCGCACGAACATAAACCCTACACGAACCTCGTCACCCTCCTCGCTCAACGTCATTTCTGGAGTTCCACTTCAACCCGTTTTTCCTTCGCGGGACTACCACCGATCTTCTTCAAATCCCGATATCCCACAAAAGCCGCCTCAACTCAATCGTACCTCGCTGATTGTCAATGATGTCTACTCCATTGATGTCTTGTTGGTTCTACGTACAACTGAAATTTGAAAAAGTTTCTCGCAGGTGACGGATACACCTCCTTCCTACGGCTCCTAATTCACCTATGGGCTAGGTCCCGCCTTCCTTCGGTAGACGGACTCTTTACACTTCCACCCGTGGTATACTCGACTCATGGCAACTTGAAGACGCTGGAGCGTGAAACGATGAATCGTGCCCCTACCAAAATTCAAGTTGGCCAGCAAAATTACGATCGGAACCTGCCTTTAACTTTCCCGAGTTCCTCTTCTCTCCTTAAAGTCCCCACCGAGCGACACTAATCGAACGGTCTGTATATCCACCTGCACGGCGGCTCTCTAGAAAACTCGGAAATTGGACAAAACCGGTTTATTTCCTGGCGTTCAGTGGGGTTAATCTAAGCAAGAGTGTTCAAGAACTGATCAAGGAACGTCGGCCATTGCTCCGAGGAATATAGCGTGCGAAAACGAACTGCCTTTGCACCTCTATTCCCTAAGTCTCTGGTCACTTCCATCCTCAGAAAAAACACTTTCGGTTCACAGGTCTTTATGTAGTTTCGCCGCCGTCCTCCAGTGCTGTACTACCGCGATAACTCTCCTTCGGATGTATCTAATACTTTTCGTCAATGTGGAAGTTAGGTTGACGACGGTGTTCAAAAGCTCAGGTAATCCAATCATGGCTGGTAAACCCACGTCGGACATTCCTTCGAGCTTGAAGAGAGAGAAAGACGGTAAAAAAACTCAGAAAAGAGTCGGTTGCCCTACTAGGATGACTGGGATATCGATGGATGTACAACTTGCTGATTTCGTCCATTTCTACAGGAGTAATTCGATAAATTGAAAAGGTTCGGGATCCGGAGTCGGTCGAGAGGCGGGGTGTAACAAACTCTCACACGATCAATCTGAGTTCAGAAATCTCGTCAGGTTTTTCTTTAATTTTCATCCAATTCTTTATCCATGTCGCTAAGGATAGGGATCATAACAGAATGGGGAATCAGTAACAGGCAGTAGCTTACGCTTTCCCGGTTCTCGATCAACTTCCTCAATGGGTAATCGATAATCCCCTACGCTGGGGCTGTGTGGATGATCATTGTGAGTCCGACGTTGAATCCAAGCTGCAGCAAACGAAGTGGCCAAGTTCCCTTCGCGACACAGGCAAACTAAATATTTGCAAACCGTAATTCTGAGCTCGAAAGGAAGCCTGAATGCTTGATTTTCCACGATTCGTTTTTTACGTTTGAAATCACCGTGGTCGGAAATAACTTGGCCTGCCTGTCGTGATACACCTTCGAGTCTTGTCTTAATTCAAAGTACATTGAACATGTAGAGTACTGCAATAGATGACCGAGATTGTGAGAGACATATAATATGTATAAGCAGCGGAGGAACTTGAAGAAAGGTATAGATAGATTCTTCATGAGACCCCTGCAATTATAGGCCACTCTCTCGAGATAAAATTCGTAAAAGAGAAGCGTACAGCTACGTCATGATAACTCGCTGTATCCAAAGAGAGATCCAAAATAAACTCAACTTCTTGGTCACCCAAAGTGATCACCTTTCGAACCCCTAGTCATTGATGCCTTCAGCGTACTAGTTTGTGGGTCAAGATATGATACCAAACCACACGTCTTGCTCCTGTTCGGACAGCATTCTGTAGGTCAAGGAAACTTGGCAAGTCGCCGTATCCGACTGGGCGATCCTGAAGACAGCTGAAGGGAAACTTGAATCCACGGCGTCTGACAATTTCAATAGAGAGGTCCTCCGCAGGTGGTCTTTTGAAACGTTGTGAGTGTTCGTAGCTAGGTGTCTGTTACTACTCGATCGATGGGACGTACACTAGCAAGTTAACGTTCCATGCACTGTTGATTGAACACCACTTTGACTTGTTCAGTTTCTTTCCGTTGAATTTGATGATCAAGGTATATTTATTGCCTTTGATGGCTCCTAGTCTATCCAACCTTATGGCTATCAAAAGATTGAGTCAGTAAAGAAAGCGAGAAGCCTGAGGATGGGCGAAAAGCGCACTCTGAATTATGACGTTCCGAATCGATGGCATTGCTGGCAGTTTCTCCTTGTAGCTCATTCCTAGACTGTACTAGAGAAATGAGGGTAGAAAGAGACGTTTATAATCCTGAACCGACTTGCGCCGTTGACAACTTGAACCTTTGGTAACGTATGGGGGAAATCGTGTATCTATAATTTACCCGAGGTGCACCTCGTGCAGTTTAGCTAGCTGGCGGTCGAGTGGCGTAAAGATTTGGCGAACCTGACGCGGGGCTCACTAGCTAGGACTCTTATGTCGTTGAGCCTGCGTCCTGCCAATCATCATCATCATTCACGTCAAAATTAGTTATTTGATTTTGACCACTCACATTCGAGACCTCTGGGAGCTGTGTTTTGTTTCAGGTATTCTACCTGTAATATCTGATGAACAATTTCTCCATTGAAATGAAAGGCTGAAAACTTACACAGAGCGGTTGTAGGAAGAGGCTCACGGATCAGCGCTTCAGCAGTCTCGAGCCAGATCCCCGGGGATGACATAACATTCTAGTGTGTCATTCCCAGCGCCCACCTCTTATCAGTTCAGTTGAGCCGACGACAGGATCTCACCAGACGAGACTCATCCTCCGTTCCCAACTTGCGCAAGAAGCGCCAGATCTGTTTCGGGTGAAATGATTGGATGTGAATGGTGTCCTCGGATACGGATTGGGGAACTTTCGAGCCCGAAATGTAGTATTTTCTGATCATGATGTAGATATGGGGAGATTACCATGGAAATGTGATTGTTGAGGATGCTCAGATGCCTGAACGCAGAGGTCACCGGAGGTTGCCGGGAGTGCCGAAATTGGATTCAAGCGATCGTTCATTTTGCCCTTGCATGCCAACTCGCCCGACCCCGAGCTAGCCTTTCAGTATACCGCTCTCTCTTTAGACATTTAGAGTCAAGTCTCATCACGCCGTTGAACGGCCAGAGGTCATTGCGAAGCTTCGTTTCGAGTTCATTAAACATCTAAATGTACAACTGTAGCAAGCAAGTTGGCTGAAAATCGTGAAATGCATGTAAGTATACGTATCAAAAAAATGAAAGCGGGGAAGAAAGAAGGGTATTCAAAAAGGAGTAAGCTCTTGAAAAACAAAAAAAAAAAAATCATGGCCAAGTATCCACTCCTACAGCTATCACGGGCCACTCTTTCGAGAGATAGTTCACTCGAGAGAATCGTACAGTTTCGTTGTGACAGTTCGCTACATCCAAGGAGAGATCCAAAATAAGCGGAAATTCTTGGTCGCCCAAAGTGATCAGTTTTCGAAAACCTATACATAGTATGGAGATCTTCTCAGTGTACCTTTAAAAAAAACATGATACCAAACATACGTTTTTTTCCATCTAGGACAACGTTTTGCAGGTCCGAGATATTCAATTCTCCGTATCCGACTGGGTAATCCTGACGACAGCTGAAGGGCAACTTGAATCTACGGCGCCTGACAATCTCAATAGAGAGTTCCTCCACAGGAGGTCTTGTAAAAAAACGTTTTGTGAGCGTCCGTAGGTCGTTCTGTAAACCTCGATCGACGGGGAACCTACACTTGCAAGTTGACATTCCATGCGCCATTAATCGAACACCACTTTGACTTTTTCAGCTTCTTTCCGTTGGATTTGATGATCAAGGTATATTTATTGGCGTTGCTGGTTCTATCCAATCTTATGGCTATCAAAAGATTTGGGTCAGTAGGTGAAGAAAAGCGTGAGGTGTGGAAAGGCGCACTCTGAATAATGATGTTCGATGGTACTGCCAGTTCTTTTGTGAAGCTCATGCCTGGGCAGTGCCAGAGGTGGTGGGTCGAAAGAAAACGTTATCAACGCTGAAACGAGTTGCATCGTTGGCAACCTTTGGCGATGCATGGGGAAAAATCCTGCATTCAATTCAGACCAGGTGAACAGGTGGCGACGGGTGGAGTAACAACGGGTCGGTGTTATCGGGACTATTTCGAGTCTTTTTAGACTCCGCCACGGACATACTGCAAGCACGTTTCTGGAATATCACTCCATGATGATGACCAGCTTCGTTACTTGCGAATTTTTCGTCAATTTCGACCAAGTATTCGGTACCTTAGGGAGGCGTTTTGGTGTAGTTCATGACACTCCTCTCATTCTCCACAGTGGAAATGAATGTACGACCGAAAATAGATCCAAAACACGTTTTAACCTTTCGCGGGGAAAGCGTACTAGTCAGAAATAAGGCGTATATGTATTCAGTATTTTTACTCAAGGTTTGCAAAAGGAGCAAGCTTTTCTCATAGCACAGCGCTCATGATGGCTAAGTGCAATCTAAACTCGTTGGAAAAGTCTTACAGTAATCGACCCTGATAAACTGCGTGTCGGCGGTCGCACAGCTTCACGGAATCCGCTGTAACAGCATGAAAGCTGCTCATAACCATCTGGCTCCCTCGAGCTTCGATCTAAGGTAAAGATGTATAATTTTTGCCTCTAATTCGTGGGGAAGACTAGATGGGTGAGTGCGGTTCCGAGGTCTGAGGATCGAAGGGTCTCTATGTCGGTGGCGTCAGGAGAAGGAAGGAGGGGAGAGAATTGAAGGAGCTTAATGGTTCCTCCGACCTCAACAGCCGGAAGTGGAAGGCAAGCTGTTTGATAGTCAATCCTCAACGTGGAAAAATCTCCGATATTTGAGATTCGGTGGAGGCTGTCTTGCGCCGGGTGCCTCGAGTATCCAACATAGGAGATGAAAGGAAGCCTCGACGAAAAAGGTGAACAGCAAAAATTTTCTTGCTTTAGAGGAGGCTATTGTAATCATCGGGTTTCCATTACTTGTTCCTGGAAGGTCACCGTCAGTAAAAATTATATCGCATCAGAATTGAGACATGCTACGGACCGTTCATGCAGATCATCCCGAGGTCGCGGAGCTTCCAAGGCTCGCCAGGGTCCTAGTCAATGGTGGATTCCCCTGCCCTACAGGAAAGTATTCCGTGCTAGCCCATTCCAGTGCACCGGTGACAGACGACTGGAATCAAGAAATCGATTAGTTGAAAGAGCCCAAACGAAGGGAGCATCAACTCACCCTACAGCTGTTCAGAGCCTTAATAGCGTTGAGGTGCCCATCAACGGTCGCGACGCGAAGTCCTGAACGAAAAGATTTGCTTGAGGCCGTATTCAACCTCATGTTTCGGCAAAAGGGAACCCATTTCCCCGTCTTTTGCTGTTGCCCGACGGTGTCTAGCGTGTGATAAGTCGCCACAAGCAAGAAACACCCGACTCTTCCGACCATCTGCTTATTCCAGCTTCTCGTAAATGACTCGTTCCCTCTCGGTGTCCGGCTTCGAATAGGCCCTTGTTGAATCCAAGGTGTCGACACCTTGCGGTAGAGGTACCAGTTGGGCTTGTGTTGCCCGCAAATGTTGTACTTCTCGTCGCAGTAAGACCCTGCTGTTTTGCCTTCAGCTCGCTCGCTAAGCAAAGATAAATGCATAGGCTTTGTCTGTGCTGTCAATTTAGTCAATTTTGCTTTAGCATGATGACTGGAGTTCACGCACGTCTTCACGATCGCATGAACCTTCACTTCTCATCGTATACAATCATCCCTGCCGTCCTCCGAGTTTATACCAACACCGCCCGCGGCCATCAGACTCTCAACTGCCCAGCATGATCGTGACTCTATCGAGCACTTGTACGTTCCATCGCTCTTTTCGCGAAGGTAAATGATCGCTTCTGGCACCCCTGCGTTGACCCAGGGAGTAAAGGTTCGAACGGGAGCCAGTTTCGAGCGGCCTAGCGTAAGGAAAAGGAGACCACGCTAGGCCATGGGAGGGAGAAATGAGGTTGCCTCCTGGAACCGGTGTACGTTCAGTCATCTAGCACTAGGCTCGACACCACTCGCTTCACCGCCCCCTTTCGGGGTAGGCGAAGCGGCTTCGACGGTAGCTGACTCACGGGCATAGCGAAATGAGTGGGCTCGAGTCTAATCTAGCACCCAATTTTGTCGTGAAATTGAGAATCCGTGAGCTGTTTGATTTCACAAAGGCCACCCCATAGCTTCATGCCCTCCTTACTGTTCCACCTGTCTCTTCTCTCCTTTTTCTGACCAAGACCATTCCGGCCGCACCGTATTTCAAGCTCCAAAAAAATGGATCGCCTTCTGCGCCGCTTTCATCCTTGTCTTTCCCGCTTGTCGAATTGCTGCTGTTCGGAAAAGGGGCTGGTATAGGTAGGTACCAAAGGCATCTTGATAGCAGGATGCGCGTAGTAACAGTCATCTGCCCTCACAAGGACAGATGTCGTTGGAGCCGTAGGTGAGGAAGAAGCAAGGTCAAAGCGTTTGACGTGTGTGTACGGAGAACGAAGACGTCGTAGGGGAGAGGAAGCTGTAGTTGAGAATTGCAAAATTGTTCGCGAGACCGGAGCTGGCGTAACCACGAGTGTTCTGGAAGAAAAAGAAGAAAGTCAAAAACGGTAGCTATAAGATGGAGAGAGCTCTTTTCAAACCTCGTTGCTCATGACAATCGCAATCTTCACGTCAGCAACCCTTAGCAGATGCATTTGGACCCGTATATGCGCCATACTTCTCCAGCATTCAATAACGCAGGGTGTAGAGAGGATTCGAATTCGTCACCGGTCCTGCAAATCAACATTCAATGAAAACAGCATTTAGATGTTATCTGGTGCCACGCACCGTTCATTTTCAGTCATAAACCTCCAAAGTCTTGTCGTGGTCCCAGTCAATAAGGATTTCTCCGCCGACCTAGGTAACGACGGTAACCCCGGTTCTGATGGGGCAAGGAAAGACTTTACAGATAGAACGTTGACCGAGCTTGTGACACCTGCTTGAGAAGTCCGTCGTAACAGGTCGTAACGCGTAACGGGCGATCGTGACGAATTAAGACGCCAACGGTATAACCTCATCAGCATCCTTTCTCCAAATCAGAACACTTCGAATTCTCCAATTTACGCGGTAACAAGCGCGCGCTCGTCAACGGTCTTACTTGGTTTGGAAAACACAAAAAATCTGTCCAACGATGCTCGTTCACTGCCACAAATTTGAAAGTGCAATCTTTCGTCAAGCCTTCAGATATACAGAGAAAAGATTTTTAGTCGGTGGGCTCTATGACTCAGTCGAACGCTTGTTTATCTTCGCCAACTTCCGAACTGAGATTTTCGACCTATCTGAGCCGTGTGCGATCGAATAATGGCAAATTCTAGCCAGCAAACCCACGAGTACTGAAGTACTGACGGTTGACCGGTGACCCTTGATTGTCGAATAAGGCGGAGGTAGCATGCGGTTCTCAAGAATCAAGTACTTGAAAGGGATCAGCTACTCTCCGATGCGGACTTCTCATACAACGACATGGTACATCAGAACCCAAACCCGACTGATATATCCCGTATCCTACGTGGATGTAAATTTTCTGATGGTAATGATGACTCACTTGCATGGTGAATTCGGTAGCCATGGGCTTCCGTCTATTAGTGCCATTACCACGTTGGAATTGCTTGAAGCCTCAAATTGACTCATAGCACTATAAATACAGCAAATGAAATGTCAAATTTACTGATGTCTCAGGCTGTGCATCTGTCTATTACTTGATTATAAATAATAGAAGAGCTATGGAGATGCAGAAAGCCCTACTTCTGATGATCTCAAAGTCTTTAACATCACAAGTTGCTGTAGATTTAGGAATACCAAGCTGTTATAGGGACCTTTTCTGGTCTCTTCAAAAACTGTTGTATTAGGAGAGTTTGATATACTAGGCAAAGATTATCCGTCTAGCCTCTATTTATGAGATTTGGAATCTCTAGAGATGCAGATGCAATCAACAACTCACACTGTCATGATCCATCTAGTTTCAGAGCTGTTTTGATCTGCATCTATCCAACAATACAGCAAGAATATCAAGCACACTGCATAAGGTTTAACAACAAGTTCACCTATTCTGAAATAATCCAGTTATCTATTTTTGGCAGTCAATTTCTGAGTATTCATAAGCGAAAGAGATATCCGCTTGCATTTCCCCCTCTTTATCCCTTCAATTTCTCTGCTTATCACAAGATGAGTTCTAATGGTGATCTTCAAACACAGCTAGCACCATTTCTTGATCCTCAGACAATTGTCACTTCAATGCTTTCCAACCTTTCAGTATGTGGTCCATTATATGAGCTGCTCATTGATACCACCTGACTTTTGTTTTGAACAGACATTATTCTTTGCTTATGGTTTGGTTGCTTATATACATGCCATGGTTTAAGAAGATAATTATAAAGAATGCTTGTCAAAACAGGGATCTATGCTATGCTCTTCGGACAATCACTTCATTTCCTTTTCGGACATGGCAGTTCAGCATACAAACTATACAAAGGAGGGACTATAGCCCTTTTTGTACTTGGGACTCTTTATACTGCTACAACAACTTGGCAAATCTCACAACAATCGACAATTGCATTCAATGCTGTAACAACAGAAAACTATCCACTTCTCTATAGCTATCTTACTAGAAGCAATAGGAGAACTGTTGCAATGTAAGCAAATAAAAAGAACTATTCATGTTTTATTCCAAACTGAAAATATACTGACATTTCAGAATCATGCAGAGTCTGATTGCAAATTTAATGAAGTAGGCACAAAAGAAGTTTTGATTTTTGGTTTACTCAAATTTTCATCAGTTTGATTTATGAGATGATATTGGTGAGTAAAATATTTTCATAATATATGAATAACATCTAACTACGATTGCTTCCAGATTCATCGATGCTATATAGTTTTTAATAGCAACAAGCATATACTTTGTCCACTTGCTTTTGTAGCATCAATTCTATATGGTAGGTATTTCTATTTAAACAGTCTAGGCTGCTAATCACTTCTGTAGGCATAGATTTAGGATGTATAATTGCTAGATCGATTGGATTAAATGGCAATATAACACAACCCTTCAATTCAAGTCTGTATGATAATAGCTTGTGGATGGAGAGTGGAGCAGGAATTGGTGTTGTGGTTTTTCAGCTCATTGTAACATTTATGACCGGTAAGTGCAATTTTTTGTATTAAAGTACAAGTTAAACTCTTGATTTGGTGGATATCACGTGAAGTCGTAAAGTTGTCACCAACTAATAACTCTAGATACAGAAATATTGTGGCCATTATGTATGTATATCTTGGTGTTTCCATTCAGATTTCTTTAGCTGAAAGATTTAGCATTGAATCTCAGTTGTTGTATGCCAGCCTTTTTTTGGCTGCAATAATAACTACCTTCAAAAAAGGTTTTGTGTCAATAAGTATTTCTTACTTCGACGTCACCCATCTTGCAACTTTAGTATCAGTAAGTCAAATATTATCAAACTGAAATATGGTTAACATTTTGTTCTAGGGTCTTGCCCCCACATTAGTTATTGTACGAGTTGCCTATGGAAAACCCATAAACTCTGATCAACAGACACTATCAACATTCCATATTGCTGAAGACCAGTCATTATCAACAATATATTTTGTTGATATTGAAGAGATTACCAATATGATTCTTTTTCATTGAAGAGCACCGATGATATACAGTATATTGGCATACCTTGTATATAGTGTA
Organism: Marasmius fiardii PR-910; assembly: GCA_014904975.1. Taxonomy (NCBI): domain Eukaryota; kingdom Fungi; phylum Basidiomycota; class Agaricomycetes; order Agaricales; family Marasmiaceae; genus Marasmius; species Marasmius fiardii. Next base: position 158,467 of record MU127823.1, read on the forward strand.
CAACAGTAAAGAGCTATCATAAAGGAAAGCAACCAAGGAAATGAATCCCTGATAAGTTCTGTTTGATGAATGATGATAGATGGTGTAATTTAGATAGTGTGGTTGAGTGGTCCTGAGTTGTAGCAAAACCAAAGGTAATCCTAGGATAGTCCTAAGCCAGAGCATGTTCAAAAGTACATGTTGTATATCCAGTTGAAGGGGGTGATAGTCCATTAGTTGAGTGCCTACCAAGGTTATCCTCTACCTCTCTGCAATCTTACTTATTCAGAATCTGGAAGTACATTAGAACAATAAAGAAATTATAATACTATAAATTCATCTACTAATTGTTATTGAGATCTCCTTGTGTTCAAAACTAGATTATCTGTCTTTTTTTTTATTGTCATAACTGCCTAAGCTTGTTAAACCAATGAGTAACATGTCCAAAATAATCATCATGGCCAAGTTCTTTCTTATATATTTTTTGAGTCTAACAAAATGATAGTGGTTAATCTAACAATCCAGAATTTTATAAAAGCCTCCTTACTTTCTCCCAATCTAACTGAGCAACTCTATATGTCCAGTCTTCTACCTCTGAAGAGATAAAAACTTTGCTAACTCTGAGATTGATTTCTGCTTCCTTTGTGTCGCTTTTTTTGATAAGAAGATGAAGAAGCTGATAAAGGAGTTGTCCTCTGGATAAAAGGATATTTTTGACCTCCCACTCTTCGGGGACCATTTTGTGCTGATTCTTGATGTTTTTGAATGGTACAATCTTTAGTGATATGCCAAAGCAACATGGAATTGACTTCAAATGTTGGATAAATTGAATATCTTGCAGGGATTCTTTAAGCCAAAAATATCCCTGAAGGCGAGAGAGAGACAACTGGCATGCAAGAAGGGTGTACTGCACAGATATATTGTCTTGGCCTTTTGGAAATAATATGCAAAATCCTTTAAAAAAAGACTTGCAATTCTTGAGAAATTCTTGAAGGTAAGGGGCAGAAGAGTGACTCTAAGACTCCTTTCAGTGGCTATTTTCATCCAGAATCATTCAAAATATACCTTTAAATATTGAAAAGCACTATATAATATGCCTATTTGGATATGCACTGCTATTGTATGATCTTGCCAGACCCCGGATTTGTCATTATGAAGTGCACATCGTGATGCTTTAAAGCATGAACTTGTTCGATTGCCATGTTTTTTATAACCCCTAGTATATACCATTTACATCAGATTTTTTTACTTGAAATAAAGAGAAAGAATACCATTGAAGTAGCATTGCAAGATATGAATGTGGATTGAATGCATTGATAGTGGTTAAGATTTTTTCATTGAGGGTGATAGTTGTTTGGCTGTCATATAGATACTTCCAAACATGGAGTGAACCAAAATCGAGATTGTGGATTCCATTGATTGAATGATTACTAGAGTTCATGGGCCAACATTCAGCTTCAATGTACAATTGGGAAAGCAATTGAAGTTGGTATGGAATGAGTAGTTGACTCCAATCCTGGAGAGAAAGCTTTTTGCCCACATAATATTTACCTGCACGATGTGGATCAAGGAGAAATTCGGAAAATGATGCATGTAGGACTGCTACATTCTCTGTTTTGGATATTGGAACATTCAAGATAGAATGTAAGCCAGACAGAAATGCAGCAGCCTCGCCTTCATATAGATGCAAAAGCTGTTCAAGAGCCCATAAGCTTGTGTATCCCACTAAAGGTACCCCACCCAGCCGAAAGGGATGATCCATATCAAAAGGGCTCACTATCAGCTGTAAAATCCTCTGAAGCTTCCTCTCTTCATTGACACAATAGTGGAGGATCTGAGAATAGAGCTGGTCCAAGTCTGGATATGGAGAAGAGGAGTTTGACAGCCTTCTGGCATGAATTATAACATTGAGCCGCTGTGAAGGTGTAACTGGTAATTTCCCGGCACTGACATACTTGATGACAGTGGTTGCATAAATGAACTGTCCAGTTGCCCTGTTTAGCAACTCTTCTATCACAGATTCACCGGGCCATGAAGCCTGTGGACAGAGCAAGATGTGCCGGTGCTCATTCCAGATAGAAGCAAATTCATGGCAAAGATATTTGTAAATATCATTTTGAGCGGATACAGCAAAATCACCCAAGGCAAGGTGAACAGAGCTCGAAGTGAAGGATTCACTGCGGAATATGTGACAGATATGTGGTTCTGGTCGGCTGAATATAAGGAAATCCAAGGGGAGAGTGGGGGTTGCTTTCTGTACCATCCATAACAGTCTTTTCTGCGAGTTCACTTCAATGCATTCATCCACACCATCAATAACAACCAGTCGTGGAAGCTTTGGCCACTGCCTCGGATCTACCTGGGCACATGGCTCCTGTATCAGAGCTTGGAACTGATTTTCCCATACTTTATGCCAGACTCCTGACATTAAGTGGGGAGTATGGTTGATGAGGGATGCTATGAGAGGCTCCAGAGCTCTGGAGGTCGAAAATTGGTAGGCAATAGTAGCAATAAATGGATCAATCTTGTCCCGAGTTGAGTCATTCCTGGAAAAAAAGAATGCTGCTGCCAGTTGTCCAGTTTGAATGTATTTTTCACAAAGTGCTTGTGCAATTGCAGACTTTCCTACTCCAGCAGCACCATTGACCCAGTACACCCTGCTCTCCTTAGAGGAATCTTCACACCAATGACTTAATCTCCGAAGGATCTCTTCCCGAGTGCCGGGCAGAACGTTGGGTTGGGGATAACGAGCTTCTGAATCATGTAGCGCACTGAATGCAACTCGTGATTCTAGATCTGAAAGGCCTGACTCTATAAAAAAGAACATGATTTTGAATGTTATAATGAAGGTTAAGCTTTAACACACCATCTCCAGGGTGGTATTGGTGATTATGATTGTGCGTGGTATATGTGGTATTGTTGTTTCCTAGGATAGCGTTGAAGATATTGTCCTGTAGCCGAATGTTTTGGTTTTCTGTGAAGTTCATGCTTCAATAAAATTGCATGCACAGTGGAGGAGGTGGGGCGAATGAAACTAAGGCTTCTCTGATGGCTGAAGAGTGAAGGTCGTATTTATGAATATTTCGGGCTGTTCAAAGCTGTTCTGATTCACGGACACAAGGTGGGATATTGTGTCACGCGGCGGCACTGGGATCCCGGTTCGCGCTGGCCATCTCTTCATCAACGTCCTGTGCCTACCATTATTGATATTCAGGCTGGCGCGTAACTTCTCAGCTCTATTTTTGTGGTTTCACACAATTCGCTTGGAACAGCTTCTATCATTTCTTACCGTCTCGGAACAAGCAGCAAATCGTGTCATGGGGACGGCTGGAGCGTTTTATTGCACTCTGATCTGAATGAAGTGAAGGAAGAAACTCACACATGCAGTTATCAGGGCAATCTATTAGCATCAACTTCATCAGTCATTGTCCTCAAGTTCAACAGTTACATACTGCTTAACTTCCGTCAGAGATGAAGATAGGTTCTTATCCACCCGTGGTTTTCACGGTTTGTGGAGGTGTGTTAAGATTCCATGTATGAATATGTTGACGGAAAAAGAACCAACACATCGAAATCGCCGTGGACGTATCAACGAGTAAACCCTATCGCAAACTGCCGAGCACTTTGACGACGATACATTACTAAGTCCAACAGTAAGTTGTAACCACTCACAGGAATCGTGCTAGTCATTTTCGTTAAATAGCCAAAAGGCTTGCAGTTGTAGGGTCGGAGGGCTCTTGGATTGCAGTAAGCTGTGTTCAAGTGAGTAGTGCTCTTTTAGGGTCCAACAAGAAAGACAGAATTTGGCTCAAAGTAAAATGAAACTCGCTCGAGGCTTCGATTGAAGAGGTGCGCCGAGGGTCCAGCACGAATCGAATCAGATGTGATCATCTGAAAGGCCACACTTATTGAAGTCATATTACTCAATAGCACAAAAGAATTGTTTTTAAAGATGGTGGAAGAAGTCGGAGGTCAAGATAGTAAGTTGGAAGCTCCCGTATTATGAGATCGAGTAATTGGTCAAATTGTGTTCACTCCCTGCAATAGATTCCAATGATCTGCATCAACCAAAACAGTCTGAGTTATGGATCAGAATAAGCGTCCGCGATCGAAAAAGGCACGACTTTGATCTGCGCTTGCAGTTGCACGTAATTACGAGGTCCACACTTGTTGAATAGCCGTAATATGCATGGCGCAAGTCGAATTTCCGGCCAGAGTGCAAATGACGGTGAGCACTTGAGCGAAGTTCAGAAGTTTCGTTGGCGAGCGGTGACAGCAAAGCGTAGGCTGAGGTGGCCCGGAGATAAACACGCAATTCATGAACGATCCCACCGAAACGATAGAACATGACTTCGAGAGTTGTGCGAGGATATGAGAGCAATTGAAATTTGAGCTTGCTGTGGACTTGAGGGTTTGATTGAAAGTTGGAATAGTGGAGGTCACAGGTTAAACCGGGCCAAGTTGCGGAGGACGCACGGACCACCACATACTGCGACAGTGCAGGCTGGTTCTAGCTCTTCTGCCTTTATGAATAATGCTCCTCGACATGATATGTCTCGTAACCGACTCGTATGATCATGAAATTCGATTTTGGTTTGGAGTGGTACATGTCCAAGTACCATAACACGTACAGGCGAATCTGTGGTCGCCTTTCGGGAAAGGAAAGGATTAAGAAACCCGGAAACTTTTTGCCCTGGGATCGGATGTGTGCCTTCTAACTGTGAATAATTCTAACCAGTTTTCGTAATCTACAACGTACCACATTGAATACAAGACAGTACTCGGCACGCGGAAATCAATGGACTTTGTGGAAGTGTTTGACATGGCTTGCGGCTCGTCGGGTGGTTGGCTGGTACCGGGTGTAAAAAGCCAAGAAAAAGCCAAAACAAGCCAATCTTTAAATAAATTACTGATGCTCAGTTCCAGAATCCGAACGAGCCTCACTTTTGATTCCCTGCAAGTTAATCGTCTCGCTATATCACCGAAGCCCTAGTTGGTACAGCTGCAGTACATATTGGTTGGAATAGCGGACCGAAAATAATGATTTTGGAAAGGCATATACAAGACCACGGTGGCACCACGCGCACCAGACAAGTGTCCAACCTAGAAACAACCATCCCAACCGGGCTTCAATGTTTCAACCTCAACGCTCTTCAAATACGATTCCGAACGCAAATCGTGACAAACCCCTCATATATTTAGATCCTCTGGACGCCCCGAGTCTTCAACTGTTTCCACCTTCAGCAACGGATAGCCTTACACCCACGGTCAGTACGTGCTTTTTTGTTTGGGAATTGCCAAATGACCCTCACCTTGACAATTGGTCCGGAGAACAGCGTACAATTTGGTCGGATCCTTCGACCTCAGTAAATTGTAATAATGTGGGAATACCCCAGGAGCCTAGACTCGGCCCTCTTACTTGTAACGGCAAACCCTATTTCTACATCAACTACATCAACTACATTCCGGATCCAAGGCTCTCTTCAACTGGGAGGCGCTTCATAGCGCAAAACCAGGACGCCGTCCAGCCCGAAAACTTCCCTTCCAACAACCGCTCTGTCGTAAGACCGGGTTCGATCGAAGGCTCGAGGCATCAGGTACGACGCCCGCGTATCAGCGAAGTCAGCGTGTGGGCAGTAATCCGAGAACGTCCAAAAGGATACGTGGTTGAGGGCTTCACGGTAGTTCGCAGTAGAAATGGGGAGCGATAGCAGAAATCGTTGTGGTGTGTTCTGGAGGAGCCACGCCAGACAGTTGTCAAGCTCCCTTATATAAGATATAATCAACGAAACTGATGATAAATAATATAAAACTACTCACTTCTCATTCCGGAAAAGACTGCCCAGAAGATTCGAAGAAACCCAAGTCACAATCAACCAGGGTTCCTCTGTCCCTTCTGTGATATGGATGTTTTGCGACGCGGATGTCGCCATGACGAAAGGAGTTTTTCCGGCCACCTTTGGAATGGGACTGGACCACAGAAAACGTCAGTTCGTGAGCTTTGGAACGGATGGGAACCATATACCTTGGATAGCATCCTTCATTGCGCACTAGATAGAGAGAGGAGGGCATTCGAGCATTGAGGGCTGGGGTGAGCCGAAATACATTCCCTCATCTCTTGTCAACGCACACTCTCCATCATATCCTTCCCTCCATAGCGCTGTCTATCACCTTTCCTACGACTTCCCTCCATCCAAGCTTCCAAACAACAATCAGATATAGGCCTGTTGTCTCCTCCCATCGGACTTGAAAATGTACATCCGGTACTACAAACAGAACGACAACTCGTACGCATCCTAGCAGGGCTACAACCCATGCGGCAGGCGGTACACCAAATCCGACAGCAGGAAGCGTCACGGATAGCAACACTGACGGCACCACACCCACTGGCGGAACTAGCAAACCGGATAGCAAGCCGGGACCGGAAACGACACCGGACACCACTACACCATCTCTTACACGATTACGACCTAAAACCGAAGAAAATGGAGCGGAGGAAGGCGACGAGGATGAAACCCGAATGGAAGCCCACCATCAAGACGCTGATACATAGAAACGAAGAACAAGCCAAGATAGCACATGACCAGGACAGGACAAAGTGGAAGATATATACGGATGGCTCAGGCTTCGAAGGTGGAGTGGGAGCAGCGGCGGTAATAACGAAGGAAGGGAGGAAGGTTGACGAAGTCAGGATGTACATCGGGGAAGGTGACGAACACGAGGTGTATGAAGCGGAATTGGTAGGGATTACGCTAGGGTTAACGCTCCTGAGAAAGCACCGGGTCAACGAAAAGGTGACATTCTGGATGGACAACCAAGCAGCGATACAC